>JAOXOE010000632.1:827365-870795 GCA_028565055.1 Phoeniculus purpureus | reverse complement strand
TCCGGCGGGGGGGTTGGACTCGATGATCTCTTGGGTCCCTTCCAACCCCTAACATCCTATGATCCTATGATCCTATGAGACTCGATTTGTAAATAATATTGCTGTTGTGATCTGCATTATTGCATCCTGTCTTTTGTTGATTAGCCTTGAGGAACTCCTTAAAGGAGGACAGCATGTGGGCTTCATTCTGTGTAATGCAAAGGCATATTGCGCTTGTGAGCTTTCATAAAATATGAACAACTGAACGATCAATGAACAAGCTAATCACCATACATGAAAGTACGTTCAGTTTAATGCGGCAGGTGAAGAGCAGTGAGGACATGAAGCTTTGCTGTGTGAGCACAGCCATCAGTGCCACCTTCGTGACAAATTAATCTAGGAGTTCTTCAGAGAATCTCAGAAGGATGGGGGACTCTTACTCATCTTAAGTTGTGAGGAGCCTGTATTCATTTACCTCGTCAGTGCTTTGTTTTGCCATTGCTTGAAAGAAACTGATGTATTTCTACATTGTCAGAACTTTGGCTGCACTCTCTGTGTGATTTAGAATATATATTCTTCATGGCAGGGGTTGATTCTCTGTAGTCTCTAACACACTAGTGAATCAATAATGTGTGTTTTGTGATTATTGTAAATTTGAGATGCTGCAAATGATGTCAGCGAAACAATTAGTGTAGATTTTGTTTGGGAAAGGATATTGTGCAAAAGAACCTTTATTGTTACCATCTTTTGTGCAAGTTAGAGAATAATTTAGGCTGTCACATTATGCAATTTAGTGCATAGATCAGTTGTGCCTATGCATCCTATGCAGGACCATTTTTCTGGGATTACAGCTCTGAATTCTTTGTTTATGTAGATGTTTTGAATTTGCTGCCCTGTCAGCTCAATGGTACCATTGAGGAGATAGTTTTCATCAAAAATTCTGTACTTCTGGGTGCTCCTTTAGTGTTAATAGGGGGTTGATTTGTGCAGATTAATTGCTCAGACTGTTTTAAAGTATGTACTTTTGTTATAGGCATAGAAAATATTGACTTGGAAGATATTTTAGAAGATATTTTTGAAACCAATTTGAAGAGTAGCATTTGAAGACTGCTTTGAAAATAGCTGTTGGGCTTTTTTGTCTTGTTGCTGATTATTCTGTGTTGTAGGAGAAAAACAAAAGCATTCAGACTTTTAGATATGATAATGAACTGTATGCCTTTTTGCTTCAGTGTGTTTCATATATGTGTACACTGGGAGAACATATGGTCTTGAATACTGATGTTGAAATTAACTTTTGTTACTGTAAATTGGCTCAAGTAAGTTTTATCAGTTTTAGAGGTTTAGGTTTTGACTTTAAATTGCTGGGTCACATGATGTCTTTAGATGGTAAGAAACATACTTCTTTTTAGGATTCATAATATAGAATGTTTTAATTAGCTTTCAAAACATCAGCTGTTTTCAGAGCAATAGTTTATTTGCATTGAAACAGTATAGTTTATTACTGAGATTTACCTATATATTGAGGCATGTCATTATAAATATTTGTTTACCAAATTTATAAAGAACAGAGAATCCTTTAACTGGTCTAATCATTAGGGTTTTTAGACAGACGGTTTGAAACAGTGTTAATATAATAGCAGCCGTGTACGCACGCAGTGGGGAGGAAGTGAATCTGGTCTACAGAGCGTTTTGTGCAAGAATTTAAGAACATAGCTGGCAACTTTTAACAGCATGGAAAGGACTCTGGTTGGGGTCTTCGGATAGTCTGCAGTCGTTTTGTCTGACTTCTTTTTGTTTTATCTAGGAAAAAAGAGACATTTTAGGGTACTGGGGTATTTTTTGTTGCTGCTTATGCTTATAGCCAGTGAGTATCCCTCAGCAGTAGGCTGAGAACATTTATTTTCTTTTTTTTTTTTTTTTGCTGTCTTTTCTGTAGTGTGTGTACAAGACTTAATCTTCTCATGTTGGGTTAGATCTTAAGTGGCAAATTAAAGTAGACAGAGGCTGAAACAGGTCTGCTGCTGGTAATGCTTGTTACAACTCTTGTGACTCTTGGAAACCTGAGACTTCTTGACTCCTCGGTGTCCTGGCAGTGACTTGGGTTTGCCTCGACTACTGATTCTCTCTATCACCCTCTTAGTGAAATCTGAATCCTTAAAAAGGGAACTGCTCTTTCAAAGGGTTTTGCTGTTGCCTTTATTGGTCAAAATCTAGCCCTTAGTGTTGTTTCTGGATCACTGCACAATTTTGCTGTTAAGAATAAAGTTAAGGGTAGACAAGTAACAGTAGTTGGCAACCTGAGCTATTTCAGTATATGAAAGAACTGTCTCCTTTGATTTTAAATAGCAAGGATTGTGAGGAGTGACTTCAGAACAAGTTACTTGTCGGTTCACATAATTGTACATGTGTTCCAGTATCCTTCTTTGAATTCAGGGCCAAGAGTTGACCTGTAAAAGTTTGCCTGAATTTTGGTGCCAAGTCCATGGTAAATTGACTCCCTCAAAGAGTTCAAGTTGAAATGTTTACTGGATATTGTAAATGGATAAATATAAAGCAGTTGAGAAGTGCAGAGTTTTAACCCTTCATATTCTATGTAAGGTCTAATCATGTTAGGTACTCAAATTCTACACTTGAGTTAAACTTAGTTCCAATTTAAACCTTGATTTTTGGAAGTGGCTGTCTTGACTAATGACTTTTGAGTGGAAGTATTTCTGCTGTTATACCTTAAGCTAAATTCAAGGAGATATTTAAATACCTGCTTATGTCTGTTATTTGCTTCAGTGTGTATGCTTTAAGTGATTACTTGAGCAACTAACAAACAGTGGTCTAGCACAAATCTTTTAGCTTACTTCAATGCAGTATTTACACATAATTGTTCCATTTACTTCAGCGCGGTGCCTATCAGCTTAAAAATGGAAATGGTTGTTACTAGTACAGTAACATTTCAGACATCGGAAGTAATATGTTGAATTAAGCAAAGAAATGAACTAACACTGATGTCTGGCTTGTTTTGCATTTGGTATAGTGATGATAGATTAAAAGCTGAGCTGGTTTTGTGCAATTAAGTAATAATATTATTTGGTACTGTAATAGTTGACCTACAAAAGCTTATCTGAATGCTTCTTTTATATTTGAACTTTCTTGGACTTTTAGTAGTCATTTGGAAAGAAGTGCATTAAATTAAATCAAGGCATCTTAAATAGGTATATAGAGAATTTTTTTCTTTTATTTTCTACTTGGCTTAAGAAGTTTCATATTATGTTCATTTTTCATCTCTAGGCAGACTGCAAGCACAACTTGAGCTGGTTTAATTCAGCTAGTGTACATACATACGCAAATACAAGAAGCTTTTGTAAAATCAAAAGCTGAAGCAATAGCCATAGAGCACATGAATGTCTAAATTAAGCAGTGAGTTCACAGACAAAAAAACTGCTTCATTTTCCTTTTTTTTCTGCATGTACTTCAGTATATCCATTGTATTATGAACTTGGCTAGAAGTCTGAAATACTTTCAGATATTAATATGTAGCATGGTGGTGTTTTTAGCTGCAGACCTGTCTGGCAAAAAAAACCACTTTCAGTATTAATGGATGTTTCAAATGTTGTTTTCTTTAAAAAATATCACAGGTGAATTTAATAAAATCTTGTGCTTTCTCTTGGGCAGTGATGCTGCTGAGTGGTGTGTATTTGCACATAGATGGTTTTCAAATATTTGTGTATTTCTTATAGGAACTAAGTGACCTGCAGCGAGATCCACCAGCCCACTGTTCTGCTGGACCTGTTGGAGATGACTGTAAGCTCTTCATGGTACACTGTCTCAATTGACCTTTTTTCAGTTACGAAGAAGCTTGGAAATCTCTAATTGTTGTATCTTTTTGACTTTTCAGTGTTTCACTGGCAAGCCACAATTATGGGACCTGTAAGTATGTGATGTTGCAAAATATACTTTGTTGCCCATTTTGTTGAGAAAGATTTCTTTGGATTTCTGTAAATATGGTAGTCAAACTCACCTATGCTGTGTATAGTTTAAAGATTTAGGGTGGAATTGTGAGGTTTTTTTTAGTAGTCAGGTACTAGCTTTTTTATAACCGTTCAAAAATCCATGCTATTCATGAAGATCAAGGTGCTTAAACCGTCAACTACAGTTGTTGAATTGATGATGGGTGCTGCAAAGTGAAAAAATTGTTTTTCCAACTGATTAGTTCAGTTCTGGAAGATTTCTCCTGAAAGGAGAGTGATTTGGGGGCTTTTAGTTAGAGCTTACTTGATGGATGTAATGTAGCTAGCAATGATCAAACGGCTATTGCAAACTCTAGACTAGCAATTGTGGGCACTTCTGGTATCTGTGTGAGAAAGATCTGCTTTCCTTGGGTTGAAGGAGATGTCTAAAGGCCCCGTATATGACTCTTGTCAAGATAATGGTGTAAGACAGGACAAAGCTTAAGAACAGAAAGTTGTAATGGAAAATTGAAAAGGATTTTAGCAAAAAAAAACCCCACTAACATGACATCTAAGGGAAGAGGTTTCAGGGTAAGGAGTTTGTATTCCTAGTGTTTTCCTTTTGGACTTACTTAATTTGAAAATAAGAGTCTCTGTTTCACATGGTGAACTGAATCATTGTGCAAGCTTAAATTTTTGAGTCAATACTTAATCCTTGAAGATGCAGCATCACGTGGTGGAGAGGAGTGGAGTTGTGTCTGCTTTAAGATGGTTTCTGCTTTTCCAGCACAGCTGCTCTGAAGCAGCAAAAGGTCAGTTACTCATTTGCCAGTGGTGTGCTGGAGTCTGTCTAACTTGTCAGTGCCTCAGCAGCAACCACAGTGATTGTGACAACTTTTTGTATAGGATGCCAGTGCTTTTGCCATTCTTAACACCCATGTTCTTTCACATAGTCATTCTGATCCTTGCCCTTCTGCACTGCTTAAAGTGAATGACAAAACCACAATGAATTTAAGAGTTAGAAAAAGCTCACATGCTGATATCTGTGTCGTGAATGACTCTGATGACCTGAGTAAAGGCAATACTAGCACATAAATCCAAATGTAAATTCCTTTTTGTTATTTTCAAGCTTGCAATATTCCTTTCATATCCTGTAGTGGAAAATACTCTTTTTATTTGTTTTAGGCTTGCTGTTCAGATTTCTGTAGTTAAGGATAAGAATGAGCATCTCTTGCTAAACTTTCTCAGCCACATTGCTGAGATGCAAGAAAAGAACACCATCAGGATATTAATCCTTTATCTTGATAACAGAAGGAAATAGGGATGCATTTCCGATATGTTCCCTGGTGGCCTGAGGAAAGCACAGAAGTAAAGCTTGCCTTCAGAATTCTCTTCCTGTGTGTGGAAGCAGGGTAACATCTTCTCCTGTCTATGGGCATCACCAATTTGTTTTACAGACCTTACTCATAAAACAACATTACTTCATTTTGCATCTCCATGATACTGAACTTGTCTCATCTTCAGCTTATTTTAACTTTGCCAAATGCATTAAGTAAGCAGGCAGTCCTTCCAAACCTGATTGGAAGTAGTGTCAGTCTCATGATATTACCTAATGCTGACTTCTTAGCAATACTATCTGCCTTACACTGCAATGCTAGCTGCATTTTGAGTAAGACAACATGTCATAGTGGTTTGTGACTTTGCCTCTTGTATTCATCTTTCAAACTGTGATTTCTGCTCATTTTTAAGGTAAACATTTTATTCAGAAAAAGCCTGCTTTTGCTTCCATAAGAAAACACAAATACTTAATCTTATGCAGGTTTGCTTAGACTGAGTTCGTTTATTTGTGGTTTTAAATTGAGCAAGAGAGATTTTTCTGCCTTCCTTAATCAGAAATGGCAGCTCTTCTCTCTGTCATTTAGCATTGAGACTTTTCTCCTCACTTTTCTAGTTAATAAAAATGAAAGATTTCTTCAACAGATGACTACAACAAAGTTATTTCTTATCTATTAACTATATGCGACCTGGACGTAAACCTGTGCACATGTTCTCTAACAAAATGCATGTGCACAGATTTGTACAGGTCACAAAGATGTTGTGACTCCTGATTCCCGGGAGTACGAAAAGGACAGATGCAAGACGATCAACATGATCAAGCGAATGCCGTTTATTAAGTGTCAGTCTAGCCCTTTTATACACGGCCGGGCGGTCCATGTGATACAGGTGCATTGCTGATTGGTACAACACGTCTGTCCATCTTAAAAGCTACTGCTATTGGCTAAGTAAGTCTGTCCACGCACTGTTCGTGTGATAGTTAGTTTTCATTCCACAACCTGTTGTTTTCCTTCTACGTGCCAGCTCTCTCACAAACCTGCACATCGCTGACCTTGAGAAATTCTCTGAGCAGGCTTCAAAGCCCTTGGCTCAGACTCTGGCTAAGTTCACACAGCTGGGATTGCTCACATGTCCATTCTCTATGAGATGTGCCCCTACACCTGATGTCATCATGATGAACTGAATTATATTGGAAAAATCATACTCTTTGCATCTGCGAAGAGAAACTAATTTTGAAGGTAAGTATGTTTGTAGTTTAAGGATGGAGGAAGATCAGAGCAGCTGTGGTGTTGTACAGAGACAGGATTTGGAAGACTTACTCTGGGTTTTGTATACCCCTTGTGTATTGGAGCTGATGGATCAGCAGTTTTGTAGCTCCACCAGTCACACACTGCTATGTCCCTTTCTCTCCACAACGGCAGCACTCAGTAGCTGTGTTGGTCTGCTGCAGTTGGTTTGCTGTGGTTGGTTCTACTGCAGCTCTGCAGACCAGTGAGAGGGTTCCATTCCCTCTGTGCCTTCCTAGTACACAGCCCATAGTGAGCTGTGGCTTATAGTATGAGCTGTGTACTGGGGAATAATTTAATTTGCTAAGGTACTTGCAGCTTTCAGAGGTTTTCTAAGTGCAGAAGGGAAGTTCCAAAATAACTGAATTATATTAATGCCTTTGGTTTGGTTTTTTTTTTTTCTCTCAGCCTGACAGTGCATATCAAGGGGGAGTATTTTTTCTCACAGTACACTTTCCAACAGATTATCCTTTCAAACCACCAAAGGTAAGTTCTTTCTTTGAAAACTTACACAATTTCTTTGGTCAAAGCTCCGTTTCTGCACCTTAGTTCTTTGAAGCTTAATTTTGGCACTTAAAAACCACAAAAGCCAGCCATACAATACGTGCTCATAGGGGATGTGCGTGTAAGACTGTACTGTTGATAGTATGAGTAGAGCAGAAAGCACAATGTTAAAGATTCCAAATGTAAGAAACATAATTCAGTGTTACATTTGGTCTATTTTTTTTTTCCAGATTGCTTTTACAACAAAAATATACCACCCAAACATAAACAGTAATGGGAGTATTTGTCTGGACATCCTGAGATCGCAGTGGTCACCAGCTCTGACTGTATATAAAGGTAAACTCACAGATTTGCTAATGTATTTATGAAATTTCATACACTGCCATGGTGCTTTTTTGTGGGAACTCATTCATCCTGCACGTTACAGAAGTGGCAGATTTCATTGGATTTCTTGTTACGAAACAAGATCTGGTGCAATTTATTTGGAGTGTCTCATTATATAAACTGATACGTGCATGGCAAAGAAACATCTAAAACAAGTTGAATGAGATAATAAACATCCAGTTAGCCTGACCTGAAATGTAACTTCTGTATTATCGCTGACTGTGCCACAGAACTGAAGAGAAACTGGTGAGCAGCACTTCAAAATCAGTATCATTTGGATGTAAATCAAAAACTCTGATACTGATGTTACTGATTACCATTAAATAGTTCTTTTGTTGTAGGCATTTTGTGTTACTTCAAAGTGCTTTAAATGTGGTCCTGTCATTGTGGTTTTTTTTCACCTTCAAAACGCTGAGGCACACTCCTAGATGTGTTACGGATTCCAAAGGTACATAACTATCATATCTTGCATATGTGCCTGAGAGCCCTCTAAATCACATCTTTTTTTAGAACAGTGTTGTTGCATTTGGTGCACAAGCAAGCTAAAAATTATTAGTGTTTGTCCAGTGGAAGTTGCTCTGTGCTAAATAAAAGTTTACTACTGTTCTCTCATGTAGTTGCTGGAGACATGAACTATTCTTGTCTGTAGCTTTCCACAGAAATTGGTTTATTGCTGACCAAAAATAATTGTTTCTAGTTATTTAGAAGGTACTTAGCAAGTGGAACTTGGCACTCATAATCATGTTTAACAGTTGGCATTTAGAACAGAAAGTTCTCAAGCATTTAGGTATTCAGCACTTTTCTGCCTTAGAGAAGAAAGGTTCCTTCTGTTCCAAAGTGATGAAGCATTCTAACTCAATTTCTTAATATTAACTGCTGTATTTGGCACTTAATGAAATGAAATATTTCAGTATGAAGTGATCTAACTTGCTGCAGTTTAAAACACGTGTTAGCCCGGGCTTTTGGGTAATAACACAAAGCAAAGAGAAAAAATTAATCCTGTTATACAGCAGATTCTTATGGCAGCATCAGATTCCCAACATGGTTTTCACAACACATTTAGTATTGATTCATACTAGTTCCACGTACATAAACAGAATTTTCCTGAGAAGTACAGATTGCAAATGTTCAAAAAATCAAACATCCTTGTTTCAATAGCAGAAAATTAATATGGATTTATAAGTGAAAACCTGCATGTAGTGCTGATTAAGTGTATTCCCAAAATGGAAGTCAGACCAGACTTAAAGAGAAATGTTCATGTGAAGGAGGGAGTAACTGTTGGCACAGAAATGGGGAAGGATATGCACAAATGAAATATAGCATGGCTGTGTGATATTAACTATATTAATTATTTTAAATAATTGTATATGTAAGGGCTTAGTTTAGTCAAATATTTATACGTAACTATGGAGTCTGTAGTTTTTCAGATGCTCGTAGACATGGGAGACGGATCTCATGGGTTGCAAGTTCTCTAGGCTACTATCAGGTGTTTGCTTGGGACTTAGAAAAAAGATGTATAAACATTTCTGAGCAAAACTGCAATGTGCAAGCGCAATCCTAAAATGCATTCTTTTTCCGTTCTCCCATCTACCATACCCTCTCAATGTACTGGAATTAATTAACGGATTATAGAAAAAGCAAACTAACTTGTTTAATCTAGTGTCTCTTTTATTTAGTTTTATTGTCCATATGCTCCTTACTTTGTGATCCTAATCCAGACGATCCTTTAGTACCGGATATTGCACAGATCTACAAGTCAGACAAGGAAAAGTGAGTATAACATACTCATAATTGTGTGCATGGACTTGGAGATTATTATCTGCTCTGCACCTTCTATCCTAACTTTTTGAGTTACTCTTTTTATAGAATTCTACTGGAGTAGATTTTTAAATCTTGACAGTGTGTATCAGTGGACTGGCAAGTGGGAAACTGTAGGCATGCACAACTGTTGGGTACTTAATAAGTTTTTGTGCCTAGCTCCATGAAACCCTCAGACCTTTGTGTTTCATCCTTGTTTTCATTGCATGAAAAATAATTTCCCAAATAAGAGTTACTTGTTGCTACTATGATCTGCCTTTAATAAGGTGTTAGTTCTGAACAACAAATGTGTTTTGACACCACTTTGCAAATGTAAGATAGACTAATATACTTTTCACTCTTAAAAACAGTTGTCACAGTGCTATTTTTTGAGCATCTTAAAAAGACCCTTTTTTTGCTTTCTGGAACAGCTGTAGAACTTGCAGGAAGTTTCTGATCATGGGCAGGATATAACTGAAGCATTACATGCTTCCTGACCAAACCTCGTTTTCATTTGAGAGTTTTTGACTCTAAAAGAACTATACTGCTGAGAACATCTGACATCTTTTATTTAGAGTGTAGAACCACCTGAATTTCACAAAGTTCACTTTTAAGACTTGGTGACTTTTTATGGTACATCACAACTAAGGAAGGTTTCAGAATGCTTTCATATTCCTATATACTTGATTGAGCCTTCTCAATATCAGACAACAGGATTTAGAGGTCACTAGGAAGCCTGGTGCTTTGGCGTAGGAAAGTTTGTTTCCAGAGCTCACTGCCTCTCAAGGGTAATTAAATGTGAGCGCTCAAACTTTGAATAGTGGCATCTGTCAATATCTAAGAAGAGTGATGGATTGACTTGTATTTGTGGCAGTTGTGGGTGGCAGGAGGCTCAGACCCTTTATTCCACAGGGTTCCATGCAGCAAATAGTACCTGTATGAGATTTTTACATCTTTCCTTTCTGCTGTATAGCAGCTACCTGCATCTCCTGAGATTATTCATGGGAAAGGTTACAGACACAGTGATCTAGGAAGGAAATGCTATTTTGCTCACCACTGGAAGATTTTGTAGAAGTCTACTGCTATAGGTGTTTTCAGTAGAATCCAGGGTGTAGTCTGCGTTCTTATCAACGTGACCTGAACTGTATTCTGTAACACGGTTTTAGACCTGTGGATTCTCTAGATATGTGTGGTAAGATTGAAACACCACATTAATTTAGGATAGTAACAAGGATTAGGAGCTTCTAGGGTTTTCCAGTCCTAATTTGAGAAGAATAGAATAACCTTCCCCAAAAATGAATCTGCCACTAATTTTCTGGTGGCCTTGACAGTAAAATAAATAGTCACAGCCACACAGCACATTCCCAGGCAGTCTGACCACCGCTTCAGTGACTGCTTCAGACTGTGGAAAAGGTGAATGGATTTATGTTGGGGCAGGCTTTTTATTCTGGGTACTTAAGCTGTTTTTTTGTAATATTGCTGTTAACTATTTCTGTCAGACTCTCTGCTCCAGATTCTGTGGAACATTTGTGCTACTCACAAGAATTTTTGACTTTCTAGTTAACCCCTGAGAAATCTATATCTATTTTTTTAGTACTGAACCATTTCAGACTTTGCAATATGTGCTAATGGATCACCACACACCACAGGCTTAGTACTACTTTTACCTTGATGCCTAAATAAGGAAGTGATGTAGAAATTACATGGAAATCTGTGGTCTAGTATTTACAATTATTAAACAGGCCTGTTTCAGACAGGCCTGATATAATCAGACCATATAACTCACCTCTCCAGTGCTCCTACTCTGTAATTTGTGTTGCAGAGCAGGTAGTGTTCAAGTTGAGGATATGGTGCCTCAGCTTCTCCTCATTGGTGTCTCAGCTTTTGTCCACTCACTTATGTAATAGAGACTTCAGCTACTGTGCCTCTTGTTTGTGAAGGAAACACAAAACTGGAAATTTAATCACTGCTGGAGAAAGTGACAGAACATGTGTTGATGATCGCTTTATCTTCTTACACTGATTGCCTGCTAATGTATTTATTTAATCTCACCTTGGATTTAGGAAATGAAATATATGTCTGATTACCCCTGAGTATTTGTCTGTGGTATAGGTAAAATTCCAAAGACTTGTGTAGTAGCATATTCTTAAGAAGACAAACCAACTAGTACCTGAGTTGCTATACAGTCTTAAGAAACAGATTTAAAAACGTGTCAGTGTTTTTATCTGGAGAACCCAGAAGAAAGCAAACCTATTGTGGAGTGGAATGTAACAAATGTAAGGACTGGAGGTAAGGACAGTGTCTCTAAGGACACTTACCTTTAGGTAATGTTACTCAGCTTCATACCAGAAGGAAAACCCCCCAGAATTAAAATCCAGTAAAAAGTGCTTTTCAGAAAATTTTCCTTGCAAATTCTGCAGAATGGAGACTTTAAAAAAAAAAAAAAATCCCTGTGCCTTCTGTCCTCACCCTTTCCAAGTCCAGTTAGTTTTACTGAATTTTATGCAACTAAAATGTGTGAACTTTGTCAGGCTGTTAGCAGGAACAACTGACAACAGATTCCTGTGAAGGTACAAGTAAGGGAACCAGCTGTGAAATTCAAATTTAGTGTGCATGATGATACATGTTTTAATACAAACCTATGAGATTGAGTTTGATTCTAAATAGCTTTGACAGGTAACTGTAGAAACTGAACTTGCAGTGGGTGTGCGTTTCTTGGGTTTTAGACTATTTTAACGTTATTTGAATCAATGCTAAGAGATGAAAAGCACAGTAATGTCTGTGTTGAGTATAAATGTATGGCTGTTGCCTGTTTCACTAACAGCTCTTCCCTGTAACACCTTCTTTCTGCACATAACAGATACAACAGACATGCAAGAGAATGGACTCAGAAATATGCAATGTAAAGTTGTGAAGACTTTTCGTATAACCCAGAGTACTGTGTGTTCTAGAGTTTTTTCAAAGTTAGAAGGAAGTGGAGCACAGATTACTGTTTCAATGTGTCAGGATGCCCCTTGAATTTTTTTTCCACCCATGTAAGTGTGTTTCTGGAGCAAAGGAGAACAATCTTCCCAAACAACTGTGATAAGAATATTTATCCTCTTTGTGTGCTTTGCTATTTATCCTCTTTTTGCATACTAAATAACCATTTATTACGGTTTTTAAGAGTTGGACATCTGCATCTTCAGACTACAAGATTGGTAATGCAGTTGTAATGCAACCAAATTATTTTTGCTGGGAAAAGCAGCTGTTTTTATGTGATGAATACTATATGTGTGTCCATAAAGTATGTTGTCTGTTTCATGTGTTCAAAATTACATTTTGTTAGTTCACTTGTGTCATTTGTGGTTTTTTTACTGTTCTAGAGTATTTTATTTACTATGTAAGTAATTTCATTTTAGACTTACTTGCTTCTGCACAGTGTTGAAAAGATACAACTGCTAGTAATGAAAATACTTGGAGTATCTCATTCATTATTCTAACAACTGACCGCAGATTTCTTAAAACCTAAAATTATCTTTGCACTGTAATTCATCATATGCTGATTATTGAGAAACACTTGGTTTTGATTCTGTTGCATACTTGACTTTATTTTATTGCAATGTGAACTAATTGCACTGCTATGTAGAAACATATGTAACTGTTTTGTTGCTGTTCACAACTGATTTTTTACATGTGGGCAACATAACACTGTCACAGACCTTTTACAAATCTAAATGTAGCCTTTTCCATATAAATAAAATGCATTTTCTACTACTTGTCTTGGCTGTTTTTATTAATCAAGCATATCCTTAAACTACTTCTAACACTAGAGAGTCAAAATACTAAGAGTGCATGTGTCCTGCAGACAGAAGGGAAGATAAAGCTATGATAATGCGCTAATGAGAATTGTGTTGCAATTAATTTTTATGCTAGCTTCAGCCTGATTTATTTAGCATGTTCTGATCATTGTTTTAGATAGGATTTAACTAGTTTAATAACATGACAGATCAATATTTATTTGCGGAGGAAATACCACAAATGTTTGTACACCACACACTTCAGTGAAGGTGGTGTGTTTACCATGTCTGAATGTTACCATAAATTTCTCACACTTGGAGCTTAACTTTTCTGGTAACTGGCTCTTGAGTCGCTTTAGGCTATGCATGTAGAAAACTAGTGGTAGAGAGGGGCAACCCCTCCTTCTAAAGTAGATAAAAACCCCGTTTCCTTCTGTACATCCTTTTTGGGTATGTGAAAATAAAAACATGTGACTAATGTTTTTCACTGTACCTTGTGCCTGAAAGAAAAATGACTTTGACTAGCAATTTGGAAATCTGCCATCATAAAAATATATTGTAAGATGACAACAATACTTGGAATTTCTTTTTCTGTAATGAATGCCAAACTGGAATTTGGGATGTGGGTGTGAACTATGTACAGCAGGGACTCTTATTCCCACCAGGGGAGTATTGTTGTCTTCATGTGGACTTTGCAACCCAAGTGACAGAAGCTGGTCAGGTATGGGAAAGCATCACTTCTGTGCTGCAGTTTTATCTATGATGTAATGAGGACTTTTGACACAAAATCATAACAGAGAATGGCTTTGTTAATCTTAAAATGTCCTTGTTCAGTGCAGATTGGGAGCTGCAGAACTGTGGCACGTTCTGTAATTAAAGTAAGTGTTTGGTTAGGTTTGAACTAGGACAGTGTAGCTAGAAAGGCAAAGCCATTGTTTATACTGATTGCTGAAATGGTGGTAGAAAACTTTGACTAGCAGAATGTGTTTACAGAGTTTTTATTTTTTCTAGCTCAGTAGTTCATATCTTTGTACTAGAAGTTATTTAAATGTTTGCAATATCTGCTGAACTGTGTGATCTTGGAAGTTTGACTTGCTTCACAGAGTACTTTCTTTTGGTTTACTCCTTTGTGTTGGGGATGGCTTGAAAATATTTATGCTTCAACTGGTAATTTTTCTGCTGTGTACCATACATGCAAGATGGACTTTCCATCACAGTGCAAACCCAGCACGATCATCATCAACCAGTGACAAGGAGTAAAGCATTCCGCCTACGGCACATTTAAATACTAAAAATTACGTATTTTGCTCTTACGAATGAGGATTTTAGAGGTGTGAAGCTGAGTCTGTGCTGTGTATGATGCTCCTGCCAGTTCAGCCTTTCTGCTTTTGAAAGGGCAGCTGAGATAATCTTTAGAACTGGTTTGGTTTCATATCTGGAGGATACGACTTAAAGTTCCTCTGTTAATGCTTTTTACATAAATCTGTTCAAAGACAATAAAAAAGCTTTGTAAGGCTCCTCGAGCCTGTCTTGTTTTACTGTAATGGAAAACAACTGAAACGTTTCTGCACCCTTTTTTTTCCCCCTTCACCCTGCCTGGAGCTGCCCTAGCCGCTCCCCCTACTCTGCTTCAGCTCCGGCCGTGAGGCGGAACCCCTGCCCCGCATCTCCCCTTCAGTTCCGGCTGATCTGTGTATTGTTCCTGCCCGCGACCTGACCTAATAAACACGGGAGAACACTACCGCGCGGCTCGTGTGCTGCTGTTACCACTGCCACGGCCGCTCGACTGTTCCTGGGTGGGCTGGGCCGGCCCGGGCCGCAGGGTCACTTCGTACTGGGCCTGTCCCACGGGGAGGGGCATCGCCCCCGCTGCCTCCACGCGCCCCCTACCTCGCGGCGCCGGCTGCGGGATGACCCGCGCGCGCAGGCGCACGGGGCGGACGGGAAGAGCATGGCGGCGATGCTGGCGGCGCTGGGCAAGGCCGCGGCCCTTCTCAGCGGCGCCAAGCGGCTCCTCAGGTGCGAGGGGCGGGCCGGGGGCGGCGGGGTGGGCCAAGGACTGTTCTTCCGTGGCGGGCTGGGGCGCGCGGCCTGTCTCTCGCGTGCGCCGGGCCTCCCGTGAAGCAGTAACGGGTGATGCTGTTGTGTGCAGGGTCGGCGGCCCCGCGGAGCAATGTTTGTCCAGGGGGCTGAGCTCGATGGAGCGCCCTAAGCGGCCCGTGAACGCGTACATCCGCTTCGTGAACGAATACCGCTCCGAGTTCAAACAGAAGAACCCAGGTACGGCCCCGGCTGCGTTCGGAAACACGAGCTCACACCGCCTCTCGTGTGCCCGAGGCGGCGTGTGCCACAGCTGCCCTCGCTTGGTGTTTTCTCGCCATGTGCGATTAGAAATGAAGACGGTAACAAAACACTGATTCATAAAACTAAAATGAGCTAGCTAAGGTATGTTACCCTGATTTAAGGCTTGATGGAGCTCTGGGCAGTCTGGTGTAGTGAGTGATGTTTTTACTTGTTGCAGGGGGGTTGAACTAGGTGACCTTTGGGGGTCCCTTCCGATCCGATGATTCTATGATCCTGACACAAACACGTGCTGACATGGAATCATAGAAAGGCTTAGGTTGGGAGGGACCTCCGAGGTCATCTAGTTCCAAATCCTTCTGTGATGGGCAGGGACATCACTCACCAGACCAGAGTGTCCAGAGTCACACTAGTCTGTCCTTGAACACTTCCAGGGATGGAGCATCCACAAACTCCCTGGGTAACCTGTTCCAGTGCTTTGCTTTTAAATAAGGAATTTCCTCCTAAGAGCCAGTCTAAATCTCCCCTCTTTTAGTATGAAAGCATTCCTCGTTATATCACTAGAGTCCCTCCCCAGCTTTCCTGTAGCCCCTTTCAGGTACTGGAAGGCTACTATAAGGTCCCCTCAGAGCCTTTTCCAGGCCCAGCAGCCCCAATTCTCTCAGCCTGGCTTCACAGGAGAGGTGCATGTGTTAGCTTAGTCTGCCACACTTAATAACTAAAAAAGTGCGTGTTTGTGTGTGGCTTCTAACACTAAAGAGCAAGCTCACCTGGGCAATACATGTTAACAATGATATGTGGCTTTCATTATTTTTAAGTCTGTGTGTATGTGAAGTATGCTGTAGTTGGTACAACGAGCAGATTGTCGTTTTATCTCGATGCTTAGTAATTTAAAATCTGCATGGTTTGGATTGCTTCAGTGTACTTGGGGAAAAGTAAATTGAGAAAAATGGTTTTCTATGAATACGTTAAATATATTATCCAAAATTTCTTTTACAGGCTGTGTGTTTACTCTTGTCAGAGAGCAGCAAAATGCAAAGCTGCACTGATTTTGAAAAGACAAAACATTTTGAATGTCAAAATGTTTAAGGATCTATGGTTATGTTGTGCAAGTCATGAGGTTAATTTAAATAGGGAAAGCCATTTGAAACCCTATTTTTTTCAGTAGTTCAGCAGGCTGAAAGGTTGAGAGCTGAACTTGCAGAGCTTGTTGGAATTACATTACACATTTCCAAAACTGGAATAATCTGCAGAGTAAATGTACCACTGTATCTGATACGCAGATTGAGAACTTGGGAATGATTGTTACAATAGAGGTAATGCCTAAAAATAATTGCTAGGTTGTTTGTTTTGTTTTGTTTTTTTAATTTATCTCTGGCAAAGCATTATATTTTCAGAGGTTTTAAGATCAGTATATTGGACTGAAAAATCATCTGTCTTGATTTTCCAGGATTCTGGGAGTCAGGTTACTGGTAATCACTTGGTTCAACTTTTCCACTGTTGAGATGGTTGAACTTCACATTTGAGGCTGAGAAAAAGTGGATGTTGTTTTCTTTTAGTGTGAAGCAGAGACATTTTTCAAGTAAAGAAAATAAAAGCTCTTTGCACCATACTCTAGGTATTTTTTGTTTGAGGTTTTTCCCTTCACAAATTGAGGTCTAGGTGGAAACCTCATCAAGTGACCATTGTGCAACAGCCAGAGTCAAAAGCAATCAACTGAAAACGAAGGTAGATTCAGATCACTGTAATTTTATTTACAGTGGAAGGAAATTACTTTTTTCTTTAACCTTGCTTCTGTTGAATAATGTTGTAAATAAAGGACTTAAATAAAGGTCAAGCACTTATGCCATATCAGGTGCATACAGTCACACTGTACTCACTTCAAAGAAACTTTTTGCCAAGAAGCTGCAAACTGGACATTTTACTTTTGATTTCTTTTTTGTCCTTCTCCAAGTTCAGACTATCCTGCATTGTATAGAAACGGATTCAGCTCAAAAGATACATATCCTGTATATTAGTACAGGAAAAAGATGCTGTAACAGTTTCTCTTGGAGGAAGTGGAAGAAGCTTACAGAAAATACACTACTGATCTTTAATTTTTGGCTTCTAATTTTAATGTACAGAAGCAAACAACAAGGAGCTACTTAAAAAACTAGCAGGTGCTTGGAAAGAGTTACCAGCATCGCAGAAGCAGGTGAGTTTTTTGCTCTGTGTACTTTGAACTCTGTAGAATCTATAGAGCAGTTGTTTATTTGGTTTGATTCCTTCTGTGGGTTTTTTGTTCTGTATGGTATTTTGGGGGGATGTTCTTAAACAGCAGTAAGGAGTCAGTTGTGTACAGAGGCTCAGACATAAGAGAATTTGGAGTCTTGAAGTACTCAGGGGAAATTTGATACCCTGGCCCCGAGTGTGGTATTTTTAATCTGTTGCTAGACAGGCAAAATAGATGACTCTAGCTCTCTGTGTCAATGGGGCTGGGAACCAGTATTTCATTTTTATTAGAATAGTAATTGTGAATTGCATGTCCTTTACAGGCATGGTAATATAAGTACTATGAAGCTGTTCTGCTTTCATATGTATAAGTTAGGAAAAACCTCAGTTAATTTTGATGAAAGGACAGACTTTGCTGCTGATCAGATAGTAACCAGAGACACAACTTACAGGATACTTAAAGTTTCATCTAATTTACTTTTTGTCACAGGTAGTGAAGTTTCTTTGAGAGTGACAATGTCAAGGGATAAACTGTACGAATTACTATTTATCTCTGAATCTAAGTGCCATTTACAGCAAAATAATGGTTGTTCTTCCTTGAGTGCAGTTGGCATATAGCTTCATTTAGGAACTAATTGCAGTTTTCTAGCTAAAACATTATCTTGTTCAGTAGAATTGTTCTCATATCCCTTCTGGACTTGGACTTAGTATAAAATATTCCACTTGTATCTCTGAAATGGAGAGCAAGATGGTGATTTTTCATCTCTCAATAGCCTGGCTCATCTCTTCTTGGTGTGGTGTTGCTTCTGTACCTGGTATTGGCCAGCAAAGGAATGTGTGTTGTATGTTGACTGGAGTGCTTGCATGCTGCAGTGGGTTATACATACTTTGAGAGTCATTTCAACCAAGCTTCAGCTTTTCCTTCTTGTATTGCTTTGAGCTATGTCTGAAGATTCATGCAGTGTTGTCAAATTAACGGAGATAATTCATATGAAGGGCCCAGGTTTTGAATCTTAAGTACTTGAGCCTCCGTTCTGCTATAGAATGGATCTGAAATTGCTGCTTTACTTTACAGATCTTATGTGCCAGGGTAGTCGGCAAATGTTTTTTATCTGTAAAAATGTTAGCTTGTTCAGTAGTCAAGTGCTTCTGTCTGGAATTACCTGTTTAAGGTTGGTGATTGTGTTGTAGGTTTATGAGGAAGCTAAAAATACAGACTGGCAAAGATACAAAGAGCAGTTGGCTGTATATTTTGCACAGCTAACCCCTGCCCAGGCTATGGCTTTGAAAGAAGAAAGGAAAAAGCAACCTGCAAAAAGAAGATCACTTCAGGTAGGTATTTTGAAGCTAATATTGGTTTTCCTCTCAAGGAACCTGAAATGTGGTTGTCTAGTACACAGAGAATAGTTAAAGCATGTTAAGAAATTTTCTCAAACTCTAAAATAAAGAAAACACAACAAACCCTAAAAACCCCTCCACATCCATGGACTAAAATAATCTCTGGTGTAAATAGGTTTTTAGTGGCTTTCCTGTGCTTGAAGACTAGAAGCAGCACACGCCTTCATGTGACATGTTCCTAAAGCTGTGTGAGGAGTTATGGGTGATACAAAACTTCTTAACCACCAATGCTTTTGTTGGGAATATGTCTTGGAAACAACTTTTCACAAATTTGTTGTTTCACTGACACCTACAAGGTAGTAGCTGCTGGAAGTAGCTTTTTATCCTTCCTCTATTTGGATACTGCCACTTTGCTCTCTGTGTAGTGAAGCGTATCTGTTATTGACTTAATCATACAGATTATCTTTCCCAATTCCCTCTTAACTGGTTTATATAGAAATCATGAGAATGAGCAGTCTGTAAAAGTACAGCATTATGGTTTGTCCAGTGGCAAAATAGGTCGCTTGTTCCTTCCTTTTAGGACATTGGCCTAGCTGGAAAAAGTTAAATTAGTTTGATTTAAAAGACCCCTAGTTAGAGGACGTTTTTAATCCAGATTACTCTGCTGGTCCTTTTTTTTAGAGTAGGGCACCATGTATAATTTAAAACTGGCATACTCAGTACCTGAGCAGATGTTAATTTGTAGCACCCAAGCAGCGGTGGACCTGTCTTAGAGCTGGAGAAAACAAGTGTTGTAATTGCATCTGCCACCATCCCTGTAGGCAAAGCATTCTGATAGCAGAAACCTAATTCTGTTGCCCTGCAAGTCTGCTGGTTCTGTTCAACCTTCTTACCTCTCACAGAGCTAGGTGTCTGCCCTCCTCTCTACAAGCACACAGTATGTCATACCAGAAATCAGAACCTCGCAAAGATAACAGAAAACCTGTTGTCACGACTTTCTTACTGAGTGGACTTTAGTAACAGCCTTTGGTTTCTGGAAGACTTGGTGAAGTAGGAATCAGTTTTAAATGCTTTTTTTATGTCTGAAAACTCAAAGTGTTAGCTTCTCTTGAGTTAGTTTAGCACTACTCTTGATGACTGGTGAGAGCAACTTGATGTACAGTGTGATGTATGATGTACAGTGCAGTCTGCAGCACAAAAACCAATAAATGAGTTTGAGTCTGATTTTTTTGTATCAAATACAAATGGTAAGTTTAGTTTTGGAAAATGCTGTGCTTGGTAGATCTAATAACTTGTCTTATTTTTTTTTTTAAAGGAATTGAGTGCACTTGGAAAACCTAAAAAAAATCGTAGCAGCTTTAACGTATTTGTGTCAGAACACTTTCAAGAAAGCGAGGGAATTTCACCTGTGGTAAGCCAGAAAAGAGTGTTCTTTTAAATAGGTCTGTTGTATTCAGAAAATCCAATTTAAATTCTGTCATTTACAGAACAACTGTTCAGTATTTCAATATCTGCACTCTGCTTTGCTCAAGTTTATTTTTGTAGGCTGTGGTGATGTGGCTGTACTGCTGATGACATGTTCTGTATAAACTGCTGTGTGGGTTTACAGACTTAAAATATATGCAGTTCAGCATTAGAGACTTCCTCTCTTCTTTCTGTGAAGAGAAAATTCTACTTCTCTTTGTTTTGGTGCAGAAATATGTTAATTTTTCGAATGGTTGTGAGGGTTATTGTGCTTCCAGTAGCACAGCTGATACTATGGAACTTGGAAGAGTTCTTCAGCAAAGCCACAAGTTCCACTCTGAACTGCACTTTGGGGTAACTTAAGTTACGCTGGTGGATTAGAGGGCCTCTCTGGTGCCTGATGTGCTCTCAGATGCCTAATCTGTTCCTTAGCCCACGTATTTAGGCAAGACATCAGCATGGTGGAAATAGTTCATTCCTTGGTCTTGTTTGTACAAGATTACCCATCAGCTGGGTCCTGGTTTGACGCACACATGGCAAAATGCTGCTGAAGTGGGGCAGAGTTTTTGGTGAATGTTACGAATACTGTGTGGGCTTGGTTTAAATGAAGCCAATATGCAAAGTGAGGTGTAGTTGTGTTGCTGTAAATCAGTTCAGCTCTTCACTTTGCCAGCTTTTCCAGCAGGCTGTGTCACCTCAGCTGCTTCATGCTTATGTTAAAGGGAGCTCAGGTGTAATGCCCAGCAACGTGTTAACTGTGTCATTTATTACCTATGTGAAAAAGGTGGGGTATGAAGCCTTTGTGACTGCCTTTTTACACTGGTTTATATGTGGCTTTTGTGATCATGGTGTTCATCTGTAACTGTGGTGAGACTGCTACAACAGTCCTCATGTATGGCATGTTCTGTGTCCTGCAGGCAAAGCTAAAGCAGTTATTAGACGCGTGGCGAAAAATGACCACTGATCAAAAGCAGGTATGTCAGTGGGTTTTCACAAGACTTCGATCTAATCAGGAAATGACAGACTAAGTCGAAATTAATACATTTGTACAAAGGCAGAAACTCAGTTGCTCAAAATATAATCCTGAGGAAAATACTCCGATTGTATTTATGTGTCTCAGAAAGTCATAGTTACTTACAGTTGGGACCATTTCTTTCAGTGTTGATGAAATGTGAGTGAGCAGGGTAGAATGGCAGCTCTGAATGGATGCTGAGCAGCATCTACGGAGGGATATGGGATAATTTGCAGTAATTTGATTTTATCTAATGCAGTACGGAATTTTTAAGCACCAGCGTAGTAATTGCTGCTTGTGGAAGGAATTCTTGTCAGGTAAAAGCAACAGAAACCTACAGTTGACGTGCACACCATAACTTAATAAGTTGAGTTGTCTTGGGGATAGTTTTCTGCCAGTGTATGGAAATACAAACCTGTAGATGGGTTTGTGAAAATTGGGTTGGTGCTCTACTGAAATGTAATCTAAACCTCCAGATTTTGAGCAATTCTGTACCTTACTGTCCTCCTTCCGAATTGTTTTGTGTGTACTTAGAACATACATTACATTTGTGGGTTTTTTTCTGTAGGAATACAGAAAAACACAGGATTCTCACTCCTTACATAAGCCAGCTCTCTCAGGCTAGCATTCAAATAAAAAGGCTCACCTGACTAAATGTCCTCTCCAGGAGTGCACATCGGTTGGCATAACCATAATTCAGGTTGGCAAAAGTGTGTGGAAAATGCACCGCGCAGCTCTATTTCTAACTCAGTTTGTACCAACGGGAAGATTTAACACGGCAGCTATCCTGACAAAACCCCTTCCATAACTGTTGATACCTGGTTTTCTTCCAGCCCTACCTGCAACTGGCAAAAGATGATAAGATTCGGTATGAAAACGAAATGAAGTTGTGGGAAGCAAAAATGCTTGAACTCGGACGCAGTGACCTTCTACGTTCCAAAACCAAAATAAAGAAGAAAAAATCAGAAGAATAAAATGCTTAAGTCTTTTATATTTTGTGCCCTCAGGTTCTCATGCTTTATCGTGCTGTGTTAGTGCTACGGTCAGCATTAGCACTGCAACTTGGAAAATCAATCAAGGGCCCTTTGGGGCAGTAGAGGAAAAGCGATGAGGGTAAGAGAGATGAGTCTGAAATGGTCCCTGCAGGTGTAGCCTGAACTGTACAAAAATCAAGCTGTGAATAATGATAGTGACATCAGCAGAGCTCTCCCATAGCAGTAACAGGTAGCTTTTATAAGATTTTTTTTATGGAAGCAAGAATTTCTACAACGTTACCATCTATATTCTGTAAGTAAGATCTGAAATCAGAGTTAACGCTTGCTGCTGTGTTTTATTCCCTCCATGGCCTTCATGGTATTGACAGTAAAATTGCATTTTGGCAGAAGTCACAAGGAATGTAAAGTACTGACTTTTGGTTTATGCCTCTTTTTGTACCTATGAGTCTATGTACCAATTAAGTTTCATTTCATTAAAGACCATATGAGTTCTGTATGAACGTATCTTGACTCTTATTCCATGGTTTTGCCTGAATATGTGGAAATGCTTTTGCTGCCGCCTTGTCACCTTCAGGATAGCCTGGAAGGAAAACGGGAACTGAGGGAATTGGGGTTTGATGCAATAAATACAGGTGCTTTGAATGCTGCTTGGTCTTTTTCCTGGGGTCTTGTGTTTTACAGTCTCGAAGGCGTTTTGGAGCATCTGTACTGTGAGAAGGAGGCAGGTTTGTTGGTGCTCAGTGGGCTTTACCCATGGATCCTTACGGAAAAACGCCTCCCTTTGAGGGTGCGTCGCCGCCCCTGAGCGCCACTGCGCATGCGCGTTCCCGTCCCGCTCTCGCGAGAGGCGGTTCGCGCCGTGGGACGAGATGGGGCTGCTGGAGCAATGCGAGGCCGCTTTTGGCTCCGCCGACCTCTATTGCGTCCTGGGAGTCCCCCGCCAGGCCTCGCCCGCCGAGATCTGCCGCGGCTACCGCCGCGCCTCACTTCGCTTCCACCCGGACCGCGCCCAGCCCGGTCACGAGGAGGAGGCGACGCGGCACTTCCAGGTGAGAGGCGGTGGCGGCTTCTGACCAGCCCCTGACCCGGGTAGGGGCTGCAAGGTTGGCGAATGTAGTGGTGGGCTTGGGACAGCTGGGTTAATGGTTGGACTTGATCTTCTCCAACCAAAGCGATTCTATGACTCTGTTAGCCACCCCTCTGTCCCTGCAGATCTTGTCCAAGGCGTACGCTGTGCTGAGCGATGCGGAGCAGCGTGCTGTGTACGACGAGCAGGGCACGGTGGACGAGGAGGGTGAGGCATTTAGCGGTGAGCGGGACTGGCAAGAGTACTGGCGGCTCCTCTTTCAGAAGGTAAGAGCTGCCTCGGGTCTCCCTTGAGACCTTTGTATAAAATGCTGGTCGGGGTTATTTTAACACTGTGTCTTAAATGCTGGAGAATCAATGATGTAACTCAAGCAGTACTGCCTTTTTGCTTCAGGTCACAGTAAAACATATTGAAGAGTTTGGAAATAAGTATAAAGATTCAGCAGATGAGCTAGAGGATATCAAAGCAGCGTACATGGCTTTTGAGGGTGACATGGACAAAATAATGGAGTCTGTGTTCTGTGTGGACTATACAGATGAACCAAGGATACGGAAGATCCTAGAAAAAGCCATTGATTCGGGAGAAGTCCCTTCCTACAAAGCTTTTGTTAAGGAGTCTAAGCAGAAAAAGATGGCAAGAAAACGGCGGGTAGGTTATGTCAATCACAAACCAAAGGAAAGGATAATTTATTACAAACTTTTACTGTACCTTAGTAGAAATAAAAGTGTTCTTGAGACAAATGTTTGCTGCAGGATTGCTGGGCTACAAAGTCTTGCTCAGTATCTTTTGACATCCAGAGTTGGTTACCTGTGAATGTCAAAGATACACCCACCTCCCCCAAACTGAAAGGCTTTTGAGTTCTAACAGGCTGTTGCTCATTACTTCTTTTATTCCGTTATTTTACACAGTGGCTTAGTACGGTTTAGCATGTCCCTGTACTTAGAGACCTGTGAGTTGCTTGAATTAAGTGCTTGCCTTTTGGCAGGTGTGAAATAACTCCCAGGACTAAATGGACCTCTTCTCTAGCCTGGGTTCTATTGGACATAGAATATATTACATGCACGTTAGAATAACCTTTCTGAGTTAAAGCAAATATAACAGCTGCTAATGATGAAGACAAATGGGAGAGGCAGGGAAATGGGGTTGGGGATGGCTATCACATTTGGCATAGTGAAATGGCAAAACATTGTACTAAGTTACAGAACCACAATCAGCTTTTTTTGACTGATGATTCTTACCTGTAGCCAAACCTGGAAAGTTGTGTTTCCTTGCAGCTATTTGTGTGTGGATGCAAAAAAAAAGTGTTTGGTAACTACTTTGTCAAATAACGTGGAAAATACTTGTAACTGGTTTGGTATTCTAGGCAGAAAAAGAAGCTAGAGAGGCAGAAAAGGTTAAAGAGGAACTCAGCCTTGGTGGAGAAGATGACTTGAAAGCGCTGATTCAAGTAAGGCTTTTTGTATCTGTTGAAAAATGTTATGTTTATTGACTTATAATTGTGTTTTCCTTGAGTGTCTTTGTTTTTTGAGTTCTTTTAAGTCTGCTAAGTTCCTGAGGTTAAAGCCTGACCTTAATGTTAACTATGTACTTTAATTAAGAGAGTACAGTACAGACTATTACCTGCATCTTTTCAAAAAACAAAGTTATTCTAATATTCATAGTGCATACACGATCAAAATCTTTAACTTGTAGTTTTAGGCAGTTAGAGTTGGTTCTCTCAGTGAGGATGTAGAATTTTGCTTTTGTATTGTGGGGATCGAGGAAAGGAAACAGACTGTTTACATTCTTCTCTTTAGAATGTTATCTATTTGTTCTTTCTTACCACTCAGCAGGCTTCCTAGAGAGTTCACGCTTAATCATTCCTCAAATTGTAGGACAAGTTTTGGTCTCAACTAGAAATTGTTTTGCTTAGTCCTGTGTTGTGCATTTTTATCACCACTCTTTGGCTCTGTCTTGATTCTTCAGGAAGTTGGGTGTAGATCCTAGAGTGTGTAAGTTTGCTTTTGCTTGATTGTACTTTCTGTAGCTTCTATTCCCCATTTAACACATTCCAAGTACTGAAAAGCACTAAAAGTTTTCAGTTTTCCTTTTTTTCCATCCCCCAGAGCAGAAAAAAAGACCGAGAAAAGGAAATGGATGACTTCTTGGCCCAACTGGAAGCGAAATACGGGAATAATGCTAAAAAAGGAAGGAAGACAGTAGCCAAGAAAGGAAAGAAATAAAGAACTGTGTAGGCTGACATTATTAGGTATAATTTTGTATGGGAACACATGGATTTTGGAGAACTTGAGTTTTTGCGGGCTGCTGTTCTGGAGTGTGTCCATTACTTTGCTGTGACTAGGGCGTGTGGTACAGAGTGCATCATGAACACCACATGGCATTCTTTGCATGTTTTCTGGTTAACATCAAAGACATTCTTGGCTAAAAGTTTTGTTGCAGTAAGGATTCATGGGATGTTTGTGCTGAAGCGCCTTCCTTCCAAACACTTAATGGATATTGGTACAGCTGATGATGAAACACGTAATCCTGCACCTTTCAGAGTCTGCCACGGTGATACCTGTGGTTTCTGAGTTGGAAATTTATCTGTTATTTGCTCATTTGTTTTGTAACCAACCTCTGTTTTTAAAGGTGTTAGCACTTCTGCTCAGTTGGTATTTTTTAGATATTCCGGTGGTTCTTATGGATACTTTGGAAAATTGCAGATTTAATAAATAGAAAGCTTTTGCAGAGTTCTGTGTTACTTCCCCAGCCCTCTCTACATTTTCTAAGTAGATTATGTTGACTTTTGTGACTTATTTAAGTCAAACAAATACTAGAAATGCTCCTCCAGCAGCTGAAAACATGGGTATGTAAGTGTGGCTTCAGTGATACAGCAGATGGAAGGGCCACCTAGTGTTAGGTCTTTGCCTGTGAGAGATGTCTTAAGAATGAGACTGCAGCATGTATGTGGCCATGCAGGAATTCTCTAGCTGGGTAAGGTAGTAAGTTAAAACTCCTCAGAACACTCAGATCTATGTATTTCTAGGGTTTGTGATGTTCTGAGGCTTAGAAATGTATTGCATGTAGTTTCCATAGCATCGCAGTCAGGCCTGCCATGCGATGGTGCCGATTAGCTACTTAATGGAAGTGTTGAAATATACAATCATTTCAGAAGTGAATTACCTCTGTGTGATGTGCAAATACTATGAAGGTTTTCGCTTTAGCTGTTTTGAACCACATGAAGTGTAACTAGTTTTCAACTTACTATGGCTCAAAGGAATGAGGCTGGCTTTCTTTTGTGGATCCTTTTGCAAAGGCTTAGGAGATACAAGATGAACACTTAAGTTGAAGGTCCTCATTGCTTCAGCAACAGCATTTAAGTGACAACAGAGCTTCCAGGGCAGGGAATGGTAGCTCGGTTCCCTTTGACTTGACACTTTCCAAAATGTATCCCGATTCTGAGCGTATTGTGTTGCATAACCTGTGACTTGAACGTTGCTTTTACTGTAGATATCCAGCAACCCAGGATGTGGCTGTCAACCTGTCTCTGGTGTCAACCAGTTAGACAGAAACAAAACATTACCTTCCAGTGAGGCTGCAGAGAACTAAGTTTGTCCCTGAGGAACAGCACTGATATTAACAGAACACTTAATTTCAGTTAGCTCAAGATTACAGCATGTAACAGCAGTTCAATGTTCCAGTAGTCTTAGCTATTAAGAGAAACTGTTTTGAAAGGGTGTATTGCATAGAGGCCTCTCTTTAGCAAGAATTTCTCTGCAAACTTAGGAGACTGAGTCAAGAGTATGTTTTCACCCTCTAAAAATGCAATGGACAGTTAACCTAGTTTCATCTCCACAGTTCTGCTTTGCTTGCTTTGTCCTTGATTACAGCATGCCTGGATTGGCTGGCCTCCAAACTTCTATACTGGTTTAAAATTATTAGCTGTTCTCTGGGTACCCCTAACATTTTATGGGGTATGTAACAGCATGGGGTTGCAGGACAGTCCCTGACTGATTGATTGAAGAAATTTTTTTCCATTTTGAGTTGTAATCTGGAAAATACTAGTAAGAAAATTTGTTTAAAAGTACTCTAGAGTGGTTATCTTCTCCTTGTCCTTACGCTTGTAGTCAAAAGACCTTTAGCTAGTCGGGGTTTTTTTGAGAAGTTGTCTTTCACGTTTCTGTCTCATCTGGAGTCACAGGGGCATACACAGTCAATACCTCTGGCACATCAGTCCTAGAGTGCAGAACACACCTACTAAACACTGCGTTGCATCTGTGGGTTGTGGAACTTCAGGAAGGGGAGTGCAGAGATCTTACATCATTGCAAGGATTTTTAGAAAGGCAGACTTACTTTACCCTATTGTTACATTATCCTAAAATACTTCACCAGGAAGACAATGAATACTCTGAAACTAATGGCAGTAAGAGACTTTTTACTTCATAAACCTCTTCCTCAGAGACAGGTTTAAGTATGTGTTGTTTAAAGGCTGTTAAATGTGCTTATTCTTAAACAACTGTTGCTGCAGTTACTGCAGGATTCATTGCTTTTCCAAGTGGAGCTGTAGAAACAGTTATCATTGCAGTTCTTTTGGTAGTGTAACATTGCTTCAAACACTGACATTTTTAAAGCTGTATTTAAATTAGCACTACTGTGGAAAGGCTGATTAATCTTTTGTAGAGCTAACAGAAAAATCTGCAGGTTCTGCAGTATCTGCCTGTAACAATATGAACTAGTCACAGGCCAGTAATGGTTAAACAGCAATGACTGAGAGTGTTTGCTAGATTTCCTAGGTGTTAGACTTTATTGTCCACTGGAGTATAATGGCTTCTACTGGTAGAAAACGGAATGTTTAAGTACACCCCTTCTAGTCTTTGGCAACTGCTGTTTAACATTTACATAAGATGTTCGTAAGGAAGGGTGTTTGAAAACTGTAAACAGTGTTGTCATTACTGGGAATGCAAGGTGGTTCATGGCTCTCGGGATGGATGGATGGATCCTTCTTCATGGTGTGTCAGAAGCCCTGTTTGCTTTTTGTGACCAATCCACTTCGACTGTGGGCTTTCAGAGAACCATGCAGCTGAAGACCTAATGAACAGAGACCATGCACAACTTTTAAGACTTTTGTGAGGTATTAAAACTGCGTACCAAATACACCTCCTTTAGCTTGACATGAAAATGCTCTTGGGGGGATTTTCATTTCTAATGCAGCTATCAACTACATTATGTCTTTATGCAAGTCTGACACAAGCAACCAGCCTTCTGAAAGGAGCAAAGTTTGTGCTTTCATAGTTACTGCACAGTAGGGAGCTGCTGTATTCCCAGGTATCTAATGAAATATTGAAGTCTACAAAGCTCTGATGCTATTTTTAGACTTTAACTGCTCTGCAGCAAATATGAAGGCTATTCTCAAAGTGTGTTAATCAATGTAAGGAGATGCCTTCAAAGGGGAACTAGAGGGAAGAGCTGTACATTACAATCACAACAAAGATGATTTCTTGCTGCCTTGAACTTCAATCAGTTAAATCCTTTCAGATGAGATTCACAGAACATTAGGAAGGGACCTCAAAAGATCATCTAGTCCAATCCCCCTGCCAGAGCAGGATCACCTAGATCAAGTCACAAAGGAACATATCCAGGCAGGTTTTAAACGTCTCCAGAGAAGGAGACTCCACAACACCCCTGGGAAGCCTGTTCCAGTGCTCTGTCACCCTCATGGTGAAGTTCCTTCTCACATTGATGTGGAACCTCCTATGTTGCAGCTTACACCCACTGCCCCTTGTCCTATCACTAGATGACACAGAAGAGTCTGGCTCCATTCTCCTGACGCCCACCCCTCAAATATTTATAAACACTAATGAGGTCACCCCTCAGTCTCCTTTTTTCCAAACTCAGATTGTATCAAGTGACTCCAATTAAAAAGTTCATCCAATTGTTTCAAATTAAACAGAGCAAGCAACTCTGATGTCAGAGCATGCATGTGAATTGTACTGGTAGTTACTGGCTTTAGAATATACTTCTGAGTTGATCTAATGCCATTTTAAAATCTCACAGATCTCCTTCCAGCTCCACTGCAAGTAAGTTTATACTGGATATAATGCTGTTTCTTTCACGTGTAGAGCTGAGCAGAACCAAAAACCCTTGGACAGAAAATAGCTCTTGTTAGATTCTGTCTAAGCTGGCAACTCCTCTGAACTTGGACATGAGAGGCACTGGGGGCTGACTGCTGTCAGCTTCCTCCAAATGCTAAGGGGTAGTAACAAAGAAACACACCCAAACATCAGAGGCAAGTATAAAACTTGTATAATGGAAATTTTAAAACATTGAATAGGTCATTACATTGAGGAAACTTTTCAAAGTTGTATGTAGGAAAGGTGTCCTGTCCCAAAAGCTTACCTCTTGCTTATCTTATTAAATTCTATGACTGATGAGCATACCTGCTGATCCTCTGCTTGTCCGAGACTGGTTACTAAGTTCAATAACAGTGCAAGAATGTCGGTGATGGGGATCTGGCTGAAAAGACAATTCAAATGTTTGTGTGAAAAAAAGAAACATTGATACTATAATACATTTAACAAACTGCTTAAATGTTATTTCCTGATTCGTAAGATGATGTAAAGGTCAAAGCAGAGCATTTACAAGTTTAAGGAGAGTTAAGCCAGCTTTAGGAGTAGAAAATACACTGTTAGAAAGATCACTGGGCCATTCTTGTCACTTCTGGAAACTTTGGTTTCAAAATAGATTTTAGCAAGTCTGTACACTCATAACTGCTAAGTCAAGGATGTTGAGTAGGTATTTCAATAAACCAAACCAAGAGCATTTGATACTAAATCAGACTGGTACTAGTACTACAGCAAACTTGTGCAAGAAAGCAGTGAAGACTGCTCTACCCTTACATTTCTAAGTACAGCTATAGGAGTGACTTTCCAATCTCTGTGCTGCTAAAGTCAATTCATCCTCCTCTCCTACCACACAGCTCGCAAGTGTTCACAGAAAATGTCAGACCGAATGCCACACCTCAAGTAACACTTGCTTTTTCCATGAGCATCTCACATTGGGTTCTCCACAAAAATGGTAGTATCACCAGACCCTCACAGGTATAGTTAGGAGCTGGCTGAGGTGAGTAGAGAGAGAGATCGTTACCCTGAATAAATGACCTGTCCTGTTTGATTTGCAAGTGCCATGCAATGATGTTTCTGTTAACTTGTGAGTAATTAAGCAGCAAACTTTACGTCCTCCGTGGCACTGATCAGCCACGACACTTGGTTCTCCAGCAATGTTCACCTATGTGAATTGTCAATGCCCCCTATTCAGTAAGTAACGATGATCTGGTATAATCTGCCGTGTTTTACCAAGAATGCGTTGGTTGTGTTAGGCCTGGAGAAATAGTCAGGTAAGAGAAGCCGCTCCTGTAGCTGCTGGGAGGTATCTTCATGTGTTGTTACACTGTGAGCTTTACTTGACTTCCCTCGAGATTTCTGTGTGAAGAATAATGCAGTCATAATTTTCTTTTTTTCTTACTGCAGCAGTACATTTAAAATAATTATCCTAGAACTTTAAAGTTAATTTTCCAAGCTAATCATATCCCACTTAGTTATGTGAAAGAAAAAAATGAGTATTAATTGGAATGAAAGCACTGAACTGTAGGTTACACTGTGAGTCAAAATGGGTATGACAGGTTTTGTGCATCTATTTCAATTGCTGCCATTTACAAGGTAACAGATCATTTGCAGCTCTTGGGTTTGGCAGTTTGATCAGTGGTGATTACAACTCTAGACTGTAATAGTGAAGCTGTTGTGCTTGTTACCATTTGCCTCTGGGATCCTGTAGTGTTCGCGTGCTCTTCCACGTTGGTGGTAGAAATAGGTGGTAGGAGATTATTTCGGCTTAGCAGCAGTGGAGAGGGTGAGGTCAGTGGTTCACGTGCAGTTGGACTGAAAAGCAATAATCAGAACAGAAAAAAAAAGTCACACAGTTTGTATGTTTAGTAATGCGTACACATACAGTGCTGTCTGTTTGGCATGATGTAGGCAGATAACAATAAACCTAGGAGCATCAGTTGCAGAATTCGGCCGCTAAGACACCAGTGCTAGGACTAACTAGCGGAGACAAGATTCGAAAGAGGAATTCTGCAGCAGGTTCAATTTGGCAGAAATCTTTTGTGTCTATTAAGACAAACAAAAAGACAGAAAGTTTTCATAATGTTTACTACCAAGCATATAGATACAGTGATTCTGAACACCCCTGCAGCAATACTGGATATGGCTGGCTGTGAAACTGAGTTGTGGTTACAAGGCATCACACCTAGTGCACTAGGAGAGGCTGGTGTTGCAGAACAGAGGGGTGTGCATGTAAAAAGTGTCCCCAGTGTTAGAATCAGCGAATAGCCTAGCAACAGCGGGGCTAGAAAACACCAGTGGACCACATTTCAGAGACAGTAAAAAAGCTACAAATTCAAATGCAGATTGTAGCTCCTTCACTTAGTACAGGCATCAAATAAAATGTGGCAATACATAACATTTATCTTCTCCATATTTAGTTTGAGTGTTTGAAGGAGTAGGTGCAAGAGGCTTTTAGAAACCTCCTAAATGGAACTACACCAATCTAACTGCACAAAATACAAAATTAATTAAGCACCAATCACAGGAGGAATGTAAAAGGGCAAGTGTTCTGTTTTCTAGATACAGACTTTTTTCAAACCATAATCAGCATTTTGAAATAAATTTTCCTAGTGCTGTCTACACACATTAAAAAACCTGTGGTAATAAAGGGAAGATGGTAATAAAGGGAGCAGAAACATAAAAATTCAGAAGGAAATGGAAACATCAGTTGAGAAGGGACAAGGAACAAATTTCTAAACAACATGACAAAAAAACACCAGGCTGTGGCTATAAACTGCAAAACTAAAACAAAACCATGTCAATTTACAACACATGGAATACAGAGGTATGTGAAACCTGTGTTGTTCCCCAATAGCCTCCATTCCCTGTGAATGACAACATTCAGTCAAATCGCTATGCGAAACAGAAGTAATTTACAACCTCATGTTGTAAACTGACATGATTTCTTCTAACAAGTAATGAATCTTCTTTCTGTTGCACTGAATGCTTTCTGCACTAGCTGAGTTCTTTACACTGGGTGACTTGCAGCGAGAAGATGTTTTTGAAACATACAGCCGAGTTTCCCTGAAGACATCATCCACATACCCTGGGGTCCCAATCCAAGAGAGGCTCGTGTTGATGGGATCCAAAGTACGTGGTGGGTTTCGCCTTCTTGTGGAACGTGACAAGGATGATGTGCTGAGCTCTAGAGAGCGATTTGGCCACACTTTGGTAGAGAGGATGGAACTGGAACTTGGTCGTTTGTCATCCAGGTCCCTGACAAAACCATTACAAAACCAGAAGAGAGATGGTCAGGGTGACTGGTAACTACCCTGTTACCAAAGCAGTACTCTAAATGTGATGTTCATGATTTTATGCGTGGATACAAATGATGTGGTTTGGTTTTTTTACGTAACTACTGAAAGTAATTTAGCCAAACTAGAAAAGAGAAAGGGAAGGAAAGTCTATTATATTTTACTGAATTACGAACTTTCATAAAAACATAGAATCTCAGAATAGGAAGAGATAATCTAGTTCCAACCCCCTGCCATGGGCAGGGACACCTCTCACCAAACCAAGTTGCCCAGAGCCTCATCCAACCTAGCCTTGGACACTTTTAGGGATGAGGCAGCCACAACCTCCCGGGCAACCTGTTCCAGTGCCTCACCACCCTCACAGGGAGGAAATTTTTCCTAAAATCTAATCTAAATCTATTGTCTTTTAGTTTGAAACCATCCCACTTGTTCTGTCACTTCCTAACAAGCATCTCTCTAGCTTTTCCTGATTGAAGATTCCAGTATAAAAGTAAAAATTAGTCACATGATAGATATTTTAGAATCCATACTGTAAACACACAGCCTAGATCTAACACTGGAGTTGGTCCAGAGGAGAGCAACAAGGCTGGTGAAGGGAGTAGAGGGAAATTCTTATGAAGAGAGGCTGAGGGAGCTGGGATTGTTTAGCATGGAGGAGGCTCAGGGGGGACTTAATCACTCTCCACAGCTACCTGAAGGGAAGCTGTAGACAGGTGGGGATCAGGCTCTTCTCTCATCCTGTCACTAGTTGTCTGGGAGGGCAGAGCCTGAAGCTGGGGCAGGGGAGGTTTAGGTTGGACGTTAGGAAGCACTTCCTTACAGAAATGGTGATCAGACATTGGAATGGATTGCCCATGCTCACCCCTGCATGTGTTTAAGAAAAGACTGGATGTGGCATTTAGTGCTAAGGTCTACATGATTGTGGTGATGTTAGGTCATGGGCTGGACTTGATGATCTCAGAGGTCTTTTCCAGCCTCAATAATCCTGTGATTCAGTAACACAGGTCCACTTCTAGGAATTCAGCAAATAAGTTCCTCTACCCCACTGAGTTTCATTTCTTCTCTTCATCTGCCACAGCTGTTTGCTGGGTGGAAAACCAGCAGCAATTAAATGGGAAACCTGCCTCCGGAAGTACACTGTTTCACAAACAAACAAGCTAGAAAATAATTCAGAATCACTTTCTCCATTATAGGAGTTCTCTCACTACGTTTTGGGTTGAACCCCTCTCACCATAAGTGTTGTACTTTACAACAGATGGTCTATAGTTCTTACAGTTTTTTCTCCATTACAGGCAGATTCCTGTGCTGTAACTGGATCCCATGTATCACCATCAAGCCATTTAGATTATGCTGAGAGCCACCACTTGACCCTGGAGAGAAATTTACCTGGAAGTTTTAAAAAAAATAAGTAAATTACTGTTTGTCAGAGACACAGGCACATATTTACAGATTTTGTAGGAAGGAAACTTATATACATTTTATTATTTCCTCATCTAAGACAGGCATCTAAGCATTCGACTCTTCTTGCACGTGGTAGCGCTTACAAAATGTATCTTACAGTGCTATGTCATACTTATTATTTTCCAGCTGAGCTTCTCAACACAGGATCTTCCACCAAGAGCTTTACAAAACTAATGTTCAGTGGATGCTGACAATTTATGTCAAGAACACAACTGCAAAATCCTTTTCTGGAATACAGACTGATTTGGATAAACATGAACATCCACCTCCCATAATGACAGCAAATTACCAGAGCTGTAATCTCTGCAGCATACATACTTGAGGTGGCTTTCTCTTCTTTTTGCTTTTGTGGCCACATCTGGGTTTTGGGCACTACACATACAGTGAGGGGAACATGGGAAAGAAGCAGAAAGGAGACATAAATAAGAAGGAAAAAGACAAATTAAAATGGAATAAACAAGTGACTAGAAGCAGATAATCTAAAGCAGATTATACAAATGCAGTGGCTTAGAATGAAAACTGATTTACAGCTGCAATGCAATTTGTCCTCTGTTGCCTGATGAGTTGGCTATAGATAAGCTACTGAGAAGGGAATCTCACACGTTCAGTTCAAATCCTTGATCTCACAGTTCAGTTCAAAGATTATTGAAGTGCAGAAAGAACTACATCATTAATGAACTGTCACCACATGGCTATCGAATACATAAATAAAATACTCCGGTTTAGAGAGAATTAAAACTTGCTACAGAGGCATACCAGAACTCAGATGTTAGAAAGGAGAGTCTTACAGAATCCAATCTAGTTTTTATCTGAACATTCTCCTGAGAGACTGCAATCTCTTGGCTTAGGTAGTGTCATATTGATCTGTCCCTACACAAACCAGCTGGCTAAAAATACTTACCAGATCAGATGTCCCTGAGGGCATTTTAGCTTGTGGCACACGAGGTAACAACACTGGCAGAGGATCAAACCGCAAAGCGCTTCCAGCATCCACTCTGATTGTTTCTACTGTTATGATATTTTTCTCATCATCTGTGCACAGCAAGAGAACTCCTGTCAAGCTATGGGCATTGCTGGCTGTGGACAGTGCTAGGAATCTTAATTTTTTTTTAACAGCAGTCCTCTTAGATACTAAGTTTTATTTAATCTCCTGAAGGCAGGTCTCACACATGAAGAAAGTAAAGTAACCTTTTTTCCTCCCCGAAAAGATTATTCCCAACTACATCTCTCATTATATCCTTGTGAAACCAAGTAACTGAAATCCCTTTCTGACTCTTTTGTTTAACTGTGATCCTTACCAGAGGCTGACCCTTCCCAGAGTTTGCAGATTAATTCTTCCATGCACCCTACAACTTCACTCCACACATAGTCAAACACAAACGTAAGCACAGAATCCTTCATGCCAGAATACAGAGAGACAGGAGGAAATCCCAATTTGCATCTGCTAGAGGACAGTTCCATTTTCCTCTCATGCAGCTCTTCCTCCCTGTAAAAACATAAGCACTAGCTGTACCATAAACACATTTCCTTAGTCTCCTAGATTTTGTTAGTTATTTAATAAGATTAAAACATCAACAAGAATGACTGAGACACTTTATTACTGCACACCCCAGTCTACCCATACAGAATTACTGTAAACAACACTTCATGAAAAACAAATAACTTAAAATGGAATTGTGATGTCTTTATTGTAAGTATTAACAGTTACAGTGAGATGTATTGATCACATTAGTAGGCTCCAGATCTAACGTCACCACAGAACTCTGATGACAAGAGAGGAACAGTTACTACTCGTGACTGTTTAAGGCCACCCTCAGCCTGCTGCTGTCACAGCCAGGAGCTGTTCAGTGCAAAGTCAGTTTTAGATGAGCAGATGTAATTCCTGAGAGGGGAGAAACCTCATAATTGCAGCAGCAAGTGGCCCTTGCTGCAGAGTCTTCCACAATGTAAGAGGTGTTCAGAAGTGTAAAACTTAGAAAACAACAGCTCAAAAAACTTTTGTGTTTCTCTGCCAAAAGAAACTTTAGGAAAGGGAGGAAATAATACTGATGGAAGCACATTTTCTGTGGCTTTCAAATCTGCTCCCTGGTGTTAGTATTTAACACCAGAAAACAACACCTTGAAAAGAATTTTGAAAGAAGAGACACCACAAGAAAAAGCTGTAGTTCTTCTTATAGTACTTCTACCATTATTTTATAGAGGCAGCCATACTGTTTGCTGCAACAACATCCTCCAGCCTGATCAATACAAGTCACCTGTCCATTTGAACCTTACAGTCCGGGCAGCTCAGTGGCTCTATTTATTAAAACCGATTAAGCAGTCAACAACAGACAGTCCCATCCAGAGTTCTTGCCCAGGCCTTATGCTTGTATTGTTAGGTTGAATACAGGGACAAAACGAATCCTCTTTATACCACCGTTAATCTTGTCTTCTTCTTAAGATAAAAATAGTGGCGATTACTTCTTGGCAACACCAAATTCACTTTAATTTTTAAATTACTACTGAAAATAGAACAATCCCACCCCAAACAGTAGTGCACTGCTGGTGCACTATGAACAACAATTCATTTGACTTAGAAAAAAAATAAATGGTGTTTAAACAAGGTTTACTAAATACATCAGTGCATGGCAGGCTCTTAGTTACAATGGGATGACCCACTATTAAACCAGCTGGAAAAATGGCTAGTATGAAAAATTACCAAGAAACTGAGGAAAGTCATTTAGTAAAATTAATTGTTTTAAGAAATTGGTTGTGAGAATATTTAGTGCCCTAGCAAGCTCAGCGCTCTGAATGTTCTCCAGAGAAAGACTATAAAAACCAATAAAATCATTAACTACATTATCAGCTGACATCAAACCCTAATATGTATGTATCTTAACAGCCAGAATGCCAGGACACTGGTAACAGTTGCTGTCTTAATATGCAATACCTACACATCTCTGCGGTCAAATGCTAAATACTCCTCCATTACACCTTCAGAGACAACGAATCGATCTTCACCTTCTTCACCCTTTGGAGAGCACAATGCTGGTGACTTGGACTGGTCAGCCTTTTTGTGAGCAGGAGTAACAGAAAGAGGTACCTTCTTGCCAAAAACACTGACCCTAAATGGTGACAGTTTTCAGAAAGTAGAAATGAAAATAAGTTGTTATTCAAATAGCAGCATTTGGTGAACGTGAGACAATCTCGCATTTAGGGCTAAGCAGTGAGCCAAACAAATTAGGCACTACAGTGAAGACTCTTTAGGTTTAGGTATTCTTAACTCTTGCTAATGAACATGAAACTTAAGAAAAAAATTCAAGACTACTTAAAAAAAAATTCTAAGTAATTAAATAATAAAAGCCCTACCAAAGTAGTGCTTTTTAAGTTCTACACAAATGTAATAGATTAACAATAAATTTAGCTGCAATACGTAAATGTTCTTAAGAAGTCAGTACATTTCTCTTTCCGTTGACTGAGCTACATGGTGTATTGCTTTTAGTTAGAAAGAGAAAAAACTCTGCTGTGTTCAAAACTCAGCCTAACAGAAAAGAGCTGGGCTCCACATTTTAAGAAGCCCATCACCACAGTCCACTGAGAACAATATTATCTTCTCACCTTGCTATAGTTTTGAGTTAACCACCGGTACTTACTCATTAGAATATTCTTCTTGTGATGAACTTACATTTGAGGAACCTAAACTGCCAGAAGTTGAATTTGAATACCATCCATACCCCTCATCAGTGGGGATCACGATCTGCTTTCCCACAACCCTGCCGTGGCAAAAGCAGAGGATAAGTAAATCCATCAGCAAACATTGAAAAGTAAGATTATTGAAAAGTAAGAATACACAGCAGCAAATTCTAAAAAAAGCTATTGGGAAGCTATGCAGCTACCAACATTGTTTTAAAGCAGCTGTAGTCATCCCTACCCTTTTATAACTCTGTAACGGTACTAGCAGGAATCAATAAAATACCTGAGATGAGGGAAACTGTCTGTCCACTGGTGGCATTCCTCACGCAGGCCCTCAACATGCACATTTTCCTTCTGCTCAAAAAGCAGCTCATCAATCTCTCTGAACATTTGCTGAACTTGTTCTGTGGCAGCTTTATCAAATTCCTACAAAGGGAAGTTATCCAATAAAAAAACCCCTAATGAATAGCATCCAGAGGGGTTTTTAAGATTTTATTTTAGATGGGGGATAAAACAAATGTTTCTAAATTAAAATAATCTTTTATGGACTGACTGTATTTTGAGTAACACAGATATGTAGAATTTTTATAAATTCAGACCAAGTGTCTCAAAGTCACCCACTCACATTTGGGGTTCCACAACAGCAGCATCTATGTTGTAGTTACACATTACATGATTTGCATTCCAGAATTTTAGTGGAAACGCAGAATATTAATTGAATAATATGAGCCTAATACGTTTTGATCTGAGAAAGGAAAGATGGGCAAGAAGTAACAAAGATTTTCTTTTTATAACCACTGTCACGACTTATCACCAGCTCCAATCTTTTCTTATCCTGAAATGTATTTGTAATGTCTTTCTACTCATGGGCTTGTATGATGATCTACTCACATCACAGCCCCAAGAGAAGACTGAGCTGTCTTTGGTGGGTGTCTCAGCGTAACTCTGAGTAGCAGACCATGAATTTCCATGATCAGCAGGAATAACCGAAGAGGAATCTAACTCCTTCCAGATTTCAGACTTCCTGAAGAGGTAAAAAAAAAAAGCAATCCAACAATACATAACAATACATAATGACTGATCGAGTATGTAAAAAACCTTCTTTCCACACAAAGATAAAGCAGAGGTATCTCTGAAAGGTCTTGACAGCAAAACAGTTTTCGTAGATATTCACTACAGAAGCCATAGTACACAAGTAACTACAACCGTAACTCCTCTCGGTTACATGGGAAGTCTAGATATTCCACAAATTGCCTTTGTTAAGCTGAAGACTGCTTCTAGCCTTGGTTCTACCCTGCTTGGGAATTATTCCTTTATTTTCTCCTCATTTCAAAATCAGGTGCTATTTGTGAGCCGGGAACACAATGCAGCTACTCACGTTTTACTATTTCCAAAACAGGAAAGATGTGTTCAGAGGTTAAACAGATGTGAGGTAAAACCTGACCCAACCAACTGTATTACTTCTGCAAAGGTAACTCAACACAACGGTGTCTCCACACCAGTATTTGCTCTGTGTTATGACAAGTACCTGGAAGTCTCACCCGAGTGACCAGCTGTAGGTCTGGCTGGGAGCACCTCTGCCTGTGGTTCAGGCAGCAGATGCTGCTGCAAGGCATGTTTTAGGAGTCCGTGTCTAAAACAAGAAGTGGAACTTGGCATCACTTATAAAACATCTACGTACATGCTTTATGGTTAGGCTTTTTTCTAGAACCAAAGAATTACGGTATCAAGACTAACTCCAGACTAAAAGTGGATTTAAAGGTCTTTGCTTAGAAATCAAGTGTTTTCCTTTAAATTTAAGGCGCTGTGAAGTGGGCTAGGGCACCACAAACCGACAGAATGCCCTTGTCCCTGTAGAAGACTTAAGAGCAGCCACCGAGCCTAGCGGAGGCAAGGACGGACACGCAGCGTTCCTCGTGTTTGCCCGATGGCCGGGGAAGCGGGAGAAGTCGCAGGGGCCTGAGGCACCAGCGTCAGCGCGGGAGCAGGAGGCAGCAAAGCACCGAACCCGAAATCCACCCGCACTGGCCACACCTCGGGCCACCGAACGGCCAAGAGCGGGGATTCAATCCCGCTCGGCCACACTGCACTTTGCAGGCCCCGGCCCGACTCCGACCCCACTCCGTCTGCGCGCGGCGCCGGCGCTGAGGAGACCCCCGGGGGGCTGCGGTGGAGACTCACGTCTGCACAACCCCAGAGGACACCGGCTTCCGCGCGTATCGCGAGACCCGCCGCAGCTCCGCCGCCGCCGCCGCCGCCATGTCGGGCCCCGCCGCCGCCTGCCGCAGCCATGTCGGGCCCCACCCCCGCCGGGGCGGGGCACCGCGGCCGCCGCAGCGAGGGCTGTGCCGCCGCCATGGAGGGCCTGGGCCGGGCGGCGGTGGAAGAGGATGCAGTGCGGTACCGACTGTTCGCGGCCGCGGGGCCGCTGGGCCAGGCGCTGCTGCGGCGCTGCGCGGAAACGGCCATGGTGCGGTTGGCGCCGCTGCTCGCCCCTTACATCTGGCAACGGGAGCCCTTCCGCTTGCGGTACCGGCCTGCGCGAGGTGAGCGACGGGGAACGCGAGGCGGGAGGTGGGGCTGAGTGGCCCCGGCGCTGAGCTCCGGTCTCTGAGCTCCGGTCTCTGCCCCGGCCAGGAGACACCCCGGCGCACATTGGCGGCACCACGGCGTTCGGGGATAATGTGGAGGACGAGTGGTTTGTCGTCTATCTCGTCCGGGAGATCACCAGGGAGTTCCCGGGGCTAGCGGCCAGGTAACGGGCCCAGCTGAGGGGGCTGGGGCCAGGGGATGAACGGAGTCGGGGCTCGGTATTAATAGACCTGCGGGCACGTTTGGTTACTGAACTGGAGAGGACTTTCCCTGCTAAGAAATTGGTTTCTCCTCGTCCAGGATCGATGACAATGATGGGGAGTTTCTCTTGATAGAAGCGGCCGATTTTCTCCCGAAGTGGTTGAACCCTGACAACAGCGACAACAGGGTGAGTGACCCCGCGGCGCGGCTTTGCGGGGCCCGCCACAGCCCTTTCCTCAACGACAGGGGCTTCTCTCGCTCCTGTTGTCTGACCCAGGGCCCCGACTGCTTGTGGAAGTCCAGAGCTCTTTCCATCCCAGTGGTCAGAGCCCAAGACTTCTCTCAGTTAACAAAATGGGGGGGTTCAGCACAGTCTGGTTTTACTGAGCTGTGGATCTTAAATGAAAGATTCAACCTCCCTGACACATCCAATACTCAGTTCTTGCAGGTGAGTGTGTCCAAAGAAGCTGCTGTTGGGATATCTGCAAATTGATGTAGATACCAAAGTAGTTCTTCTAGAATAGGTTCACTGATGGAATAAGAAAGTTCTAGCAATAATTCTCAACTGAGGACATTGATGTGGGTCTGCAGACCTGTCTGCTTTCTGTGGTGTTGAGCTAGATCTGATTGTCATGCATAAACTGTCCTTTAAGTGTTCCATAGTGCAGTGGTGACTAAACTTTTTCAAACTGGATGTTTATTGTGGCACATGTGAAGCTGTTGTGCTGTTAATTGATCTGTAAAATCAGTAGGTTTGTCTAGGTTACTGGAGCGCAAGGAATGCTTGGGTAACATGGAAACTGTTGAGTGGACTTGGCAGTGTGATGCTGATATACCATGTTCTGCTCTCAGGGGCGCACTTGCATCACCTCAAGCTTCCTAGGTCCTCTGTAGCCACTTGGAATTTTTTCTTTCATACGCTTGAATCCTCAGGCGTGAGGATTTGCTTCCCTGTGGCTCGGGAATGCTCAAGATCAGAGTGTTGTTCATTGACTCTGGAAGGAGCGTAGGTGAGTTTAGTAAGTGGTCTCCTTCACCAGAGCATACAGCCAGATCACTTCACAATGGATGATTGCTAGTAGTTATGTCACTGAATGAAATGGACTTAAATGAAAGACCTTAGTTTTTCATTAGCAAAGACTTGTTTAAATTATTTTTTCCTACCACAAAACTCTTCAGAAGGGGTGGAACACAACACAAAAATTAATTTCCAACCTGTATCTGGACTTTATTTTCTTTCCGTTTGAGGGAATAGGTGGAGTGAGTGAGTTGATAATGTTCAGTTCTTGGGATTAGGAACCAGCAGAGGTCACATGCAGGACCTGAAAAAATGCTTTTTAGTCTCTGCCCTGTTTTGTTAGCTGTTAGATTGTGCTGTCTGAGCCTCCTGAAGCAAGTCTCTAGCTGAAGGCAAACTTATGGTATTGCTTTTACTAAGGAAACGGGATACATTGACTAAAATTGTTGCAGTTAAATAGGAATTTTTATTTACTGTTTGGATCATGGTCTTAATATCTGCATTTAACTTGTCTCCATTTAAAAAAAAATAAAGCTGCTTCCTGTATTATTTCTGTACTTACTTCTGTGTTGTCTGTGTTTCAATAAAGACATTTGTATATGAAATTAATTTTTCCTTTGCTTAGTGTGTGACTGTTGTAATCCTCTCTGGTGTTCACTGTCTGCCAGGTGTTCTTTTACAAAGGAGAACTTCACATCATTCCATTGTCAGAGACTGACCAGCAGGAATATGACCCGTCTGCTGCCGGTCTTACCGTCTCGGAGGCGCTAACGCTGCTATCCACCCGTTCAGAGGAGTTCCTGGCAGCAGAACCCATTAGAGCAGCAGTGTATAAACGCATCAATGGGTATGTGGGTGTTTTGTTTTGGTCTTCTGCTATGTTAGATTTTTATTCTGGTGCTTTCTGGCGTACTTTAGTAAATAATTTTCCAGTTAGAAGCAATAAAGTTACTTCCTTTTCAGAAGCACTGGCTAGAAATTTTGTTTCCTGTGGCATCATTCTAAAGAGGGAGACCAGCACCCTATGGGCTTGTGCTATGGGCTGGGGACTCTGAAAGGGGTTCACTGTATGATGCCACAACTGATGAGGGCAAGAGTTACATTTCTTCCACGTCCTTCTTGTGTTGAAAAAACATGAAAATTCTATGAGCCCTTAGGAACCCTTTCTGGCAAGAGAAAGAGGATTCCTAACTAAAATGTAGAATGAGCATGCATTTCAGAGCATCAGCTGATCACTGGTGTGTTCAGCACTGTGTGTTACTTTCGGCAAGGATTCGACCAGTTAGGTGAGAGTGTTCATCTGCCAGAGGGTAGGAAGGCTCTTTAGAGAGACTTGGATAGATTGTAGCAGTGGGCCAATGTTAATGGAAGGAGCTTCAATAAGGCCAAGTGCCAGGTCGTGCACTTGGGCCACAACAACCCCATGCATCGCTACAGGCTTGGGAAGGTGTGGCTGGAGAGCCATCTGGCAGAGAGGGACCTGGGAGCTCTAACTGACAGGAAGATGGACATGAGCCAGCAGTGTGCCCAGGTGGCCAAGAAGGCAAATGACATCCTGGCTTGTATTAGAGATAATGTGGCCAGCAGGAGTAGGGAGGTTATCGTCCCCCTGTATTCGGCACTGGTGAGGCCACATCTTGAGTATTGTGTCCAGTTTTGGGCACCTCAATACAAGAGAGATG
>JAOXOE010000632.1:808914-825128 GCA_028565055.1 Phoeniculus purpureus | reverse complement strand
AAGGGAGAGGAACATCTCCCTTATGAGGAAAGGCTGAGGGAGCTGGGTCTCTTTAGCTTGGAGAAAAGGAGACTGAGAGGTGACCTCATTAATGTTTACAAATATGTGAAGGTGGGTGTCAGGAGGATGGAGCCAGGCTCTTCTCAGTGTTATCTAAGGATAGGACAAGGGACAGTGGGTGTAAGCTGCAACACAGGCAGTTCCACGTAAACGTGAGGATGAACTTGTTCACAGTGAGGGTGACAGAGCCCTGGAAGGGGCTGCCCTGGGGAGTTGTGGAGTCTTCTGCTCTGGAGACGTTTAAAACCTGCCTGGTTATGTTCTTTTGAGACTTGATCTACGTGATGCTGCTATGGTAGGGGGATTGGATTCAATGATCTTTTGAGGTCCCTTCCATACCCTAATATTCTGTGATTACCTTAACAGTGTTGTAGGTGGTATGCTTGCATTGTCATTTTACCCCTAGACCCCTGAAAACAAGCTTCAAAGTCAAAACCTAGACTTGTAAAAAGTGTTTGAGACTTTTAAATACCAGCATGTGTTTCATTAATTGAAAAAAGCCCTCACAATTTTGAAAATACTCCTTGTTGGCATGAATATGGAGGATTTTTTCTAATGTATTTAGACCAAATGAGGTTCATGTGTATTTAGAGATGTCAGCTGGGAATGTGTATTGGAAGATCTGAAAAGCAGCATGTCATAGGCAGATGTGTCTAAGATGCATTTTTAACACAGTTTCAGATGCTTTCTGTGATAACGATGCTTTAAAACAAAATTTAGATGAGACTAGTTGATGCTTGTACACACTGTGTTTTTCTTTTTCTATGGGTTTTCCAGGTGACTTTCACGAAGTGTTTGTATGCCCAGTTGGTGCAGCAGAAGTTTGTTCCAGACAGACACAGTGGATACACACTGCCCCTCCCATCTGACCCACAGTACAAAGCATATGACCTAGGCATGAAACTGGTAATTTTTTTTAATGCATTTCATACTTAGTCTTTCGTTCACTTGGTTACATGTGTCTGAGAAATTACTGCTGACAAGTTGCCTCTTTGTACAGGGAAATTCACTTACCATTTTTCTGGAAGTACAGTATCATGGGATTTTCTTTTACAGAATAGAGCATTCTTGTAGTTCTGTAGATCATAGGTACAGATAAAGTTTTCATGCTTACGTGAGGAGTAGCTTGTGTACTCTAAATCTGTCTTCTGGGTTGCTTTGTCTGTGTAGAGAAGCTTTGCAAGTCTAAATGACACATTATTGCTGCAGAGAGACAGATTCCAACTTTCAAAGCAAGATACTGCTGCCTGACATATGATTGAGGTTGGCACCTGCTTCTTAGATGGCAGCATCAGGAGCTTCATGATAAGTCTTCATGTGTCAAAACATGAGAATGTCTTGTTATTGCACCTCTTATACAGGCTCATGGCTTTGAAATTTTGTGCTCCAAGTGCAGTAAAGCGTCTCCTGAATGCAAGAGAAATGTGTTAAGTGGTCCCCTGTGGGAGAGATTCCTCAACAGCCTGAAGGAAAAAGATTATTTCAAGGTGAGATTGTGTGTGCATGTATTTTAATCGTTACAAGAAAATCATGTAGTTCTTGAACTAACCTATGTAAGTAGTTAAAGCAGGAGAAGAGATCTAATGCTTCAGTATGAGGAAAATGACTGTTTTCAAAGGATTTGTGCAGTTTGTTTCCTTTTGAAATTTTAATTAATTTCTTTTGAAAATCAGAAAAAGCAGGGTTTGGGAATGAATTAATTCATTCAAAAGGGAAATAACATTTGAATAAAGGAAACCACAGTATAGTCGTGGTCAGTAAGACTGTTTTCAGTCTTCTACATTTCAATTCACTACCTTTACAGATCTTTACAAATATTTAATTCTACTCAACAGCCATGGACCCATTTGGGCCCATGTAAGTGTATTTCTTGTTTGTGTGGTCATTGTGGGGTTTGGTTTGGATTTTTTTTTGTTTGGAGGGAGGGTTGTATATATTCACACTTGTGATTTGCCTTGAACAGGGAGAAATGGAGGGCTCTGCCAAGTACTCAGAGCTGCTGCGTATGGCAGAAGATTACTTTGAGCAATCTGTTACCAAGCCAGAAAAGTAAGAGCTACCTGAACCGTACACAGAACCTACATGTACTTTTAATACATTTTCCAAAAAAATCAAACCCTTTTCTCCATTGTACATCAACATCAGGCTGTGGCCAGAACGTGTGGGTGCCAATTCCTCTAGAATACTCATAGAAGTTACTGCTTGAGTAGCTATTTGCCTTGGCTTTGTAAACTGCTGAGCTGTTCCAAACAGCTTAAGAGGTGACTGATACGCATCATTGGTTGGATGGCTATAGAAAGTGTTTAAAAGTTTCATTGAAAAGCAATCCCAGTGAGTAATAAATATGGCATAATCCGTCTCCTTTATCCAAGATAGGCAGCTGGCTGTAGATTTCTCCTAAAGATCAAATCCAAAAAATAAATCATTGCAAAAATATCTGGGAGTTTGCCAGCTCATAACATATTGACTGTTAGTTTCTTGATTTTCCAGTCTATGTTGTTTGGGATCTGGCAATCCTAATGTTTACCAATGCAAAATAAATATATAAAAGAAAGGGAATGTGAGAAATGGGCTTTGGAGCCATCAGCAAGGAATTGCAGTAATTGACTGTGTCTTGTTTTGGTTAATACTCTCTGTGTGGTATTCTGGTACTTCCCCCAAAATGCACTTTGCCTTTTGATATGTTTTTACAGAAGGAATAATGAGGAATTTGAGCGAAAGCCTACATGTAAAGTGTGTGATGCCATTGGCATTGTAAGACTAGTAAAAATCCATTCCAGGAAATTGAACTTGGTTTTTTTCCTAGCTCTGATGAAATGAGCCCAGGTGATGAAATCTTGATGTTGCTACAGACGACCACCATTGATCTGAAGGAATTTGAGAGAGAAGCAGCTTGTCTTCCTCCAGAGGATGGTGAGCTGGATTGGGGGGGTGGACTGTTCCTATCAAAAGTTATTATTTTCAAGGGAAGAAGGTGAATGTTCACAGCACGGTACCAGTCTCTGAATCTGTTTAGTTTCTTTCCTGTCCTCTGACTGCTAGAGATTGTATTCACAGGCTGTCATTTAAGATTGAGGCAATCAGGTAATGTATAAAAGCCACAGAGCTTCAGGCTGTGAATTGGCACTATATGCGATCCAGCATCTGGTTTGATACCACTAGACCAGTAACACTACGCACACTTACACCTGATCAAGTACTTTGTGTCAACTGTCTACCAGTCAGAAAGGATTTAATAATAAACCTATTCCATTACTGACAATACAATTATTGTCTGATCTAGTCTGGCGGCCAATATAAGACCAGCATAAACTTTGTGTAATGGGTTTTTTCCCACCAATTTGATAGAAATCTGCTGGTTGCCAGTGCGCAGTGCAGCTCACGTCACTATTTCTGAACAATGCAGTAGTGCACAAATTGAAGGTGACTGGAGGTTGCATTGGCTCTCCCTTTGTTGTGTAAGCCTTTGCTTCATTTAGTGGCAGAAAGACTATCTGTCACTGAAAAAATGGCTACTAGTTTGAAGCTGCTGATAAAGCAGAATTTTAAAGCAGTAAAACAAAACCTAATCTCTTCTAAGCCTTGTACTCCATGTTACCTGGGAGCAGCATAGAAAAGAGTTACAAAATGCTAGCATGCTCTCAGCCCTGTGGGTTGGGCCTTGTGGGCTGTCAGACTTGTGCAGAGTAACAAATACGTGTGGTATTCTTTCAGATGACAGTTGGCTGGATATTACACCAGATGGTCTAGATCAGATGCTGAAGGAGACAAGAAATGAGTCCTCAAATGAGGAAGAGCAGAAATACAACTTGGAAGCAGTTGCTGAAAGCATGAAGGCTTTTGTGTCCAAAGTCTCAACGCATGAAGGAGCAGAAATGCCATGGTAGTAGTGTTTTTAAATTTGATGTAGAATGAGTTTTCATTCTGCTTCAGGTCTTTGTTCGATTCTGTAACACAGAAAGTTTAAGTTTAAAAGTGGTGTTCTTGGCAGAGGGCTGAAACAAACACGTAACAGTTATGAATATGTAGTTGCTTTTAATTCAGTGACTGCTCTGATTTACTGGTGTGGGTGCAAATACTGGAAGTTATGCTCTTGTCCAGCACTGTTACTTAGCATGATTTTGTGGGTTTTAAGGGGGTTTTTAACTGGTTGAGGTGTTACAGATGTTTGTTACCAAAGCTTTTAGCGCTGTTGTTAAAATGTGAATCTCGAGTTAATTTGTGCTGAAGTGTTTCTGCCATGAAGGACTGACTGTTCAGACAGCTAAGATTCTTCTCCTGAGGCTGTGCAGAAATAGAAGTGAAACATAGGTTAGAGGAAGCTAGGAATTAAGACTTTTAGTGGCAACAGCTGTATTTAGATTTCTTGCAGTTACCTAGTATTTTCAATAAACTGGACCTGTTTTGCACTACTGAAGCGCATAACTGTACAGCTAAGAGTGGGAGAAAAGAATCACTGTGCTTGTCTCATTGTTCCAAACAGTGGAAGACCAGTGTGTTAACTGAAAAATTGGAAGTACTTAGAAAACAGCAGAATACCAACAGATGAATTGTTGGAGTTGAGAAATTCTGTGCCAGTGTTATGTGAGCAGGCCTTTAATTTAAAAAAAAAAAAAGTGTTAGGTAGTGGCATGTTGTCTGAGCTCTTTTTTGTAGCTTTACTATTAAAAAATAATATTAAATATTTAGTGTTAATGTCTGAGTTAGCATGTAGGGTTTTTTCAGTTATTTAAAAAACAAACTACACAAAGGCAAACCAGTGAGCCTTAAGAGAGACCAGAATTAAACCTTTAGAATTCTTTCTAGGCAAGAGACATCAGCAATTCTCAGCTTTTTTAATCTTTGCCAAAGGTATAGACCACTGCTTTGCTGCAGAAGGATTCAGGCATGCTTATACTGGTTGCCTTCAGGACAGTTTTGGTTTGACCATAACAAACAATTGAAGCTGTTGGTTTTCTTCTTCAGCTCTTCCACTTACTGTCTCATTTCTAATCCAGACAGGCCTCAGACTTCTAAGCACTTTGAAGACCATCAATTCTGATCTCTCAGTTTTGATGTAGGTTTAAGAGAAATGAGTATGCTAGATGGCTTGTGCCTGTATAAGACTTAAACAAGCATGAAGCCTTTATTTTAAAATACTTTTATATTTCAGGTCATCTGATGAATCCCATGTAACCTTTGACGTAGATGCTTTTACAAAAGCACTAGATAAAATTTTAGGTGAGTTTGCTTCTTTATTTTGTCAGAACATCTCATGTTTTATTGGCTTCCCTGGGTCTTCTGTTCACCCATGGGCTCTTTGCTGACTTGTTTGCTACCTGTACTTACACAAGATAATACATAGGGACAGAGTCAGAAGAGCTGGATTCTGATGATCTGGATGAAGAGGAGGAGTTTGACTTCTCAGATGATGGTGAAGACTTAGATACTGAAAATCAAAGTCAAGATGAGAAGATATCACCTAATGAGCTTACACGTAGCCTCAAGTGGTATATGAATGAGATGGACCGTGAACTGGCACATACCAATGTTGGGAAAAGTTTCACCACCAAAAAGAAAGGGGTAAGTCTGCCTTAAGTTCTAGTTTATAGCATAACAGTTTTGAGAGCTGTAGTAGGAAAGAGAAAATAAGCTAAAAGTGGTCATTCTGAGTGATGGGATCAAAAAACTTCTGTCTTCAGATTATGGGCTAACTAATTATTAAAAAAAGAATCCCATATGCCAGTAGAATGTGCTGCAGTTGCACCATGATGATTATTTAAAATCAAACAAAACGAAAAAAACATTAGCTAAGCTTTAACTTGCGAGTTCGTTCCAAGACTTCATTTCATTTCCCTGCTTTGCCCTGTTTTGATAGTAAGGCAGGCAGCTACAGCTTGACATCTTAAGTTGTTGTAGATTGATCCTATGGGAAGCTTAGCCAGGACTCTCGTTTTCTCTTGGAACTTAGTTTGTGAAAGGGAGAGTGGTTTTTAACTGGCATGAGCATTTGGTGACTAGATTCTTGCCTCTCAAGACAGCGTGGAATGTAGTGAACTTTGTTGGCTGCAAAACTGTTTCCTTGTTTCTCTTGTGGTTTTTGTTTTTTTAATGCTGTTTATACAATTTGATATAACTTTCTCTTTACACTTACAGGCAAGTTCTGTTAAAGCAACAGCATCTCAAAGTGCTGGCCTTGACTCTGAAGCTGAAGATACTGAGTTGACACCAGTCGATGTGGATGTGAACCTAGTAACTAATCTGCTTGAATCATACAGTGCCCAGTTGGGACTGGCAGGACCCACCTCTAACATTTTACAGAGCATGGGAGTGTATTTACCCGAAAGTGCTGATCGTATTGACTCTAATAATGAAGCAGCAGGATGAAAGACTCTCCTAATTCAGAAGACATGGTGGATTGAGAAATCAAGCGAAGAAGGACTAGCAGAGACAAAAGGGTTGAGTTTAAAGCACTGTGTACATCAGTTATGTGGGACTTCAGGGATGCAAAGTGAATTTACCTGCAGAAGTTACCTGTTTGGAGAATGTCTTTGACAGAATTCAGATTTTCTAAGTGCTAACATGCTTTCCAAAAACTGAAAAAGGCTGTGACTTGGATTAAACTTTTCTTTCAAAACCCATCCTCATTATTTCAAGTCAGTGATCCAGTTTGCCCTGTTACCCATTACTAGGTTTTTCAGTATCTGGAAAGCAGTTTGTGGTCTGGAAATACTCCTGCCTTCAGGGGAAGGTGGAGGAATCCTAGATTATAGGAACAATGTTCTCTCTTGGATTTGGGAATGCTGGTTAAATGTTCAACAGGCACTGTCATTTTTCCAAAAGTTCAGTGTGTTATTGTAGGAATTTCTAATGACCACTGTCATGTGGTGAGTCCAAGACCACAAGTAAACAGAAGGAAAAGCAGCTAGGTCTTGATGAAATCTCTGATAGAATTTGCCAAACAATGGGTAGCTTAGGGAAAATGAAAGTGGTTTCTTAAAATATATAACTATACAGAAAGAAGAAAAAAAGCAAGTTAGTGAACACAAACCAGAAACTCCGTCACAATGCCATCACATACTCTGAGAAAAATAAAATGGGAGATTAGTACCATATTAGTCTTTGGGTTTTTACGTTAGAGACCTGGGGACTGGGGAAAGCATGTCATTCAAACGGAGAGGGATGCAACCACCTCTTTTCAGCCTGAGAGACTTACCAGGTCCCCCATGAGTCGCATGCCATGGTCTGTAGATGCCAAACTCTTGGCAAACTGTTCAATTCTTCAGTGTAGCTTGTCTGGCAAAATGCTAATTGGACAGGCCTGATTCCTCAGAGCCTGAACTGCATCCCTCAATGCAAAAAACATGCCTTTTAAAAATAATCCAGTCTCTTTTCTTACCAGAGGTTTAAGGATTCTTGAGTCCTTCTGTTTCTTTCAGAACAAACAGTTCAGCGGAGCACGAAGGAATTCTCAGAGGCCTCTCCCAAGGTGGCATCTCTCCTCAACACTTGAGCATCCCCAGCTTTTCTCAGTATCAGAAATGACAAAAAGTTTCTCTTCCTGCTGATTAGTGACTCAAAGGTGTTGGTGGCCACATGGCCAGCCAAGTGACAGGCACACATCGGCAACAACTGCATGGCCGCATCAGCAGGAGCCTCCCCCTTCCCGCAAACATGGCCGGGAGAGCTCCTTTTCCATCCTGGCTCTCTATCTCTTTGTCCCCTCCTCCCACTTTGGCTACAGGGGAAAGGGGAGTATTTTTCAGCTTACCAAGGGTTGCTGGGTGCAGCTCTGGTTCACTCCATGCAGGAAGGAATTGGCACTTGATGGTTCTTGCTCTGCTGTGTCACCTTTTGCCCACCCCTGCCAGGACAGGTGACCGGAAGAATTCTCTTAAAGCAAAACACACTTTTTTTGTCATGAAAGTACAATTCTACACATCTGAAAATTGCGGTAATTTTCAAACAGTAACATGTCAGAATCAGCTTTTTATTAACTAGCAGAATTTGCAGAGTAATTGAACTGTATCTCTAAATATTGGCTCTAAGTATTTTTTAAGTTTTTAAAACAAAAGCAGAAATGCAATTTGATTGCTGGAGATGATGGTTTGGGGTTTTCTAGTTGAAGCTGTGCATTAACTTCCTCAGCACAGAGCTGGAAGTTCTTGGAGTTGAAGCACTTTCATGATTGGGCATTTTCTGAATTCCTTTAGTGCTGAATGTTGGTACCATGCCAACAGTAGCTGTATTTGAGCCCAGTCTGAGAAGTTTAGTTTTGTTTTTCTGTGAAAATGTAAGTAGAAGGCATTCAGCCAGTTGCTTTCACGTGGAATGAAGAATCTATTCTAGATATGAAAACTTAGTTTTAACAAGTTAACTTTCAAATAAAATATGTAGAAATTCTTGATTTACTGCAAGAATGCAGTCCTGCCAGAAAAGTGAACTGGTTTCTCAAGTCTTTAATTTTTTTTCCACATAATTAACCAAATGTCTCAACTGGTAAAGGAGAAGCTCATGGGATAATGTTTTTGTTTGAGTTTTTAAACATATTGAGAAGCACAGTATTCAACAATAGATAGAAAACCCTGAGTGATCCTAAAGGCATACCTGAGTGATTTTAAAGGACTTACTAATTATGATATCATTCCTGTGTATAAAAGTTACTGTATTACTGGCAGTATTGTTGATGTTATTTGTCCTAAGGTTTGGAGTCCATTACAGAATCACAGAACATAAGGGATTGGAAGGGACCTCGAGAGATCGTCTAGTCCAATCCCCCTGACAGAGCTGGATCACCTAGACCAAGTTGCGTATGTTACTGCCTTGCTCACTCTTCATCATCTTGGTTTTGCCTATATGTCTCCTAGTTGTTGCTTAAGTCTTGAGTGTACAACTTCTCATCTTTTGACACTGAGGCAGTAACGATCAAGCCATGCTCTATAGATGCTCAATACATGAACATTCATGTGTTAACCTTTTACTTGTCACACAACACAGATACTGTGCTTGTGAGGCTTTCAGCTCTTATTTCTAGAAAGGATTTCATGCTGGTGTTCAGGACACATTTTTACCAACTACAATAAAAATGTACAATGGTACAGTCTTATTCAAACAACATCATTTCTGGAGTTGCAGCCTAAAATAACCAGGTTTGTGCAGCCCACTGTACAACTGGAACCCTGTCCTGAGGGGTGATGTAATGCTAATGGAAAAGGGTAGGCATAGCTACTACTTCTGCTCACTGTTCCATTCCCTGCTTGTTTCCTCATGGCACATAATGAAGTTTATCATAATGCCTGCCTAGAGCTTCTATTTTTCCTATTCAGTAGCTCTGTTAACTTGACCTGCTTCTTATATGACCCTACAAATATTGTTGATATACTGTACTCTATGAATGTATATCAGCAATGTTCAACAAATAACTCCAGTGTTTGCCTTCACAATGCAGTGAGATGGTCTGCTCTCTACAGAAGTCTTCTAAAGGCAACGCAAAGTCTGAACAATTAGACTTCTTGATTGAAAAATGTGGTGTTGGTCTGCAATTTATTGACTTTATTGCCCCACAGTGGGGGGAATTTCAAAGTGATCTACTAGGCAGTAGGTGCAGGGATCAGATCTGCTAATAACATACAAAGCATTATAAGCATATTCTTTAAAAAAATATGTAAGTCTGTTTCTGCAAGGACAACACCTTGATTTTCTGTCGATCTACAGTCACGAGTAAAACTACCCCAGTTTACCACATCTGGTTTTCTTTCCTTCCTCTTCTTTTTTCTTATAATCGGTGTAAAGACTATCAAAGCACATTTCAGTCACCCATTTTCCTGAAGAAAAGAGTGGGAATGATATGGCTGATGACCAAGAGTAAAGAACTCCTGCTCCCCAGTTCTGTACTCTGTGACACCATTCTTGTACGTGTACATCTAGGACACAAGAAGCTGGAGAAAGCAGGAATGGAGACACGTGCTCTCATAAATTCCAGTTTGCTCTCAAGGCAGCAAGTGATTCTTCATGATGAACTGGTACTTGCACAGGTGCAGGAAACACTGACCTAGTCAGAAATTTAAAGTACCTTCATGCCCATTCTCGTATGTGTTCTTCAATGGCTCACTTACATTTCTTCATCTCTTCATAATTCAGTAATCTTCTGACCTTCTACCCACTTTCACCAAATCCAGGCTATACTAAGTATTGTTTCATTTACAACAACAGGAGCTGCTGGTACCCCTCACTTTTTACTTCTGATTTAGTGATTTTCTGCAAAACTACTAAAAAAGCAAATAGTGAGAACATAAATATTTAAGTACAATATAATTACTCTTTTGCAGCCATTTATTATTCATAAACTCTGGAGGAAGTCAGACTACTTCAAGAATCAGGCAGGAATTTAAGAAAGTGATAATAAATTCACCAGGTCTTCCTCTTTCTGAAGTTTTCCCACCATAACAGAATTCCTAGTTATGCATTAAAAAGTACTTTGAAAGCATTCTTTGTTCTTGAATTTAGCTTCGCTGAATTACATCTACAGGTATGTCTACCTATCCTATGATCTGTAGGAGGATTTGTTATCTGCCATGGTACCAATGAGTGCATTTGCCAGGCTTCAATAGTAATAGTTTTGTTTATTTTCCTGGTTATTAAGTCATAAATTTGATGATGGATATTTATCATAGGTGGTTCCTTCAGTTTTTTCCTCCCACATGTTCTTCTAAAAGGAAAAATACCCTGTGTGCATTTACACTCAATAACTTAGATTTTAAAATTACTTCTCAAGCATTATCATTTGTAAGAAAGAAAACATTAAAATCAATATGTAGGAAACAGACAGGCTTTTGTTACAAGGTACAGAGCTCCAGCAGTTCCATAGTGTTCATAGAATCACAGAATCATTACAGTTATTGAAGTGATGTAATCAAAGTCTCACAAAATACGTCCTGGTATCAGCTGATTTTGCTTGAATTTCAGGAGACCGGAGGCGTGGAAGGGTTAATGTGTGCACGCCATAATAAATGTTGTGTTTCCACACAAAAGGACCTTTCAAAAGTAATTAGAGAAGGATAACGAATACGATCTGTTGCTATATGTATGGAAAGTTCAATCAAGTTGTTATCATTTGCATTACCTCATCCTAGTATTTCTTGGCACCTGCCATTTCCTAGGAAATGATGGGTTGCATGCTGTGGAATTAAGGTCTAGTTTGCCACTAGACATGTGGCAAACCTCAAGGGGGAACTGATACTACAACGAATGTAGTAAAAAAAAATGAGAAAAGAAACAGGCACAAGGGTGCTTTTGTATGAAAGCAATTACCTGTCATAAATTAAATAGTCTGTGTAATGCCTTCCAGCTTATCCCTCATAGAGAATCATGGCCCTTTATTATTATTATTGTTGGTTTGAGAGAATACACTCTTGTACACCACTAGGGAAGTCACACAAAGAAGCAGTAGCCTACGTTTGGGATTAACTGGGATAGGTGAGGAAAACCAGTTACTCTTTTTTGTGCTTATGAATAATGCACAGATAATAAAACCAAATATTCCGTGCTTGACAGGAGAAGATCTTCAAAGAAGGTGCTGCAGGCCTTCAGCTTACAGAATGAGTGCAGTTGTGTGTTTGACAGGGTAATGTATTTAACAAGGTGTGAATGTCAAGCAGGAGGGCACTGAGAAATGGGTTGGACTGTGTATTGTTATATTCAAGAAAGAAAGGTGGCGACAGAAATGTTATGCAAGCGCTGACCTCGGTATCATAAGGAGTAGACAAAATGCTCTTGCGTCTGCTGGACTGTTGTGATTGCTACAGTGGACATCACGGTCCTTTCAAACAGTCTAAAGTGTGGCTTTACAGAATATATATGTTATTAAGGTAGTTTTATCTAATTTTTTTATCTAATTGATAGTTTTAATTTAAAAGTTTGTACATTTAAATTTAATTTTAATTTTAATGTATGTACATTGTTTTATATTCTGCCTACGAGAAGACCTAATGCAGTTGTTGGTTCATCAGGAATGGACTGATGAGTGGCAAAGTGTAGGATAAAGAGGCTTACTCATTCATTAACATCATTCATTTTGTGGTAGTGTCAAATGGGACACCATTGCCTTTTTCCTATTCCTGTCCTACCTCCACGTCAGAGCACATTCCTCTTCACAAGCCTTTCTGTTCCAAACCTTATCAATACAGATGGTCCATCTCCTATGCAGCAATTGACCCACTGGAGGGCAGAATGCAAAACAAAGCCTAGATAGTTTTGCTAATGGAAAGACCCGTATTAATAAGATGTGCATATTGTGTTTGTGAAACAGTAAGATTCAGACCGGCATAGACATCTTTAGCCAGGAAGACCAAATGGTTTTTGAAAGAGACCACATTTAAACATGTAGCAGATTAGAATTGGAGAACTAACAGAAATATATGAAAACAGTAACTGACTGAACTTTAAGCAGTGTAGCTACAAGTCTGTTGGAGCATAAATATTCTTTAATTGATTTTATGCCTCATGTGGTAGAAATTGCAGCTTAGTTTCAAAATATTGTATAAAGGCTGAATAACTTTAAAGCCTTTGATTTAGTGTTTACATAATTTCCAGCCAAGTCACTAATCATCAATATTCTTTAGACATAACTGAAAATCAAACTTTTGTAGGAAATACCACCAACAGCAAATTCTGCTTTGCCTTCATTTCATTTTTCTGTTGGATTTCCGTTGACCTCATTGATCTGGTTAGTCAGGTTCTCCAGCATTTTTCAGATGTGATTTGGCACAGGACATTAAATATTTGCACAGGAGACTGCTTACAGTACAGTCATCACAGGGAACTGCTGCCCCAGTGTTCTTCTGTCGGAAACAGCCACCACCTCTGTACTGTTCAAGTGGTGGTTGAGCAGCTGCTGCAGCAGGCTGAGTGTTTGGTACCCTGAGTGTCCACGATGTGTTTCTGGTCTGTGGGTCTCTAGCCTGGGTGGATCTTTTGCCAAGATATCTGACATTCACACTGTCTATAGGGAGGTCTTGGTCCTTCTGCTGCAGCCACGACCGAAAGGTCATCTAGTCCAATCCCCCTGCCACAGCAGGATCACTTCACTGGAAAAGTTATAGAATCATAGAATCATTAAGGATTGGAAGGGACCCTGAAAGATCATCTGATCCAAACCCCCTGCCACAGCAGGATCACTTCACTGGAGAAGCTATAGAATCATAGAATCATAGAATCATTAGGGATTGGAAGATGTCCTGCCCGTGGAGAAACTGAGGTCTCTTGCTGTGAGGGGAAGGAGTCTGAGATGAGCACCAAAGACTAGACCTGAGGGCATTGGAAGACTCCAGCAGCACAGACCAGGGCCTTGACTGAAGAGTCTAAAATAAGAACTGCTGAAGAGATAGGAAGACTAAGGAGGTAGAGGTAAAAGCAAAGCATCTGTGGAGACTTGGGTACAGGCTAAGTAGTAAAAAGTAAGTAAAAAGGAAAGAAGGATGCTCTTGGCAGTATTCATAGGGAGAAAAGCTGACCAGTGCAGCTGTTTATCTGGTCAAGAACTCATATGCAGGGCCGTAAAGTTTATTCCAAGTCAGTTCACCAGGAAAGTAAGATACAGCAAGGGACTAGGGTAATATAGCTGTGGGTGAAGTGAATTGAAATCATTAATCAGTGGCACTTTTATGCATAGTTTTAATGTATAGTAAAAAATCACAGTGTGTTGGTTGGTAATTCATCCAGCAGGACACAAATACTATCGTTATACCATTTATTATTGCCAAAAAAATACCATTAGGTTTCACATGTTTAATAGAACAAGACCAAGATGCTAATTCAAAAGGCTCTAGCATTGCCAAAGCACTTTATTGCTTTGTGTGCCGTATTAGTAAAATTATTAGTGCTCTCTTTCCGTGTGTTCTTTCCTTATGTAGCGTAATGGAGGTTTTATAGTCATTAATGAATGAGGATGAGGTCAAACAATGCACACTTTACCCTTGTGAGCAGTCCCATTGACTAGGGTGGGAATAGCATTAGTTTTGCAAATGCTCTTCATAGCAGAGAATGCAGAACTAGTCCCTAATGGAGGAAATATCTTTATTAAATCTTTTATCATCTCTGTGTATGCTGATTTACTCTAGGAGAAATAATTAAATTCATTTAATTATTCTGCTGTCTATAAAAGACAAGAAGGTATTTGCACAAAAGCATAGTTTAATCTATATACTGATGGCTGTGCTTAAGACAAACAGCCCAGCAAGAAGTCAACAATATTTGGTAAGACTTAGACATGTAATACATTATTTAAAAATTACCAAAAAAAGGAAGAGATCATTATGACCTGAAGAATAAATGAGTCAAGGCAGGAATTATGTTTTTTTTTTCATCTTTTTCCTCACTGATAACAAAGTGAGGAGTGTGAAACCTTCAGGGGCAATGAAGTCTAGCCAAACAGAGCTTTAGATGGTTTAGCAGTTTATGAGCAAGACTTTCTTTTAGACCTCATGCACGGAAGAAGAAGGTTTTAAGCAAAAGTTAAGTTGCAGCTGCTTAGAAGAAAAACCTGTTCAGTTGCCAACACTACAAAGTCTATCCTGATTAGGAAACAAGAGTGTACAGTTTATTTCTAATAAATAGAAATTTGGGTCCAACACTTCCAGTTTGCCCAACTGGACAGTGTTGGGGTCCAACACTGGAAGTGCTTTCAGACATAAGCCTTTGCACCTACACACACATAGTAGCTCAAAAATGCCTGGAGATTTTTACTTCAAACTCAATATTTTCATAGTCAAAATAATTAAAAGTGTCTTTTTAGCACCATCCTGTAAACACACCGTATAGCAGCTGAGTGTAGGAAATACTTTAAAGCAAACATGCTGAGACACTTATTACAGAAATTCAAATATATCCCCTTCGAGACATGTAAATTTAATAGCAGTGGGTATAATTTTATAAACATATTTCAAACTTAAGATTTCTAATTAGGTAGCTCATTGATCCATAGGCATTGAAGTCTAACCAAACAGTGATCTGCAATTACAATCTGGTTAATCATTTCAGTTCTCAATGAAAAGGTTCCACAGCTGCCTGGAGCCTTGGCGTTGGTGAGGAACAACATGGGATCAGTTTGGCTAGTAAAAGAGCTATGTTTGCAGCCTGGGGCAACTGCTGCACATGGGCTGCCCTCCTGTGAAATACGCTGAGGGCAAGGTGCGCATGTTCACTGAGTAATTTGGACAGTATGCTTAGGGCTGATCTTGGTAAGGTAGCCCCATGGCAAAAGTGGCCTGTCTTCTTCCTCTTTCCTACCTAAAGGCAGTTGATTTGTGTCAGTTGCTCTGGGCTGAAAGATATGAGCCTCACAGTGTTTAACCCATGACGAAAGCACCTTCAGATTCAAGAACACACTCAGGAATTGGCAGAAGTCCAGGTGCATTTGTGCAACGATGTGGTTCAGTGGTGGAGCAGGTGACAGAAGAGCTTATCGTACGCTTGACCGGAGCGTACACTTCGATAGTACACAATGAAGCGTTAGGTCCCAATCCTTCAGCAAGTCAATCTTCAAAGGTATGCATGTTTGTTAGGTCAGGCTCTGGGCACGCATGTGATCTAGGTAGGGAAGGTAGAGTACTGACACAAAACCAGCCTGTGCTGCTTCTTAGTTTTATCTTTTGTACCTCTTAAAATATTAGCAATCCTAGAATCATGGAAGGCTTTGGATTGGAAAGGATCTTTAGAAATTATCTAGTCCAACCCCCTTCAGTGAGCAGGAACATTTTTAACTATATCAGGTTGTTTAGAGCCCCATCCAGCATGGCCTTGAATGTCTCCAGGGATGAGATCACCATCATTTCTCTGGGCAACCTCTTCCAGTGTTTTGCCACGCTCACTGTAAAAAATGTGTTTCTTATATCCAGTCTAAGTCTACCCTCCATCGATTTAAAAACACTGTCCTTTGTCTTGTCTAAACAGACTCTGCTAAAATGGTTGTCCCCACCTTTCCTGTAGACCCCCTTTAACTACTGAAAAGTCACTGTATAGTCTCGCCAAAGCCTTCTCTTCTCCAGGCTGAACAAAACACTTTCAGTCTTTCTTCATAACAGAGATGTTCCATCCTGTAACGGGTTGAAACTAAGAAACTGCTTTGCTCTCAGGTTTTAAGGGGAAAGGAAACCAAAGCAGTCAGGTCTCAGTGAGAT
>JAOXOE010000632.1:792149-804743 GCA_028565055.1 Phoeniculus purpureus | reverse complement strand
ACAGCAGGATGACCATGAGCCAGCAATGTGCTCTTGTGGCCAAGAGGGCCAACAGCATCCTGGGGTGGATCAGAAGATTAGTAGTTAGTAGATCGAGAGAGGTTCTTCTCTCCCTCTACTCTGCACTGGTGAGAACACACCTGGAGTATTGTGTCCAGTTAAGGGCCCCTCAGTTCAAGAAAGACACAGAGCTGCTGGAGGGTGTCCAGCGTAGAGCAAAGAAGATGATGAAGGCAGTAGGACACCTCCCTTATGAGGAAAGGCTGAGGGAGCTGGGTCTGTTTAGTTTGAAGAAGAAGAGACTGAGGGGTGACCTCATTACGGTTTATAAATATGTGAGAGGTGGATGTCAGGAGGATGGTGCCAGGCTCTTCTCAGTGTCATTTGGTGATAGGACACAGGGCAATGGGTGCAAGCTGGAACATAGGAGGTTCCATATGAGAAGGAAGTTCTTCACAGTGAAGGTGATGGAGCATTGGAACAGGCTGCCCAGGGGAGTTGTGGATTCTTCTTCACTGGAGACGTTTAAAACCCGCCTGGATATGTTCCTATGTGACTTGGTCTAGGTGATCCTGCTGTGGTAGGGGGATTGGACTAGATGATCTTTCAAGGTCCGTTCCAATCCCTAAAGATTCTATGATTCCATGATTTATGAAGACAGGCCGAGAGAGTTGGGGTTGTTCAGCCCAAAGAGGAGAAGACTTTGCAGAGATCATATAGAACCTTCCAGTACTTGAAAGGTGCCTATCTGAAAGCTGGGGAAGAGCTGTCCACAAAGGCAGATAGCAATGGCATAAGGGAGAGTTGGTTTAGGATAGAAAAAAGTAGATTTAGGCTGGACATGAGGAAAAGTTTCTTTAATGTGAGGGTAGGGGATCACTGAACCCGGCTGCCTAGAGAGGTGATGAAGGACCCATCCTTGGAGACATTCAAGGTCAGGCTTGATGGAGGTCTGAGTAATCTGTTCTAGTTAGAGATTTCGCTGCTTATTGTAGGAAGGTTGGACTAGATGACCTTTGGAGGTCCCTTCCAATCCAACACGTTCCATTATTCTATTTATTGGTCAGTGTTAGATCTCTCTCCACAAAGCTGTGCAATTTCTTTTCCATTGCATTGCCAATCCATCTTTACCTTTGCCTTTTGTAACATCCTTTGGCAGTATCAGTTTAATCTTTTTGGTCTGTTGCCATGCAGATCTTGAGGAAGCCCATCTACGTGTCTTTCATCTCAGGGGAACATGTGATTGTCACATCATTGCAGGGTAGCTGCATGAGAATGTTTTTCTTCTTGTATCAAAGGCAACAGCAATGGTCTTTAGGCACAGTAGGTGCTACTACTGTGATTTTAGCTTCCCCAAATTAATTATGTTGGTTTAATTAATTTCCTGCTGCCTTAATATTACTATTTTTCCAAGCTTGCTTTCTCTAGAGATATTTTACTTGATGTAAATTATCAGTATTAAAAAAAAAACCCCAAATTTGAAACAGAAAGATTATTCATTCTGAGTCGCTGCTTTTTATCATTCCAAAAGTAAGTTTCAGCAGACAGTGTCTTTGCATTTGCTTTAGGACTTCAAGGTACGTCAAACCATCTGCTTAAACAAATGGTATTCTTCACAGTTCTTCAATTAATCGTGCAATGTCTGCATATAAATATTTTCTTTTATTTTTTTACAGTTACGCTGGGCAGTTGTTCTCGAAAAAGTAGGTTTATAAACTGCATTTTCGTGTTTGCTTTACTAATAACTTTCAAGTCAAGTATTGTAACTGACAACAAGGCTTGCTAGCTGGATATTGGCTTTGTGGGTAGCAATAAACAGGGTTTTTCATAAAAACTTTGAGAAAAACTCAAAAAAAGGAAAGCCATTTCAGCTGAAAAAAGCAATGTTTTATAGTGCTAGGGTTTATACTTATATTGGCCCCGATATTCGCATCTGGTGGGCATGATCACTAGAACACACGCTGTACTTTGTTGCTGCGTATGAGAGGGCACGTGCAGTCTTTTTGTGTTCACCTGCCTGCTTTGCTGCCTGCTTTTGCTCTTGCAAAAGAAATTTGTTTGGGGGTGACCTACATCGGCCACATGAACGATGTTTGAGGGGAGAAATGCATCTGACTTGACAGGGTTATTGGTTGCTTGTTTGTGATGGATTATCAACCTGCTGTTTACCTTGGAAGTTTAGGAGCGCTCAGTGGGTCCGTGGCGCATCCAGACAGGTTCCATGTGGAAAAATGTCATTTGTTGACGGAAATGATAAATATATAGACAGCAGGAGAATACTTAATCTCAAATACATACAATACGTATTTATATCCACCAGCATGATACTCCTTCAGTAATGAAGCTATTGGCCTTTCAGATGCACATGGACGGTAGTTTCAACACGAAGTGTCAAGATGGCAGTGTTTCAGATCTGCTTTTAAACCTAGCTCAGATTTAAAGTCTACACATATTTTGTATCTGGTTGACTTCTGTTCTTTTTTTACATTGGTCATAAGGTCAACACCTTATGGGACCCCTCCATCAGGGTCCTCAGAGCAGGGCAGATCAAGGACTGCAAATCTGATTTACTTATTTTACTTCACTCTTCTATTCTTCTAAAAAAAATACAAAATCCCAGACTAGGTCCAAAAATCAGTAGCCCATCTTGGTAGTTCTATTTTCAGATAAAAATACTTGATGGTGTTGGTGTAGCAAGGCATTACCTTGTAGTTTGTACTTCATCAGTGGGGTTTTTGGAGTCATCTTTGGCTGGGTTTTCGATGGACTTTTTGTAGACAGTTGTAACAGATGCAAAAGAAAATTGTGACTCTCTTTTCTCAAAAGCTAGTCAGTAAAATAATGTAAAAAATCACAAACTTTTGATCTGTGTATTTTACCATTTATATACCCTTTAACTCATTGCCAGGGTAAGAAATAGTCTTTGCTCATGCTAATAAGCATTTTAGGTATGTTTGAACATAACCTGCCTAAGTTCTTCTCTTTTTGGAGCAGTTAAGTGCTACCGCGATATGGAAGATGCTCTTTGGGAGAGGAGGTAGGGAATGAACTCTTAACAGCGCTATGACCTCATAGATGATAGCTGTGAGTTATGCCAGGGGATGTGCTGTAGCAGGGTCACAAAGACACGGTCTGACCCGAGCCTCGCCTTTGAAGTAAGCCAACTAATATGCATAAGGACTAGCACTGAAAGCTTAATCCCAAAGGAGCAGAAAAGTGTGGGATAGAGCTGCTTGACCAGTAACCAAATTTGAAGGCAGACCCCTGCTCTTTGGATGTATCAGGGAAAATATTTTAAACCACAAGTTTCAACACAAACATTGTTGGTCTTACTCATTTTGGAGTGAGGGCCATCCTACAAAACTTGTCTGGCTTTGTCTTCTGGAAGAACATGAAGAGTGGCACATTGACTCAAATAACTAAACCTTTTACGTTGCTGATATTGGTGTGTCCTTAGAACAATTGGAAGTGTAGTAGGAAGCAGAGCTACTTGCACAGTTATTAAGACCACAAAGAAAATGGATGACACTGCCACAAGTGGGGCTATTGCTCAAAAAGCAGCTGTTTCTAAATACATTTAAACTATTTTTAGAATCTATCACAGCGCTGGTCACTGCTGTAGACTTGGGGCAGCATTTGCCTTAGCCTGTGGATGATTACCTGTGTAACTTAAATCCAAATTACTCTGTGAAAACAGAAAATTGGGGGTTTTTTTTTGAGATGATGTTGGAATTCTGACATAATTGGACATGTGTCTGTTTTAGAAGACCCTGTCTTCCACACGGATTGTATAAGCCCCTCTATCTGTGTAGTCATAGCCAGAGATATCAGGGGTGGTATCAGCTCTTTTCCAGATTTTGGTCTTCTGCTTAATGCTCCCCACGATGCTTTCCAAATTCCAAGAGTTCCTACAAGTTTTGCATTTATTTGTTAGTAAGGCTGCAAAATCCTACCCTACAGTACGTTTCTTGTGAACTGAACGCTGTGGGCCATAAAGTAAAGCTGCTGAAGGTAGGAAAACTGGCATATTTTTGCAGCAGCGTTGTCTCTCCAAAGTTTCTTGGGGAATGAAGTGTGAGTGGTGCCATAATATCATGGTATCTTCAGGTATTTTTATCTATAAAGCTAAAGAACTCACAGACCATCTAACGGCAGGACAAGGGGCAACGGGCGTAAGCTGGAACACAGGAGGTTCCACATCAGTATGAGAAGGAACTTCTTCACAGTGAGGGTCACACAGCACTGGAATGGGCTGCCCAGGGGGGTTGTGGAGTCTCCTTCTCTGGAGGCGTTTAAAACCCACCTGGACATGTCCCTGCACAAGTGGATCTAGGTGATCCTGCTGTGGCAGGGGGATTGGACTGGATGATCTTTTGAGGTCCCTTCCAATCCCTACTGTTCTGTGATCAGGAGACTTAGTGCTTTAGCTCTGCAGTAGAATACAGCTGTTATTGCCTGTTAAAGAAATGTCCTTCCCGTACGCAAGAGCAAAGAAGATCTCTTGTGTGCAACGCAAAGACATTTGTTACTGCTGCTGAGCAGCGACTATTTGCTGTTTCTCAAATATGTGGACATTTCCAGCTGTTACCTCGTGTCAGCCTCAACTGAGACTAAATATCGTGAAGTTCTGGCTGCCCAAACAGCACAGATTGCATCTTTCTTATTTTATGGGGCATGACAGCTTCTGAGTTTGTCGGCACGCTGGGCTAACTGCAGACTCTTTAGAAGCTGTCTGGCTACAGTAGCTTTCAATTCACCTACAAGATAGGTGATATGGCAGTAATAATTCAGCCTGGCTATTATTGGAGGCTTGCCAAGAGCAACCAAGACGTGCATCCTTCTTAAGTGCTAAATGTCAGTCCTTTAATCATCCAACCTTTTCTTACAAGTCTTTTGTCTGTTTTTAGGGATGACAACAAAACAAAGAAACCAGATGCCCCAGGACTTTGTGATCTTCACTGTTGTAAGGATGGGCCAATAAGAAATGGTCTTATTGGGCAGAAGCCACCTTCTATCAACCCTGAGAGGCTGAAAGATTTCGGTGAAGAGGATTACCTCAATGGGGACGTGAAGACCTGGGAAAAGAAGATAGTGAGCTGCAACGAGGAGTTGCTTAGAGATGCCCATTCCTGCAGCCCTCAGTCAAGCAGCAGGACCAGCCTGTCAAACTGTAACAAGCTGCTTCGATTTGAAGATATTAGTGCAGCAGCTTTCAAAATCCAGTGTGGTGTCCAGAAAACTCCCTGCACGGTAGGAATGTTTTGTGGCTTTGCATTTTCTCAGTGTTTCTGTTTTCTTTTTTTTTTAAAAGTTGATAAAAACTTACCGAACATATGTGAGTGGCAGCAGATAGAGCTGTGTAGGATGACTCAGGTTTGCATTAGACATCGTTTACTGTCAGTAATAGGCTTCTTCTTACCTTTTTTGCGCTAGCCTAAATCCACAAACCTGTAAACAAAGGATAAAACACATTAGGCAATACCACAGACTTAGCACGCCGTGGCTTTATGCTCACAGTGAAAAAATGACAAGGAATCTGACCTGGAGACAGTGGGCTAACAAGGTCTGGGTAAGATGTCTTGTGGGACAGTCTGGTTTGGAAATAGCCATCATATTTGGAGAGTTTGAATGCACAGATTTTTCTCCATAGCCTGGCAAGGCTGGGTATGTTCTGTAGCCAGATGCTTCTGCCACCGAAGAAGGACATATGACATACACAGGCAACCAGCCAACCAGTGTAGGTATGAAAATGACTGCAGCACTGTCATAAATAACCGTTTAATATGTATTAAACACAACCCGTTTCTACAGCACACAAGAAGTGAAATAGCAAGTGACCTAACTTGTAGTGTTTCTCTACTGTTGGGAGCTCTTCATATAGATTCCTGACGGCACTCTGTGGCTAATCCCTTTTCCCTGCAGTGGGTGAAAAGAGTATCTGTGCCAAATGCCAATTCATCGTGGCAGCCACAAATTGCCCTATTGATGAACCCTTCTCTCTTTCTGAACCAGGGCACCTCTACAGCATCACTGGCTGTGGATTGTCCTTCTTGCCTGCGCAGGATGCTGGTGCCTGAACCACTGCTAGGGCTTTACAGCTCCTGGAGCAAAGTGGTTGGGTCTGCAAGGTAGAGCGGAACTCCTGGTTCTCACATGGTGCTTGCTGATCCAGAGACATCATTAATTACTTTTGGGATATTTGAGAGCTGCCAAAGCAAGGATAGCCATCGTTTTTGTAGCATAGTCCTGAAGAAGCATGTCTCATGAGAAAGGGCCTGATAATGATACGAGATGGTTCGGGACTGTAAGGTGGTGTTGGGCAAAGTGCAGGGTGTCAAACTGGATGCATGTTGTGTTCATTTACTGCTGATACAGAGTAGCTTGGGAGTAAACTATCCTGCCAGGGGCAGCTGGACTTCCTTTCAGGGTGGAAAAGTTGGCTTGCTCTAGAAGGTGGTGGGGGTAGTAAGCAAACACGTGTGCAGCATGGGTGAACAGAGAGAGCACACATAACTTCACATTGCATCATTTGTCACCAGAGCTCCCAGAGTGTCATGCTGAAAAACACGGACATTGCTCTAGACTGAGCTGCTTTTGCAGAGAAACTGTCCCCAGAAGACAAGACCTGCATTTACGTTGCAGGTAGTGAGCATCACACTTCTCTCTGTTTGACACCTCTGGTCATATTTGTTAGATGGATTTAGTTTTACTCTACAAAGCTCGGCTTATAGTCAGGAACAGCAAGAGCTCCAAGGCTTGAAAATGTGGATAGCAGATCTAGCTAGGTGTGTATGCTTTCATAGCCCGGATCATCCCTTCCCTGTTGCTCATGGCTCAAACATCTTTAGAATACTGTCTCAGTATATCTGCTGCTGAGACACTGTGGGAGTCTTGGCCATGTGGGTTATTGAAAGACCTTGTTCACATCTTCAGCTCAGATGGATCAAGCCAACAGCTCAAAACTATGGCCTCAACTCTGAAAATTAACCAACCAACACATCATAATGCAGGAGAAGGCAAGACTACAACTGAGGCCATCTTTCATGCCTGTGGGTAACCGTGTGATATGAAACATGTAAACTGATCTGTCTCCTGATCACAGCTAGTCGAGCTCTCTTTAGCTATTTCACATCATTTTTCCTCAGGCAAATCTTGTTTTGGTTTTGACTGGAGTAGAGTCAGTTTTCTTCACAGTAGCTAGCACGAAGTTATGTTTTGGGTTTCTGCTGGAAACAGCGTTGATAACTCAAGGATGCTTTTGTTACTGCTGAGCAGTGCTTGCACAATCAAGGTCTTTTCTGCTCCTCGTACCACCCCACCAGCATGTGGGCAGGAGATGCACAAGAAGTTTGGAGAGGATAGGGACAGCTGTACTCAAAAGGGATATTCCATACCATATGACATCGTGCTCAGCAATAAAACTAGGGGGATGGTTGGCAGGGGACTGCTGCTCAGGGACTCACTGAGCAATGAGCAAATAGTAAGTAATTATTTTTGTGTGCACCCCTTGTCCTTCTTTCTTTGTTATCTTCCTTTTCTTCTTCTTTATTATTATGATTAATTATTATTTTATTTCAATTATTAAACTACTCTTAGCTCAACCCACAAGTTTTCACACTTCTACCATTCCAGATCTCTCAGTCCCGTCCTACTGTGGGGAAGTGTGAGCAAGTGGCTCTGTGTTAGTTGCCAGCTGGGATTAAACCCCAACATCCTTCAGTTTAAATAGTTCTTCTCTCCTGAGTGTCCCTGGCAGGTTTATACTACATGATTGTATCCCCTTTCTGCATTTACTGTGCCAAGATAAACAGGCTACTGGCTCCTTATGAACAAAGTGTTTTGGATGATCAAAGTAGTGGAAAACCTGTATCTCCACATGTTTTAGTATGCAAATGGATGTCACTGTTCAAAGTAATGTTCCCATCGAAGTCAATATTGTACGTTTCACGCACTGATTCAAAAGGCATGCATCGAAAGCAGAGTGGTGTCAAGACAAGCACAGACAACTTCTATTGCTGATAGGTAAGAGCCCCTTACAGGGACATTTGCTTGGATTTAAAATGCAAGCTTGGCTATACCCCCTTCTGTTAATTGAATGGAGAAACATTTTACAGAGTGATTCCTAATTTGGAGGTGAGACCATACCCAGAATCCTTATGCAGGAATTTGCCTGCGGGTGAAATATGGCATCATGAATAACTGTAACAGGTCTTACAGAGGTAGTGGGTATAGGAAAACAAGGAGTTAGCATTAAATTGGGCTATTAATTAAATTTGGTTATTAATGTAGGAGCTGTAAAGGTTGTTTTTGTTAGCTTTGTGGACGCCAAGTGGAGGCAGTGATGTGCGCTCTGCATCAGACACGGTATTTTTAATCCTTAGACAAGATCACGGTGACAAAAGGGAAAACTTACAGACTGGTTCACTTAGTCTTACCAGGTCACCTGTCAGGTCAGCAGAGTTGAAAATAGCACTGGCACTAAAAATCCTTGAAAAATTGCTCTGAAATATTTAGTTTCATTGCATACCTTACAGCTAGCATCTGTTTCACGTGTACTTAGTTTATATAAATTCATTTTGAAAGTATCAGAGTCTTAAAAATATGATACGTGCTACGTGTTGAGAGCGTACCAGGTGCATCCCACTGCCAGATACACGTCGAGATAAATATTGAAACTGTGCTGTAATGCCATCTTTTAATCTAGCTCTCTTTACGCCTTACGATAAATTAGATCTTAACCCCTTAAATCCTGAGGTCCTCATTTGCCTCAGCAGCCAATTATGAAATACGGCCAATTATGAATGAGAGACTTGGTAACTCTGGGGAACTGGAGCTCAGAGGTTTGCTGTACCTATTTCAGGAGTTATCCTTCTGAAACTTTTGGTTTAAATAATAAGGTAACGAGAAATCAGTATGGCAATGCGTGCTGTGAGTGTCTTCATATAAAAACTTATTAGTTCTTGCCATTAAAAACAATCTAAGGCATTGTGCACTTCATCACACATACTGTGCTTGCTAATTTGTCTCAAGTCAGGGGTACGGTCGGAGGATTTTCAAACATCTACTGCCTGAACTTGCAATCCTGGGAAATTGTTTTTGTTATTTCTATCATTCTTGAAACAAAAGATGTCTTTACCAATGTTGTGCTTGCCATAGGATGCAAAGCAGATGATACTCAGTACTGAGTCATTAGCAGAAACTGTAGCAGAGTCACGATGGGATTCCAAGAGGAATTTTCTAGCTGCTGTTGAATCTAGTAGGAGATGACCTTATTTTTGGACATTCAACACCCAGTCATGGCAAGTGCTAAACTAAAAGATTGTAGGGTGGGTTCTTTAAATGAAGGGTGGTTGTGGAGTCTCCTTCACTGGAGGTATTCAAGACCCGCCTGGAAGAGTTCCTGTGTGACTTAGTCTAGGTGATCCTGCTGCTGCAGGCGGATTGGACTAGATGATCTTTTGAGGTCCCTTCCAATCCGTTATGATTCTATGATTCCATGCAACATCTGTATTTGGACAGTAAGATCCAAACAAATGGTATTTTCAGAATTCAAGTGATTTGATGTACACACTTCACTGCTGTGTGTTCAAAAACAATTTCCATAGTCCAGAAGAATGTGGTAGGGAACAGCACAGTCATTTATTTCTAAAGAAACAGATTATGGAAGTTAATTCTTAGAGCTCATACACAGCAGTTAAATGCACGCCTCACCAGGAAAATGATGGAGTATGGAGGAATGCTCTTAATTTTAGATACATCCCCATAACAACATTTCTATACTTTAGTATTCTAGGCTATCCAAGCAGTATGGGATGGACATCTACCTAAAGAAAGAGATTCTCCAGTACACGGGATCTGTGAAGGAACGAGGTGTACTTTACCTACTGGCATCGTTGCCTCAGGTATAATGAAATGTCATTGTGCAAAAAGAAATAGATTAGTTCTGCTTCAGAACTAAAGACATGTAATGTCCCTGGAATCAGTGGTTCTTCCTTTTGAACCATTCTGCTGAACTACACAGACAGATCTGCAAGTATATGAATGTAAAATACTTCTCTACTTTGCTTACACTTGGCCAATTTGATGGTGAAATGCTTAAAAATATTGCTTGTAAACATCAGCTGTGTGCTGACATGTCGAAACTACCAAACTGGAAGTGATGAGGAAATTAAGTTACAGTGGGTGATGAGAAGGATTTAGACACTCTCTGATTTTGTAATGATGTGCAGTATCGTTACTTGAATAACTTGTCTCTCTTGTCCAATCGTAGAAGAAGGAAGGGGTAAAGGGTGCGACCTGGAGCACAGGAGGTTCCATCTAAAAAGCTTTTGTACAATGAGGGTGATGGGCTGCCCAGAAAGGTTGTGGAATCTCCTTTTCTGGAGATGATCCAAACCAGCCTGTATGTGTTCCTGTGTGACCTCCTCTAGGTGGTCCTGCTCTGGCAAGGGGGTTTGGATTAGATAATCTGTTCAGTCCCCTTCCAGCCCCTAACATTCTGTGATTCTGTGGTTTGTTGTGGGAGGTTATTGAATCTCTGCATCCATAACAATTATGATTGACATGATACAGCAGCCCAGATACAGTGTTCTGCAATTTTGCAATAATATGAATAAATCCTTCTGTTAAAGGGAAACCTGAAATGCACCAGGAAGGTAACAAGGACCAGATATTGTCTTTTCTAGAGTCAGCTGGAGTTTTAACTTTGCAGCTAATTGCAATGGAAAGAGAAGAGAACCCAAACGAGCATTGGACTAGGGACTGATCTTATGTTGTCTTAGCTCTGTCTTCAAGTCCTGAGATCACACCAAACATGCATGCAGTAGAGGGAGAAAGTCGAACTGTTAGAATGATCCAGGATCCTGTTGGGAACTTTGTGCCTCAATATAATGTGCTATAAGCAACCCTGTCTTTTTAGGATCAGCAAAGAAAGGGAGTGATCGTGGCTTCAGACAGTAACTTTTCCTTGGCTGTTGCTTATCATGCCTCGGAGCTTCGTATTCCAGTGTTTGTCATCATGTCAACCAGCACATCCCCAACCAGAGTGAAAACATGCCGTGAGTATGGTGCCATGGTTATATCCTATGGCACTATGGCTAAGGATTCCCAGATGCATGCAAGAAGGTTGGCACAGGAGAATGGATACCTCTACCTCGAAGAGTAAGTGAAAAGTCAGACTGATTAAAAAAAACCAGACAGTTGAACAGCTATGCAAAAAAAAGTGATGTCAGTAAAATTTGGCTGCAGGTCACCAAGATGTTCTCATTACCTGGAGTATGGCCATTACTTATTTCCAGGCATAATTCATTAACCTTTCTTTAATGGGGATGGAAACCAAAAAACACTTCCCCCAAATAAGGCAAACTCACTGATTAGGTATTTAATGGACTAATATGAATTATTCTAATCGTGGTTAGAAGAAGACGAGACCAGCAGAACCATTCAGTACTGATCCGTTTTCCCTTTTTTCCTGTTCAGTATCTCCCACCTTTCCCTCCCCTTTCTTTTTCCTTACCTGTTTTTAAAGTAAGATTTCCAAAAGTGCAGAGAGATGAATCATTAGCATGAGATACCAGGTAGTCCCTCTGCTGCACTTACCTATTATTCTTCCTATTTCTTACCTGCTATTCTTCCTCCCCATCACTGACTCTGTGGAGCCTTTATCCACCACTTTATGTTTGTACAGCACCTACTGCAGTGACTGCCCATTCCCTTTTTATTCCTAGGCACTGCTGCATTAAACATACGAATAATGGGTAGTGTTGCTTGGAAAGAGGATCCCAGAATGAGCAGAAGGGAGAAAGTCCTTCTTTCCAAGACTCTTTCTTGGGAAGGCAGTATTAAAAACTGTGCTTTTCGACTGCACAAGTGCTCTGCTGACAAGTGACCCACAGGGCTGGTCAGAGAATCTTGGTCATGTCCCACACTGACACTTTCAGACAAACCCGAGCAAATGAGGAGCCCTGGACTCCACTGAACTTTAGATCCATTTAGGCTTTCTTTGACAATCACAGCTTTCCAAAAGCTTTGTGATCTCCAACTTTGTCAGTTTTCATTTCGGACAACAAGCAGCTGTCTGTCACCAGTTGTCACATTTGCACATAGGAACGACATTATTTTACCATAATTTAAACCATAGTTTAAACTTTCCCTTCTCTTGAAGTAATGAAGTACACTAAGATCCAGATACAAGTCACACGTCAATGATCAGGTACTGCACGTCTTACCACACTCGGTTGTTTCGGGTTATAGGTTACAGGTGTTTCAGGTGGCACAAAAGAGAGATACTCTGTTACTGTGTTTAATTAAAACCTCACCGAGGCACTTTTTCACACTCTGGAGAGGAAAAAAATGGGGCACTTGAAATGTACTTCGTTAGGTGTAGACTGGCAGAGCTTTCCCAGAGAGTTGTAGACATGTATGAATAGGCAGTCATCTTCAGTGTGTACCTGGCACACATTTGTTGTTGCTTGACAAAGCTGTCTGTAAAACATCAGCTCATCTCGTCTGCTTTAAAATGGAGCTTCTGAAATGTTAGTTTAGTTCTAGTTTGCATAAAATCCCTAGCAATTTGGTCTCTGGAGTTCCTCAACC
>JAOXOE010000632.1:725935-782811 GCA_028565055.1 Phoeniculus purpureus | reverse complement strand
GACCAACCTGATAGCCTTTTATGAGGGCATAACCAGGTGGATAGATGATGGCAGAGCGGTGGATGTGGTCTACCTTGGCTTCAGTAAGGCATTTGACACAGTCTTACACAGCATCCTCACAGCCAAACTGAGGCAGTGTGGTCTAGACGATCAGGTAGTGAGGTGGGTCGTGAACTGGCTGCAGGACAGAAGCCAGAGAGTAGTGGTCAATGGGACAGAGTCTAGTTGGTGTCCTGTATGTAGTGGAGTTCCCCAAGGATCAGTACTGGGACCAGTCCTGTTCAATCTATTTGTTAATGACTTGGATGAGGGATTAGAGTGCACAGTCTCTAATCAAGTTTGCTGATGACACAAAGGTGGGAGGAGTTTCCAACACCCCAGCAGGCTGTGCTGTCATTCAGTGAGATCTGGACAGGCTGGAGAGCTGGGCAGAGAGAAATTTAATGAAGTATAACAAGGGTAAGTGTGGAGTCTTCCATCTGGGCAAGAACAACCCCAGGTATCAGTATAGGTTGGGGACCGACCTGTTGGAGAGCAGTGTAGGAGAAAGGGACCAGGGGGTCCTGGTGGACAGCACGATGGCCATGAGCCAGCAATGTGCCCTTGTGGCCAAGAAGGCCAGTGGCATCCTGGGATGGGTCAGAAAGGGGGTGGTTAGCAGTTCTGAGAGAGGTTCTCCTCCCCCTCTACTCTGCAGTGGTGAGACCACATCTGGAGTATTTTGTCCAGTTCTGGGCCCCACAGTTCAAAAAGGACACGGAGCTGCTGGAGAGAGTTCAGTGTAGAGCAAGGAGGATGATGAAGGCAGTGGAACACGTCCCTTATGAGGAGAGGCTGAGGGAGCTGGGTCTCTTTAGCTTGGAGAAGAGCAGACTAAGGGGTGGCTTCTTTAACATTGATTAATATGTGAAGGGTGGCTGTTGGGAGGATGGAGACAGGTTCTTCTCAGTGTTGTCTAGTGATTGGACAAGGGGTAATGCATGTAAGCTGGAACACAGGAGGTTCCACATCAATATGAGAAAGAACTTCTTCACGGTGAAGGTGACGGAGCACTGGAACAGGCTGCTCAGCGGGGTTGTGGAGTTTCCTCCTCTGGAGACGTTTAAAACCTGCCTGGACATGTTTCTGTGTGACTTGATCTAGGGGATCCCACTATGGCATGGGAATTAGTCTAGATCATCTTTGGAGGTCCCTTCTAATCCTTAATATTCTGTTACTCTGTGAGATACTTAAAACCAGAAGAAAGACCATACAAGTAGTTTCTACGCTCTCGGACTAATCATGCAAATGTCATCAGTTTATGATGAAAAATAAACCTAAACCGTAGATTAAATCAACATTTTGTTTTGTCTTAAGTACCACCACAGTGACTGGGAGACATTGGCTAGGTTGAAGATGCATGGATCCCATGTAATCAATATTCCTCTGACTAATCACTGGACTTAGGACTATTGTCCAGAGACCTAAGGATGATTAGAATACCATCATAACTGACAGTATTTGTACCATTTGTTAACTTCTAGCTTCAAAAATTCTAAAGACACTGTCTCATGTAACAACTAGAAATGATTTATGGGCATTTGTCAAGAAAAAAATGCATTGGAACAGAATGACACAGGAAGACAAGTAATAATCCTGAACTTACTAAAATGTGGAACATCATTTACATGACTCTTATAAAATATTTATATTACTTTCAGGCAAAGTACTGACCGAGATATCTGATTTTGTCAAAAACACAAAAATATTCTCTATATAATTATATCAGGTTAAAGAGCTGATATTTAAGTAACAGTAGTACTTCAGAGTGGTCATCCTGCAGGCAGAGGAACGCAAACGTAAGAAAAAAGGCATGGAAAAACAACACTTCCATACTATGTCAGTCAACTGCAATGCAAGCTAGTAAGTAAATTAAAACATGTACTGCAAATCTGAAGGAAAATCTAGACGTTCTTTTAACTCTTGCATTTATTTGCCAGTGTTGCAAGTGACCCATCTCGTTCTCTGGAGACGTCTGAAACCCAGCTGGCCATGTTCCTGTGTGACTTGATCTAGGTGATTTCTGCTCTGGCAGGGGGATTAGACTAGCTGATCTTTCAAGGTCCCTTCCAATCCCTGATGCCCTGTGATTCTGTGAAGACAGGAGGCGCAGCCACTGCTGCTGCTGCCTTCTGGAAGGGCAGAGCTTGGAGGCAGCAGCACGGGGAATGTAAACCTTTCAGCACTGAGGTGTGCTTTTGGGTGGCAGCCACAATGAGAATTCCAGGGGACTAGATCAAATTTTCCCAAGTAACCTGGCATGCTTTCTATTCTGTGTTGTAAAAAAACAGATATGGAAAATATCTGTACAGCGACAGTGCACAGAGAAAGAAGAGAAAAAGGAAACAAATTGCTGTGTCACCACTTGAGTGCTGTTTGGGAGGGATTCAACATATTAATGCAACTGTTTATACTAGCATGTAACAGCAAATCCACTTCTTGTCTGCTGTCTTCACTTGATGGAACAAATGAGCGAGGAGGGTTATCAGTATATTCCATAGGCAGAAGATGATGCAGAGCCCTCAGTCTCCTGTGACAAGACTGGCTCCCTTCTGTCACTGACTGCATTGCTCTGAAGTAGGTCTCATAAAAACACAATCTTTAAACAGAGATGCTTGGTTAAATAAGGTTTCTGACTACTTTCAGACAAGAACTCACAGTGGTAAATTGCAACTAGTTTAAAAGCCTTTATAATTGAGGTAACACTGTTCATTTCCACAGGAGGTTCATAACTTTTAAGAAGATCATGTAAAATCTAGGAGGAAGTCTCACAATTACTGTAAAGCCTTTATACTTTCTCTCCAAAAGGGCAGTAGCAAGAACACAAGTGTATGATCAAGGCAGTTGGTAGACTTAAGACAGCAGTTCCCAGTTCTCTCACAAGGTCAACTCAGTTCCCATCTATTCCTCGCCAACATTCCACTTCCTCTACCTTCTTTTCCTGTCTATCTTGGTTACTAATTCTTCAAAGAAAAGACCTTCAAACTGTGTGCAGTTTCTTAGAGCAAGTGTTCTTGATCACATACAGGACATTTAAGAGCACCAGCAATACCAACACCACAGCCAAGTAACACTGCATCAGGGCACCAGAAAACCCATACACTAGATCCTTTGAAAAGTTCTGTGCTTTCTTCTTCGGTGACTGCAGCAGATCAAGTAATCTTAATCCGAGAGTACCTTGACTACAGTCAGTATTTGGTATAGCAAATACTTAGCTATCTAATGAACAGATTAAGGCAAGAACTAAACAACTTGTTTTAAAAAGGAACACTATACATTTATGAGGGCTAGGAATGACACATTTTTTCCTTTTAAAAAGATGTGTCAATATAATCAAGGATGTGAATATAAAAGATTGTTTTTAAGTTGTTTAAGTGTCCTTTTGCTATGGTTTGAGTTGCAGTATGACCTGGTTATCTTGTTACCTTCAGAAGCAGCATATACAAAATGAATGCACCGGTCACAGCTCAACTCCGACGCCTGCATCTCCAAATTTCTTATCTTTAATTTAGCTTCCTGAAATCTATTTTCAACAAGAAGTTAAGGATTTAAACCAGTTAATACCTGTTTAATTTGTTCAGATCTAAATTACTTTTTAAAATTTGCTCACGTTTTGCTCGTGTTGCAACTGTCCACAGTCCAAGTGAATTTTGCAAGTGGGATTCTGCTTTCAGAAGCAATACATTTTTGGAAAATATTTCACTTGCACAGAATCATTAGGGATTGTAAGGGACCTTGAAAGATCATCTAGTCCAATCCCCCTGCCAGAGCAGGATCACCTAGACCAAGTTGCACAGGAACACATCCAGGGGGGTTTTAAATACCTCCAGAAAAGGAGACTCTGTATCTGCCATCTAATGTTTAATAAGCTCTTAATCAATAGGCTGCATCTTTGAAACAAGATTGCTTACCTGTAAGCTCATCATACAAAAGGCACAGTTTATAAGCCATTTGCACTTCTGCAGACTAAGATTAACAAATATAATAACACGCTACAGAGTACTACTAACTAACATCACTGTCTCATCAACATACACACATAAACTCTCCCCATGTATGTTTAATTCAAATTAATTTGCCATATGTGTTTTAATTCTAACTTAAATTGCTGAATTTCTATAAGTTAAAGGTTTTCTTTGCGACTGTTTAATTCTTGGGGTTTTTCTCCCCCATTGCATAACCATAAGATGTTTCTCTGGCACCTTCAGAAATTCATCTCTTTAAGCCTTTTGTTACCTCTACCTTATGTTTAAAATAGTCAATATTCCACCTCTGTCAGGCAAAAAAAATTAAATAGTTTGAATTCTACCATTTTGTCCGTTCTTCTTATAGACACAGCACCATTATTTATTCATAGTCAGTATTCTTCTTGCATACATCTACTGTGCTGCCATTCCAGGCAAAGACCACTAGGCACTGACTGATCGAACGATGAGACTGGCTATGTGAATCCTCATTTGCTACAAACAGGCAGACTGCACCAAGCTCTTTAAAAATTTTTCATATTTTCAGGTTTTTTCATATTCCCTCCAACTAAACAGCAAAGTCACCAGATCAGCTAACATCACTACTTCTGATCCAAAAACATCTCAAGTGAGACAGCAAGTAACATAGTAAAGCAAGGGATATCCTTGAATAGAGATATCCAAAAGATTTACACACAAGATCAACAAGGAGCAGTGTATTTTAAAATGTGTACTTAAAACTGACACTCAGTCTCCCCCATGGAGTTCAATAACAGGAGCAATTTCTCACTGCCTGTGCATTAAAAGCCAAGGGAAGGGAAAATATTTCCATTATAGCTACTAGCAAAAAGAGTTGTGCAAGGCCTTTCAGACATATGTGGTCCTACACTTTGTCACTTCACTGCAGATGTTTAATTGGGAGGAAGCAATTTTAAACATCTGTAGCCAACATTTGAGAAGCTACATGAAGACCACACAGAGCCTTGAGGAAATTAAAAGTGTATGCAATTATGTCACTTCCTTCACTGTATATTTAGGATAAATAAGTAAATAAATAAATCCATAGGTTTCATTAGAGAACTTAAAAATCTTCCCTCTCCCCTTATTTGTCTTCCTGTCTCTTAGAAAAAGTTGGCACTTTAGAAGATACCACGTCCACTAACTGAGTAACCGAGGTTTGACAGGAGATGCTGTATCCCCTGGGAATATTAAACAGTTCAGTATCAAGCCTTTAATCCTTTAGGAGAATACAGCAAACTAGAGTAGTATTTAGAAGACAAAACATTATCCAGTCCTAGTGTTTCTCAGCTGTATTGCAATAACTCAGGTTTATTGAATACACCTGCAGCATTTATAGAACAAAAGACTCCCACTAAGAAAAGCTGGAGACAAGCTCCCCGGAATCTGAGTCTCTAACTTGAAACAGCATTGCTAGTTGAACCCCCCACATTTGAGCAATGGAGATGCCTCTTTATTTGTAGTTACACCTTTCAGAAGCCAGGTTCTTTACTTCACAGAAAAGCCTTGATAAGAAAGTATTCAGCTGGAAAGCTACTTGGGTAGCTGCCACTATGGGAGAGGAAAACACAAAATGAAGTGGTCAAACAAATCAGTTCCCATGAATGTCAGGGGAGACAGCAATGAGATTCAGTTTGAGTGATCATTTGGTGGGACTTGCAATTTTCAGAAACGTGACAGTTGCTAAATTCTAAATTTCTAACTTAAAACTACAAACCTTAAAAAAAATTTAAGACTGCGTTTAAATAAAACTAGAAAAGCACCTTGGTTTTGCTATCTTCTTTTTTTTAGAAGTAATTTATTATTGTGTTATACACAGGTAGAGCTTGGTTGCCCTCCTCTGCACTCACTCCAGCACCTTTGTACTGAGGCACCCAAAACTGGACACAGTACTCAAAGTGCAGCCTCACCAGTGCTAGTACAGGGGGCCAATCACCTCCCTACTCCTGCTGGATGCACAGTTTCTAATACAGGCCAGGATGCCATCGGCCTCTTGGCCACCTGGGCACACTGCTGGCTCATATTCAGCCGCCTGTCAATTAGAACCCTGAAGTCCTTTTCTGCCAGACTGCTTTCCAGCCACACTTCCCCAAGCCCGTAGCACTGCATGGGATTGTTGTGACCAAGATGCAGGACCCGACACTTGGTGTTATTGAAACCCATGCAAGTGCCCTCAGCCCACCAATACAGTCTGTCAAGGTCCCTCTGAATAGCCTCACTACCCCCCAGCAGATCGACACTCCCTGCCAACTCAGTGTGGTCTGCAAACTTACTGAGGGTGCACTCAAACCCCACATCAAGATCATTGATGATGATGCTGAACAGGAGTGGCCCCAGCACTGAGCCCTGGGAGACACCACTTCTGACTGGCCTCCAAGAGGATTTAGCTCCATTGACCACAACTCTCTGGGCCCGGCCATCCAGGCAGTGTTCCACCCAGCAGAGTACGTGCCTGTCCAAGCCATGAGCAGCCAGATTATTCATGAGGATGTTGTGAGGGACAGTGCCAAAGGCCTTACTGAAGTCCAGACAGACTATATCAACAGGCTTTCCCTCATCCACTAAGCAAGTCACCTTATCATAGAACGAGATCAAGTTCGTCAAGCAGGATTTGCCTCTCATGAACCCATCCTGACTGGGCCTGATTGCCTGGTTGACCTTTAATTGCTCCATGATGGGTCTCGAGACAATTTGGTTCCATAACCTTCCCTGGCACTGAGGTGAGACTGACAGGCCAGTAGTTGTCAGGATCCTCTTTCCCAGCCCTTCTTGAAGATGGGCGTCACATCGGCCAGCCTCCAGTCCAATGGGACAACCCCAGTTAACCAACCAAGATTATGGAGAATGTCTTGGCAACCACATCTGCCAGGTTCCTCAGTACTCTAGAGTGTGATCCATCTGGCCCCATAACGATGTTCTGTTTGGCTAAAGTGTGAAAAACCAGGTACATTTCAGGATTTGTTTATGATTGTTGCTGCCACTGTTAGTAGGGCATGTGAACGCCCCTATCACATGTTAGATGCTGTGCAGGCACTGAGCAAAAAGGCAATATTCATCCAAACTGTTTACAGCCTCTCTGGCTCAAATATACCAAAGTCTATCTGGCTTCAGTCATCAGCAGAAAGCAATGGGCACAGAAGAGGATAGTCAGCTTTATAAGTCAAAAAGCTTTTCCATGCTTGCTCCCAGTGCAGAGCAACTTCTTGTCGCCGGACAGTCAAAGCTGAACCTGGTAAGTCCAGGCTGGTTCCAAGTCCAGCAATTGATTTACAATTGATTGGTGTGGAGAGATGAATGTGTGCTCTTGAATATAGGACTGCAAAGCTGTAGAGATTTTTATTTGCCCTAGGGAATAGATGACAGGTGTTGGGCACTTTGGTGCCTAGGTTAGATACTTCACGCATTTGTGTTCTCTCCTCTAGTTAGTAATGGTCTTCTTCATCTTTTTCTTGAGACTAAAGCCCTTGAGACTAAAATCCTTTTTCAGAGAAGAATGAAATCAGCATCCTATTCGGTTCCTAAGAACCAAACAAGAATAGACCTATGTTCAGGTTAAGAGGCAAAGAGTTACTAAACCAGACCAGAAATGAAACTTACTTATTTCCTGATGGATATTTAAGAAGCTATGGCCAGTTTTCTGATTAAATGAGCTCATGGCTGTTAGAAGTAACCTGGATTTAGAATTTTGTCGTCTCATTCAGCAGTGCTGCCGAACGTTTGTTGTTATTCAAGCTCATTCCCGGAAACACAGATTCACAAAGTCCTTCTTTAGGAATGTTCTCACAAACTTATTTGAGCAGAGACAATACTATTTTTTGCATTGTTGCTGTCTTTGATGCATTGATGCAGCTCTTATAGGAACATTGTACAGGGCATCTGTCTCCTTAAGGCCTGTGTCCACGTTGAGAGTACCTTGACCAGTTTTTCCTTTAGTTCTCTGTAGTTGCAAAAGGCTCTTGGTTATTGCACCGTGACTCATTTTAGATCTTTTCATGCTGTTTCCATGTTTCTGAGAGGCCTTTTTTCAACATGGCACTTTCAACATCGCTGATAATTTCAGCAGGTTCAGTGGTGATGAAAGTTAGTAGCCTAAAACTGTGAAATACAGTTTTCCTTTTGCACCTTCACGTTTGTCCTTAACATCTGGAAGTTCCCAGCTTTGTAAATCATGCAGCGCAGATGTAAGCGTGCAGAAAAGAGGGGTTTAAGAGGAATAGAACAGTTTTATATTGAAGTTATTAATGTCTTCAATGTCTGCACGACAGGCTTGTCAGTAACACTTGTGTATGCAAGTGAATACTAAAGCTATCAAGACTGCGTTTCCCTGGGTTTAGTTTGATTTAGCAGCAGAACAACCATAACAGAAAAACTGAAGAGACAAAACAGAAGAGTAGAGAAGAAGGTACGTGAGTAGATTAAATCAGCTGGAACACTGCAGAGATGATAAAGGACTGTGGGATAACTACATGAGAGAGAAAAGGAGGAGAGTATAAAAAGCTTGAAAAACTGCATAGAAACACGGGAAATGGGGTGAGGCAGGAGTCAGAGATGGGTGAGACACCAGGAGCATTAAATACATAGCCCAGGGAATGGAAGTACTTGTCCAGTAATCAGCAGAAGATCAGTCTTTCTTCTTCAAACTCTGAAGGCAAAGAAATGTAGGGCTACTGGAAGGTTTTAAGACCATGCAGGAAGACTGGAAGAAACCCAGATATATGTAATACCAGGTGTTTTGCCTGCGTAGAGAGGGCACGCAAGGTCCAGAGATTTTACATTGTAAACTCATCGTTTTGCATTTTAGTATTTCATTGGATATTTTTTTGTCTGATATTTCTTCCATCCCACCAGGAATATTCATAATTCTTTTTCCAGGTCACCTGCACCATAGAGACTAGAGACAAGATGCACACAGCCCAGCTGAGGAATGCACTTCTGGAACGCTACCCCACAATTGTCTGGATGGAACGGTGATGGGCTGAGGTCATCTGACAAGCATTTTAGAGCCCTAATCTTGAGGCATTCAGGACAAATAATACCTCTGAAAGCTGAACAGTTAGGAAATAGATTCAGGATGTTTATTTCCCACTGAAAATGTAGTGGATGTCCTTTGGGATAAAGTGAAACTCAACACTTTAGCTTAGCTTATTGAAACTTCTAGCCTCTGCTAGAGTTGGAGTTCCATAACTCACTATCAGCTGGCTGTCTGGATTTTGGCTAGTGTGTAGCATCCAATGGCGTTCAAGAAATGAACAGAGAGAAGGCATTTTTCTTCATATCTGAGTATAGACCTCACAGAGGTCTTTTGAATTTATGCCCCTAGTTAAAATAATGAGGTTCCATCTGCTCGACTTTGCCATGCTACTAGTACAGTAATTTTCCAAATCCAAGCCAGGAGCAGTTGTCCATTTGCTGAATCTGCTTTAGGAGACATAAACCTGTGTAGGCTTAGGTACACTTCTGTCTGATATTTACTATCATTAATAGGCTAATAAAATGCAATTTAAACAAAAACAAACAAAAACCCTTGAAGATAAAAGTCAATAGTACTTTCCTTACTTCTTTTCTCCAAGTGAAAATGATCCTATTTATAAAGGTACAAAATACGTCAATTTAAAACAGGTATTCCGTACGTATTCTGATACGCAGGGTAATATCCATGTGCATCCTCACATGCAGAACACACGTGTAATTCTTCCCTCTGCATTTGCAGTCAGCAGAAAAAGTCGACTATAAAACGCCTTGTGTTTCTTGCTGAAAAGGGATGTCTCCACTCATCTCAATTTTGTAATTAGCAGTCCACTAATCATCTTAGTCTGTCTAAAACAGGCTCTATCCATCTCACCTGACAAATTAAGTGCACTGTTAGGAGTTAAATATATTTAAAGACCACATATTAATAGCCAAAGGCAGTACTGGGAAAAGAGGAAGCCTAAGTCTTAGGCACATGGCTAATGCAATTAAGAAAGAACACATTGACCCAAATACCAATTTCATCACTTCAGGCAGAGATCAACAAAAAAGGGGGAAGACTGGGATGGCAAGAAATGTAAGAGAAACTCAGGTCCACTTCTGATTTTGCATAAAACTGTTGCCTTTCCACTTAGACAAAACACAAGGCCAGCTGCAACAGAGCCAGTATATCTACCTGGACTTGTGCAAGGCATTGGCACTGTCCCACATAACATCCTTGTCTCTAAAAGAGGTATGGATTTGACAGATGGACAGCTTGGTGGTTAAGGAATTGTCTGGGTGGTTGCACTCAAAGAGCTGTGATCATTGGCTCGATGGCCATGTGGAGACTGGTTATGGGTGCTGGTCCTTGGGGGTCTCTTTGGGGCCTGGTGCTGTTTAACGTCTTTGTGGTGACAAGGACAGTGGCATTGAGTGCACTCCCAAGTAAGTTTGCAGATGACACCAAGATGTGTGGTGTGGCTGACAAGCTGGGGAGAAGGGACGCCATCCAGTGGGACCTGGACAAGCTTGAGAACTGGGACCATACAAACACCATGAGGTTCAAGAAGTCCAAGAGCAGGGTCTGTGAATGGATTGGGAGCAGTCCTAAGGAGAACTTGAGGGTGTTGGTAGATGAGAAGCTCAGCATAACCAGCAGTGTGTGAGTGCAGCCCAGAAGGCCAACGGTATCCTGGGCTGGATCAAAAAAAGTGTCACCAGCAGGTCAAGGGATTCTCCCACTCTGCTCTGCTCTGCTTTTAAGACACCCCACATGGAGTACTGCACCCAGTTCTAGAGTCCCTAATAAAAAAAGGGACATGGAAATCTTGGATGATCAGAGGGCTGGAGCCCTCTTCTGTGAGGACAGGCTGAGGGAATTGGGGCTGTTCAGCCTAGAGAAGAGAAGGCTTTGAGGGGGACCTTAGAGCAGCCTCAGGTACCTGAAGGGGACCTACAGGAAAGCTGGAGAGGGACCTTTTACTTTTTATAGGGGGACATATGTGACAGGACAACAGTAAATGCTTTAGAGCTAAAAGAGGCCAGATTTAGCTTGGATCTTGGGAAGAAATTCCTCACTGTGAGGATGCCCAGGGAGGTTGTGGATGCCTTCTCGCTGGAACTATTCAAGCCTAGGTTGGATGGGGCTCTGGGCAACCTGAAAGGTGTCCCTCCCTATGCAGGGAAGTTGGAACTAGATGATCTCTGATGCCCCGTCAGACCTAAACTATTCTATGATTCTAAGTAATTCAATAATGATCAAACATAACAACAGGTTAGCTAATACCACACAGCCTGTCTCTCTGAAGAAAGGAAGAGCTGGACAAGTCCCTAAGGGGCAGAGTGAGATCAATCAGACCTGAATACATGCTCAGAGAGAATATGAGGGGCTTGTCTTATCCCTATCAGCGATGGTGTGTTGGTGAGTTCATCTGGCCTGTTGTTGTTGGGAAGTTCTAAGTTACTCTTATTTGCAATCTCCCCTCCCTTTTTTTTTTCTCCCCAGCTGTGAACTTTTTTTGCCTTTCTCGCTTCTGAAACTTGTGTAAAACACTGGGTTTTGCATGCCATTTTTCTTTGGATCTACAGTGTCTTTAGAAGGCGATTTTAACTTGTGTGGTTTCTAATCTCGGTGAATCGCTCTCTCTTTACTTTCACTCAAGAAGGACCTAAAAGCTTTGAAGTAATAGTCTTAAAGAATGCTGATAAATTATAGAACAATATTCTTTATGCTTCTCTTTCCTCTTTTCCCCTCTTCCTTCCCAGTTATGCATGTTCTGTAGTTATGTTTGGAGTTGCAGAGACCTTGTTGAGGTCTAGTACAGCATGTGGATTGTGCCATATTACTGCCTATCCTCAGAAAAGCAACAGAGAAGGAAATGTTGAGCTGTTTGTTTCATTTGCCCTCAATAAACCATGAGAATGTCCTGAGCTGTCCATGCCGGTCTTGCATACACACACCAGTCTGAGCAGGCTTGTTGCTGATAAGAGAAACTGAATGTACAGGCTGTTGGCCATCTACCAAATTTTTCACTAAGTAATCAGATTAGTGGAGACATCTAAAAAAAACATGTTCCTCAAAAATATACTGAATTTCTGTGGAAAGAAGGGCTTCAGCTTCTGTCCAGCCAAGACTGTGCCAGAATGCCCACAGGGAGCAGATTATAGGAATTCAAAGACCACAGCGGTCAGACTTACTGCAGAGCTGTAACAGTGGTCAACCAGTCCCTTCCTCCAAGACTTAACTGGGCTCCATTGCCATTCAGTTTACCAGATGCCCAGCTCCAGGGCAAAGTAAATGACCTTAATGAGCAAACATTTGGGTTTTCCCAAAGGCTTACCCAGTTGACTCTTGTTATGTTTAGAAGGGTCTATGTCAGCATGATAGAGAGGGAAAACAAGAGATTGAATTGTGATTCTGAGAGGTTTCTCATCACTCCATTCCAAGAATGGGTTACAGCCCTCAAGGATTTAGCAGTTCTTTAAAGGAGATGGGAGACATCTCACTGCCTTTTTTCAGGCTCTGCAAAGTTTCTGAGCTGGTGCTTCTTTTTCCTGACCAGATTCTCATCAGTGGAGTTTGAGTCGTGCACTGATTTATCAAACATGCATCCTGATTACTCACTTTACTTCAAGAAGTACATTACACTCTCACGTGTTCTGTATATCATGACTTACAGGTGAAAATGGATCTGGGTAATTTTGTTTATGTTTTCTTCTGCAATGAAATTACCAAGTAATCACAGGATAAAAGCACTGTTATGAACAATGTGATTACTTGTGACTTGTATGACATTCTTTCTGTTGATCAGCAGCGCAAGTCAAATAAGTAAGTTTTTTGTGTGTGCCTAGAAAAAACAGCCACGGTTATGTTACATTGTCTTGGCATTTACCTTACGTATTTACCTCTCATAGCAAGGGGCAGTTGATTTTTTCATTATGTTTTCAGTTTTAAACGGATGGCTAAACAGCATTCACACCTCTTCGGTGCTGTCTACAGCCTAGTTGGCAGAGGCAGAAATATGCATCCTAAAAAAACCCATTCTTAATGTCTCCTTAGCTTTCCCAGTGATTTAACTTCTTGTTTTGTGCTGTTCCTTAATAGTAAAAGCCCTTCTGTAAGTTTCATTTTGTTTTCCTTTTGGTATGAAGTAGTGTTTTGAAATGTTTTTTTACAGTGTAGTGCTGCCTGGTGTTGAAGTGTGACGCTCACCTGAGTCTTTGAGCTGCTGTAATAACATAAGGGTAGATTTCTGCTGCTTTCCCCTTTGTTGTGGAAAGAGAATTTTTATTGCAGTGGAAATACTTGCTTTATGTGATTAAGAGTAACCCTTTATTGGCAATGTTAGGATTGCCTGGGGAAATGCTTATGCCTGCTGTAACAAGCAGTTTCCAAAGAGCCCGTTGCTAGCCATGAATCACAGGATGATTTGGTGTGCCCAAATGATGGCATGTCTAATTGTGTAGGTGAAGGGAGAGCAGTGGATATTTTCTATGTTAACTTCAGCAAGGCTCTTGACACTGTCTCTCATAATATTGTCAAAGGTAAGCTAAGGAACTGTGGGTCAGATGAGTGGACAGTGAGAACTGGCTGAACAATGGAGCTCAGAGGGTTGTGATCAGTGGTGCTGAGTCCATTTGGAGGCCTGTAGCTTGTGGTGTTCCCCAGAGGTCAGTACTCAGTCCAGTCCTGTTCAAATTCTTCTTCAATGACATTGATGAAGGGATGGAGATCATTCTCAGTAAGTTCACTGACTATATGAAACAGGGAGGATTAACTGGTATGTCAGAAGACTGCTGCCATTCAGCGAGACCTAGACAGACTAGAAAGTTGAGCAAGAAAGGAACATAAAGAAGTTCAGCAGGGACCAGTGTAGTGTGCTTCACCTGCAGAGAAATAACCCTGTGCATCAGCACAGGTTAGAGGTGGATCTGCTGCAAAACAGCTCCAGCAGGACCTTGTAGTCCTGGTAGATGGTAAATTATCCATGTGACAGCAATGTGCCAGTGGTATCCTGGGAGGCATTAAGCAGCCACTTGAAGGGTGGACGTCAAGAAGACCAGTCAAGTCTCTTTGCAGTGGTGACCAGCGATAGGACAAGGAGCAATGGGCACAAACTGCAACATAGGAAGTTCCACCTGAACAGGAGGGAAAACTTCACTTTGAGCATGACAGAGTACCAGAATAGGCCACCCAGAGAGGTTGTGGAGTCTCCTTCTCTAGAGATATTCCAAACCCACCTGGATATGCTCCTGTGTGATCTTCTCTCAGTGACCATGCTCTGGCAAGAGGGTTGGAGTAGATGATCTTCAGAGGTCCCTTCCAATCCAAACCATTCTATGACTGCCTCTCTAAAAGCAAGCTCCTCTAATAGAGTTAAGTCTAACAGTATGTGGTTAATGTCTCAGAGCTGTGATTTATCTACAGCCATTCCAGAGCCCTGGTGGAAGGGCTGTTAAAACTGAGATAGTGAACACTGCAAGTGCTTGGTGTGCAGAGTGGCAGTGGGAGGATGTGCTAGCAGAGTAGTTCTGACCTTATCTACAGCTTCACTGACAAAAGGTGAACATGGGAAACAGTATAAAGAATGCCTGTTAAGAAGAAAAAAAATGCTTTACTACCTTTCTTGTCTTTAACTAGCCTTGGCAGTATCATTACATCTTCCTCTCTCCAGGAACACTATCATGAAAATGTTGAAACGGAGTTGTTCCTTTTATCCATTCACATTCTTATGTTGATGCTTATTAAGGATTCACTAGAATTTATCTTGGAACGCAAAGTACCTATAGATGTTTTAGTGCCACAAAGAATTTTGTAGAGACAAGTCACTTCAATACTTTGCCCTGTTAGAAATACAAGGCCTCTGCTCTGTGGAACTTACTCTGGAAAACACACTGCCAGCTGTTCGACGTACGAATACTGATACTGATGGTGTCTACACATTTTGCATAGGCATTTATTTCTGGGATAAATTGAAAACAACTTATTCATTTTTAAAATCTTTATTCCAAGGTCACAGATTAAGACAAAAGGTTATACAGTAAAATGTATCTTAGGCTCTTGACATTTCTGTTCGATTTCTACCCACTAAAGATTTTCTACTTCTCTACAAAACAATAATGTTACCCGTTTGCCATTTAAAAATACTGAAACTAACCAAATCACCATCACAAAACTTTCAGTTTTTCCATGCTTTCAGTACCCACCAAAAAGGAATGTGCCTGTGTGTGAATAAGACTTCTCCAACACGTGTTACAGAACTGCACAAGGCATAAATTTGTTACTCCCCCATAGAACTCTTGTTAGAGGAAGCACAACATTTATTTGTCCTTTTTTCCAGAACAAGGGCACTACAGATGGCATGGTAAAACTTCCCCCCACACCAAAGTCAATAATTTAAAAAGCTATACCTTTTAAAGTGCTAAAACACGACTGGCTAAATTCTTGTTCAAATATTCAAAAGTATAAGGGTATGACAAAAGGCTCACTGCACATACAGGAAATACTCTGAAGGGTGTTTAAGAGAGACTCTGAACCATAGATTTCAGGACACGAGCATCTGGGAAACAATGTCATCTCTGTTTTCTTTCACAAATACAAAATTTTAAGCTAGGTTTTTGAATGCTAATTATTTGTTATTTCAATATTGAATTAGTTTTTGAAAAAGCTACCCTCAAAGTTACTACTTTGTGCCAGACTAACTCAAAAAATAGAAACTTCAATCAGATGGTGAGGTCATGCTGCAATAAACATAAGGCACATGTATTAAACCCAGTACTTTATGCATCCAAGCTCATCACCTCAAGCTGAGACTTAGTCTTAATATACCTGCAGCAATACAGAGGTCTCCACTTTGTGAAAGAAATTTGACAAAACAAAGCACAAAGCTCTAACAAAAAAAATCCAGTAAGACAACCGGTAGAAAAATTATAGGTACATTTAAATCCTATTGCAAAACAGGCAAAAGTTGCCCAGTAGCTTTAAATAACTCTCCATGTTGTAGAAGAAAACTCCACATGTAAAGGTAACTTATCAACCTTTACTACCAGCTTTTGGGACTCTTCAGTGAGAGAGTACAGTCTGTATGAAAAACTTCAGAGGAGCAACTTTTGGATTCTTGCATAATAAATGCGATTAAACTTTGACAATACTAAAAGTGAAGGGCTGAATTTCTACTGAACAGGGCTCCATGAACTAAAATTCTATTGTTTAATAAGAGGACTCTACTTGGGTAGATCATGACAGTATGTGGCAGGAATGACACGTAAGTTAGGATACTTTCTAGAAAATGAGGATGAAGAAGTGACTTCTTCACTGTCTTCTAACAGCGCTTCTTGGCTGAAGGTTTGTAAGACACCAGAAGACCAAAGGAAGCATATCCAAATAAAAGTGTCTGAACGAACCATTGAAACTGAATTGCTGGGTTAGTGATTCCTTTTGATCTGTAATGTTAAGAAAAGCATAAAATGTATTGAGAAATGTACAAGCTTGAAGACTATACTATGATACAGAGTAAAGTTAGATATCTCTAACCATTCTTGTTACATTAGACTTGACTAGAACATTTTAATGCAGCATCATTAATTTCAGCCTACTGAGACTTCCTACACTAATTAAAAATACCAGTTCTTGTGATTTTAGCAAATTTTAAGCTATCTACAGAACAAAGGCTTTTTCAGAGGTTTCATGTGTACAGTTTCCTCAATGGTACCTAAATTGCAATCTCATTCTATGCTTTTTGAAATTACTTATCCTATTAGGTATGTACAAAGAACCAAGAAATTTGAGTAGCTTAAAATTAATCTTAATACACAAATCTGTGTATAGCTTCTTGTTGACTACAGTAACTGAAAGCAGGCTGTGTGATAGCAGAGCAAAGAGGACAGATTTACTGTGTGATGCAGGATGACAAAGAACTGCTACCTGAATTTGTGGGTAGAAAAATACAGGTTCAAGGGGCTAGAGGTGACTTATAAAGCCAAGACCCTTTGTATGCCAGGTTTTCACATATTACAAAAAATACGACCTTTTCATCCACTTCATTGTTACTGAGAAATACCACTGAATTTTCAGAGTATAAATGTGCTAGCAAAACCAATAGATTTCGCATTCCCAGTACAAATTATGTCAAGAACAAGTGTGCTCCAACTCACTGGTTTACAAGGGTGTTCCCTCTACTGAACTTTGCTAACTTCTCTAGCCTCTGCACATACAAAATGATTGTGTAGCAAGTGTTGATTAACATGTTTCTTAACGTTCATTCTTAAATTGTCTCACCACCTGTAAAAATCTTTTTTTTATGATCCTAGGCACAGCATTTCTAAATGAGTCAAGAAACTGGAAAACTAGGTCTTAAGACATTTACTTACTTACACATTTTAAATAAACTAGGTGTAGAAACACAGGTCAACAGTCAACAATGGTACTACTATGAGTAACAAATTTGTATCTGCTTCCTCACTAGCTCTTGCCTCACTTATGTTATTCTTAAGTGAACAGCACTCTTGCATCAGTAAAACCTATGCCAGTCAGCTTTGAACTGAACTAAATGAAGCGAGACATCACCATTTTTACAAGGCAAACAGATACTCTGCAGAGAATGGAAACCAATGTCTACATTCTTCTGAACTACTACAAACTAAATTCCAATTAACAGAAGGACCAATGTGTTTGGACAACATTCCAAATAATTTGCTATCCTAAGCGAAGTCTTAGCTGGGCTTCAGTTCATAGTCTGACTATCCCACAAACCTGCAGATAGAAGCAGATCTTAAATAGTCCCAAATGAAATAACCCAATTGTGTTCTTCCAATACAGACCCAGTAATTTAATCAAGTAATTGGCACTCTCAATGTTCTGATGAGGCCATAACTTCTGAAGTTATCAGAGTATTTTTACACTAACTACTATTCTCTCTGATTTTTGAAGTGCAATGTTACCCAGTAAATAGCGTGTTCAGAGACAGACAGACAAGCTTTGGCAAACCTTGCTGCAGTCAGCTTAGCAAGCTGCTGTCCCTTGCTTTCACCACTTTGCACAACAGTAACTGCTAGCAGAATTTACAGTAGCTTCTTGAGAAGGATAGCAAACTACTGCTGCAGCAAGAACTGAACTAATACTGCTGCTGAGAACCAACAAATCACTGTAGTCAGTGGTATCAGAAAACCATCTGTGTCAGGGCAATGGGAGGGAAAAACTTACTGGCATAATTTAACAGTGATGAAGGCTTCTACTACGTGAATCAACCAGGATACCCAGAACCTAATAGAAAGAAAACATATTTTATTGAAAATTAGAGAGAAGATGTTTGTATCCAAGAGGCATTAAGCAGAAGTGTCATTTCACTTTAAGCTAGAAGCTGAGAAGTGTTTCTAATCTTGGGAAAAAAACACCAAAAAACAAAGCAACATGCACAGTCTAAACAGAAATGAAAATGCACTGAGAAACTTAGAGGAACTACTTTCAGTACTTAGACCAAGCCAAATACTTACTGAAAGCCGTGGAAGTTAAGTGTTCAAAATCTATCCTTTTACTTCACATGTATTTTTAGTAGCCCTCAGTGTTACTGAATTATGTATAAGTTTAATCCTATGAAAACAACTGAGTAGAGATTCATAATATATAGCTTGACTTGTCATGCTGGGTCTACATACTTTCATGTAAAAGCTTTTTCTAAAAAAAGGTTACACTGGATATTTTGTTAGGATCAATGTAACAACTCAATTTTGCTAAAGGAAGAGATGCTCTGAGCTAAAACGAAGGCTTATCTTCTGCACGACACATAGTATAGCAAACAAGAAAAATCTTGTCTTCCTGTCTCTATAGGGTCACCAACTGAGAGACCTGGTTACAGAGTATTAGTTTTCAGCTCTTTTGTTAAGTAAAACCACAGAGCCAGAGTTTTGTAATCCAGCAAAATTTAGCACTGTGCAGTTTCTTCAGCATGTAGTTTCTCACAGGGACAGGTTCAGAATAAGTTAGTAGTGGGGCAGAAAAGATTCCTCTGGGAAAGAAAATGCTCTGGTCTGGGAAAAAAACCCCTACTCCCAAGTTTGACAGAACAAGCAATTGTAGGAGACCTTCAAATGTAAATTTACGTATGAGCTGATAACTGTCTGCAAAAGTAGTTTGTTCTTTGTTTGGGGTTTTTTTCCTTTCTCACTGCAACAGCACAAGTGCCAAATTCTAATTTGAATATTTAAACTTTCATACCAGTTTTAGCCTGTCTAGTATTCTACATACTTATTATCCAATCTCAGTTGGTAATGTGCTTGAAAGGATAGCTCTTTAAATGTAATTAACAAGTAGGTTACAGGAAAGCTTGTTAACACAGGCTAAACAGAAGAATCACAGAGGCAACAGGAGGGATACAAAAATAATCCTACAGTCAAATATAACTTACCCATAGCACACCCATTTGTGATGGTTTTCCACTAAATAATTAAGGAAGGTACCAAATAGTCCCAAAGAACTATAAGGTATAGTTGAAGGCCAAAGTGTTACCCACTTAAAAAAAAAAAAAAAATAGTTAGCTTACTTCAAAGGCAACGTTATTATCAATTTAACCTTCAAATCTTCAAATTAGCTTTATTTTTGCTATTCCTGCCCCATGCGTATTGAACATGGTGTAAAGCTCATCTATTCCTACTATCGCAATTCTTTCATTCCTTGTTCAAGACCCATGTTCTTCAACAAGACCACTAGCTTTCTAAAGCACACTTACAAAGAAGACTCAAACCTATCAAGTGTCTTTTCCTTGACATACAAGAAGTGACAAGTTTAAGGTTGCTATCTGTGTACCAAGAGTTCATCTGCACATCAAGTGGCATTTAAGTCGTAAGCTCATTACCTATGCCACACAGTAGCAGCAAAAAATACATTGTCTGTGTCCTGAAGAAGTTAACCTGATGCAACTGACCCAGACAAAAGAAACAATGGCAGACTGAGAACAAGCATGGAATTACAGACACAGAATCATTTAAGTCAGAAAAGACTCCAAATATCATCGAGTTCAACAATTAACCCACCAGTCCCAAGACCACCACTTATCCATGTCCATATCTATGTGACTTTTAAAAATATCCAGGGATGGTGACTTCCCCAGGCAGCATGTTCCAGTGCCTGACAGCCCTTTCAATAAAGAAGTTACTACCACCTATCACCAGGGGTTCAGACTTTCTCCTTTTGTCTCTTAAAAAGGAAAACGTCAAACATATATTCAATTTCAAAGAGTGTACAGAAGGAAATAAAATATGAAGCCCAAGCTCAAAGATGCGTGAAGCATTCAGGTGTCTTTTCTGTCACTGGGTTGTCAGCAATGCTTACCACTGTGGAAGGGAAGCAGCAAGCCAATGAGCTGTGCACTTTGAAGTCCACTGGAGATGTAAGGTAAACACTGAGCCGGGACAAAGCTCATAGTTTACCTTTTCTCTACTTTCAGTACTGCAGAGAATCGTATATAAATTTGGCTGTGCCAGGGGTGTGCCAAGAGGATGGACTTGAACAAAAAAACAGCTTAAAGCTCATTCTGTTTCTGGAAACAAAAATGCTTAGTGAGCTGTTTGGCTTGGCCTGACTGTCATTTTTTCAGACTAAAAACTACAACGTGTGGAAATCAATGGACATAGATTACAGTGGTTCCATAAATTGGTTCTATCTATCAATCTATCCCCCAACTCCAGCAACCTGACCTATTTTGGCTTAAGTTCATTGTTAAAAAATTAAGACAACATGGTAACTGAAGTAGTCTGCTCAGTCTGACCACCGAGGAAGTCCGTTCCCCAAACCCTCCAGCTTCGCAGTGTCCTGCGAGCCCCGCTGAGGGCTGCCCCTGCTCCGAACTTTCGTGCCTCCAGCGCCGAAGGCGCCGAACAGCGGCCGCGGAGCCCGCCCGAGGTCCGCAGGGTCCCCCGCTCCCGCCCGCCTTTCCTTACGCCGAGGAGGATCATGCCGAACGTGATGGCAATCATCCAGATGAGCCGGGAGCGCTGGAAGTGGCAGCTGCCATCACGTTGCCCCTCGACACCCGTCATCTCGCCTGGCCCAGCACCTCTCTGCACACTGTGATTCCCCCGCCGCCGCTACTAAGGCCGCCGCGCGCTGGGGCGGGACGGGGGCGGGACCGCCGCTGACAGGCCCGTGACTGGCTGACAGGCCTGTGACTAACTAAGTAGGCCGGTGACTGACTGACAGACCGATGTCTGACTAACAGGGTGGGGACTGACAGGCCGGCAGCGCAGGCGAGCCACGCGGGGTTTGCTCCGCCCGCACGTGGGCAGTGCTGCCGGGCTAAGGCCCGCTAGGCGGTTAGGGCGAATGGGCGGCGGCCTGCGGTGCAGCGCGGGGCATGGTGGGCGGCAGGGCTGGTACAGGCCGGGTGGGCTGCGCTTAGCGACTGCGAGCTTGGGGCGGTGTCACCCGCAGCGCGCGTGGCTATGCGGCGGCCTCGTGGTGCTGTGGTGGTGACCCGTCACTTGTTGCACTAAGCTCGCTCGCGCCGCTGGCCCTCAGGTGTAAGGGGAGGGAAGCGGCCCGGCTCCGACAGCGGGGCGGGAGCCGTGTCCCGTGAAGTTCGGTTATAAGACAAAGCGAGACTCGGAGAGAGCGCAGACCCTCTGCAACTTTACTGCAGCTGTTCCAGGTGCGGCGGAAAAGCTGGAACTGTTGGAAGTTGCATAACCTCGGCGGCAACCGTTCGCGCCCAGGCCCTCGCGAAGTTGATCCTCTAGCGCTCCCCTAACTACGGGCACCCTGCGCACTGCGGCTGTCCAGCGCGGAGATGAGCGGTGCCGTCGTTAGGCCAAGAGCGCTCTCCTGTGGCTCAAGTGGTGAACAGTCATGGCGAGGGAAATGGCGTTGGAAGGCCTGGCCTCTCCTGTAAGGGGGGCCGCCGGGCTCTGCAGAGGTGCAGAAGACTAGTACAGAAGTGCATGGTTTTACTGATGCAGCCCACGTGTGCCTTAAAAATTAGCAGTAGTTCTCGCTGCTGGGCTTCAATAAGCAGATAATGACAATCCTATCACTGAGACGTTCAGTCATTGTTTAGAACAACCTTTTAAAAGCTACCGATTTAAAGCATATTAAATCCAGCATTCCCTACTCTATGCCCTTTTGGGACTTTGGAATCGGTGAGAAGCTGTCCAGATAAGTCACTAGAATAGAACCTTGGGAAAGGTGCTACAGCTGGGAAAGTTGAGGGAGATGAGGGTGGGGGGCTGCTGTCTCATGTTCTCTTTTTGAGCTGTTTGCTTGACAGTAACTCTGAGAGTGGAGGATAAGCACAGTGAAAAATGTTGACCGTGGTGGTCTGTCTCTTTGCCTGAAGGCGAAATACGCTGCTCTTTTAACTATGTGTTAATGACATGCCTGTGAAGCTTTTTTCAACAACTAATGCAGCAAGCCTGGAGATTTCCCAGCATGAGCAAGAGGCTATGAATGAAACTGACTTTGCTTGTGTCCCAGTTAGGTCTACTCTGTCCCAAGACTGTTTATATTTCCCTGTTTCTGTATCTCATTCCCATCTATTCCTGCCTAAAAAACTGTGCTTTTTTTTTTGCTGGGGTGTGCTGTGGAGATTATAGAAGATTTTGGTAAGACATTCTCACAGCGGTAAAACTGTTGCTGGAAGGCCATCTATAATAACTTATGAGGTTCGATACAGTCGCTTTGCTAATGCAAAGTGTGTGGTTCCACCTAGGATGTCTTGGTATCTGGCAGAAATTTCTAAAATTCAATGGGGGTTTTTTTGGAGCCTGTTACTTAATTTCTTGATCTTTAGAACACTCTATGCAAATTGCTTCTGCCTGCCGGTAAATCCAAATGTTGTGCTAAGATCCAGAGTTGGTCCAAGCTCTGTAGCAGAAGTGCGTAGGGCTGCCCTCTCCACTCCCCATGCCCCCTCTTCTTCCAAAGACTTTTGCCCCCATACCGAGAAGAAATTCTAAGAGCACTTTAAGGAAGTTCTTTTGGAATGTAAACAAAAAAACCCAAAGGATTAATTTGCTGCTGCTATGAGGAGTGGACTGGAAAAGGGTTTTAATGAAAAAGGAAAGAAACGTGTTTTCATGAACAAGGTGCTGCAGAGGTAGAAAAGTTCTGAGAGGAAAAAGGTATTGATCTCTATCATGGGATGTGTGACCTGCAGATGGACACGGGGAATCAAACCCTTCTCCCTCTTCTTCTCTGCCCCTTGGAAGGGATTACATCTCAGCTGTTCATACACCTTATGTACATTTGCTTTGTTAGGCTGGACAAAATTATCCAGGTAAGGTCAAAGACCAAGTCCTGTTATCCTTTCTGTCACACTCCAGTGAAGACTGCTCACACTGTCACTTTAGGCAGAGGAGGGGTAGGTAGCGGGCTTACTCTTCATTCTGTTTGCCTCAAACCATCTAGCATCGGGTTGTCAGCCAGATGAACATGAGCCAGTGGTTGTGCCCAGGTGGCCAAGGAGGACAACGGCATCCTGGCCTGTATCAGGAATGGTGTAACCAGCAGGAGTAGGTAGGTAATTGTGCCCCTGTACTCTGCACTTGTGAGACTGCACCTTGTGAGTCTAGTTTTGGGTGCCACAGTATCAGAAGGACATTGACGTGCTGGAGCATGTCAAGAGAAGGGCAATGAGGCTGGTGAGAAAACAGGCCTATGAAGAGCAGCTGAGGGAACTGGGGTTATTTAGTCTAGAGAAGAGGAGGCTGAGAGGAGACCTTATTGCTCTCTACAACTACCAAAAAGGAGGTTGTTGCAAGGCTGGTGCTTGTCTCTTCTGCCAAATTACAAACGACAGGATGAGAGAAAATGGCCTCAAGTTGCGTCAGGGGAGGTTTAGATTGGATCTCAGGAAGAAGTTCTCTCCTGAGAGAGTGGTTGGGCACTGAAACGGGCTGTCCAGGGAGGTGGTGGGGTCACCATCCCTGGAGGTGTTTAAAAAATGAGTAGCTAGAGTGCTTAAGGCTACGGTCTAGGCATTAGGGAGATGTTGGAACAAGGGCTGGACTTGATGATCCTGGAGGTCTTTCCAGCCATAATTATTCTATGCTTCTATGATTCAAAGTGAAATAGTTAATGAAGACAAGTCCCTGATCATACTCTTTGTGGGGATGAACTTTCAATGTTTCAATTTCTAATCCAGGGCAGCATCTTTTACTTGACATTATTAAAAAAAAAAAAACAACCTGTTTCTCTTCACAAAATGAGGTCTATGGAGTATTTTAAAACCTAAGTATAGTTCAAGTTATCATAAGTTAAACCCAGAAGTCCTGTAGCATCATCCAGTTTGGCGGTACAGGCCATGAGATATTACCTTGCTTATCTGATTTGGCCACAGTAACATGCACTTACTTAAAGCAAAGCAGACTTTTCAATAGGCATTTTATCTTATTTAAAAATCACAGAAATACGTGAAAAGACAGAGAACCCGCTGCTTTCCGTGAACAGTCTTTCTTATGTTTCTTAGGTGCTGTTAGTACATACCTAACAAGTAATTTTGAGGGAGTCACTTTATAAGAGTCTAGCTGAAAAACGTGCTCTATCAAATTTTTTAAAATGTTTGTATTCGTGCCTTCACATTTGGGACCAGTAGGTTAGCTGAATGCTGGAAATATTATTTGTCCGTAGATTGCGCTTATTGACAAGAATAATCAAAATTAGAAACTAAATTCTAAGCAGTGTATTGTGAATTATTAAAAATTGCAGAACTAATTGACTTTGCCAAGTTCACAGGAAATAAAGCTACTTCTGCATGCTGTACTTCACCATGGCTCCTCTTTTTTTCCTTTTATTTTCTCTTAATCAGTGTCACAGTGACTGGATGAAGAACCTGGCATGCGGCTATGAGTTGGCATATTTCAGTAGCATACTACATAACAAAATATTACCAAGACTGAGTGCAGACAGCCAGCTCAGGCAGACCCAGCCAAGCTCGCTAGAAGCCATATTAGGATTTATAGTGTGACAATATTAAGAGCTCCATGTACTTTATCGGGCTTTTCCCATGCTGGAGAACATGCAGATACTGGTAGGTAGCTATTGTAGCTAGCAACTGATGTCATGATTACAGGGCTCTGTAAGTATTTGAAGAAGATGAGCTAATCCAGCTTTATCCTGCTTCATGCTGCACAGTGCTATAATAGGTTGGTTTTGTAGTAGCCAAGGCCATAGAAGAGAGCGAAAGCATAATCATAAAAACAAGTTGGAAAGCAAGTAAAAAACCCACTGTCCCTCATAATTGTCTACAAACTTCTTTCACTTGCATCACTTGGTTTAGATTTTAAATTAGGTTGGTAATTAAAGTCTTGAGTAAATTTTAAGAATCTTAGACCAAAAGAGTTGTTCATTATGAGATCAACAGGTAAGGTTACTATCCATCCATACAGTAATATGAACATGAGACATGTGATCCCCTTCAATATTTCAAAGACACTAACGCTAGTTTTTAAAGACCTTTTTTTCACTGAAGTTGTGTCCGTGGGGTCCTGAGGTCTTTCCTAGCAACTGCATATGTAAACTGAGATGGTTTAGTACTGCTGGAAACAGCAGCGTGGATCTGTGCATTCCTTGTGCATAATCCCTGAGACACAGCTGGCTCATGTCATTCTGTTGCACCTAGTAGTGAAGAAAACTTGTTCTTCCTTCAGTTTAGAAACATTTGCTATCTCTAACTTAGAGATATTGTCTATCTCACTTTCATCAGGAAGTACAAAGGGTATTTGCCAGGTAGTCTGCCTCTTTTGTTTGGTGTTCTTGGTAGATGCCAGAGACTAGATAGAGAAATGTTAGCTCTTCAGTGTCTTTGAAAATTCTTTTTTTAAAAAGTGGGGGAAGGGGGAGACGTTAGTCTAACTGAGACCTACCCTTATGGTATGAGTCAGCCTACTGGAATCAGTGATGTGACTTGTGTAAACAGCAACCTTCTGTAGAAGTAAGGATTAAGGGATTTGGCTTCTTTTAGGAAGTTACTTGGAAATTAACTGCAGTCAACTTTTAGGTGGATTTTGAAGCTGGATTTCAATCTTATAAAAAAGGATGAGATGTGGTCAGTGAAAGTTATCTAAGGAGATGCAATATAACTTTTTTTATATCAGGGTTAAATGACAAAACACTGTAATGAGAATACATTGCAAGCAATGTCTGATTCCTAATGTGACTAGTTAACATATGACTGTTCCTCTGCATTTTTTTAAATTTTTAATTACAAGTTGAAATTATTTCACTTCATTCTTTTAGTTCAAGACTGGTGAAGTTACAGGAAATGGATGATCTTTAAAATATTTCACATAGCATTTGACAAGCATTACAGTTTTGAGGTTAATGGTCAAGATTTTCATCAGATTTACATGCCTACAAAAAAATTAAAGAGTAATGCGATGTGCATAAGGAGAAACCGAGGGGTATAGTAATTCCGCTTGTTGTAATGAATGTCCTTTGTGACATGGAAGTTAATAAGCCTTTGCACACTTGTTCTGTATCCTTCTTACAGGTAAATAGATTCCTTGGATGCTTGATTAAAAATAAGTCTATTACAATTTTTAACACAATTGGGAGGGTACTTCAAGTCTTGGAAACTACCAGCTAAGTAATTTTTTTTCAAAGATTAAGAACTAAGTAATACATATAGGCTGTAAAATATTAATTACTCATTGATTTTGCTACAATTTCATTCTGTGCATTTTAGAGACAATTTTATATCAGAGTTCCTATCCTAACATTATCACTGTGGGGGCTTTTTCTGTTACTAAAAAGGAACAAAAAGCTGAGGCAGTTTTTTTTTATCTTTAAGTACTTCATCATTACATTAATAAGTCCTTCTGAATAGATAGCCTAAGCTCACTATTTGAAGTCCAGGTTGCTTCAATTTTGACCACAGTAGTGAATCTTTCAGTTCTGTATTTGTTCTTACTGATGTCTGTTGGAAGTTAATAACTTTAGTCCAATTAAAACTATTTTGTGAACATCTCCGAAGGCCTTCTTTTACTGTGTGAGGTAGCTTTAAAAAAAAAAAAGAGCAACAAGTGACCTCCATTTGATATCTCAGTTTATGGTATTGGGTGAATTTTTAAGAATTGGATCTATGCTGTAGGTATTTGACAGGATGTCTTTGAAGATATGTGGCCAAAATATACTTCATCTCATTTGAGGACGCTAAATAATAATGATGAATGTGTCTTGCAAAGATAAATTACATGTGACCAGCCTGCCTTATTCAAATTGGTCATGCTGGAAAAACCCGAGTAGTTTAAAATATTCAAAGTGGTAATGCAGACTGAGCAGTTAAAACAAGCCTAAGGAGTAACTGTCCAGCAAACAACACGTATTTTGATGCCTTGTAGTGTTCCATGACTGCTTGGTGATATTGCATGTGTATTGCATGTTTGGTTTCTGATACCACTTCTGATACCACCGTTCCTTTCTGAAGGAATTCCTAACTCCACATTTCTTCTTCCAATTTCGAAAGACTGCCTTAGGTTGCCAACTTCTTCACATGCATGATAGTAAGCACAGGAGTACAGTGTTGGGAAAAAGGAAGGATTTCCAAGTAGTTCTTGAGAGTCTACTGGGACCAGCTAATGTTTGTTTCTCAGTGGATGAACAAGTCATGTCAATTGACACAGTACCCTAGCTCTGAGCAGTTTTTTTTTCCTTATGAGTCTGGAATAGGAATATTTTGATGGAAAAGCTAACTGCAGTACAAAAAAGTGAGCACAGATCTAGCAAATAAATGGGGTCAGTAGCAGATGGGTGGGAAGCACATTTCATTACAACCACCTGGGTGGGGATGTTATTTGAGGGATGAGGGAATAGGACTGAAAAGGGAGGTTTAGAGCAGTAGTTCTTTGAACAGGGAGAAGACTCCAGACAACTTGTCTCCATTCCTAGCAGACTAGCCTTAGGGCCTGGTTAACTCATCTTTAGGCCACTAGTTATCGTAATCAAGTTTGGCAGACTACGATGTTGTGGTTTGTTGTGTTTCTGTAGTATCATGTGGGTGCATTTGTATTCTGGCAGCACAAGAAAAAGATATAATCCTTGTCCTAAAACATCTGCAGTTCAGAGGTAGATCCTCTTGGGTGCTAAGAGTTCACAAGTGTTTCTGGAGCTGCTCAGTCACAGGCTATCTACCAGTTACACAAACAGCTCAGGTGAGAATGATGACAGAGCTTTTCTTTACAAAGGAAAGGAGACAGAGTAGGAGATGTTAGGGAGTACAAGGGAAAGGATTACCACAAGGTACAGTAGACTGTGAACCTGACCATACTGGGCATAAAGAACTTCTAAGTTTAACAGAAACTTACTTACCTCAATGGTGCTGCCGCAAGCAAGGGCCTGCTAGACTGAACTGCACTCAGTTCTCTGAAGTCTGATCCTCTGAAAGCCCACAATGGATTTCAGCAGGATATTTTATACACAATTCCTTTTGTGTTTCTAGAGACAGGATTTTAATAAGCACAGTTTTGCTACTGCATGGGTTCTTGTGCAGCTTTTCTGTTCAGTGTTCAAAAGGATAAAGAATACTGACAGTCTATGTGCTACACTTATTAAAGGGAGAAATCCCACTCTAGCCCATTCCTCCACTGGTGCAGAATCTACCCTGATGGTTTACCCTTTCCTGTTGTCATACTAGCTCTTTACAGGCTCAGTCTCAGCCTGTCCAAACTCTAGATCAATGTTCTGTGAGGCTGTGTGAGGTGGATCTGTCCTACACAAGACAGTTTTTCCTTTACCAGAGCAGGAGGTGTTGTATTGTGTGAGAGCGGAAGCACTAACCACTGCCTTCCCAGCAAGCCTGTGCTATCCTCTATCCTTCTCCCAAAACTCCTTTTCTACTGTCCAGAAAAAAAATGAATAGTGTCTGGTATCACAGGGTTACAGGCAGAATAGTAACAGTACAAATAAGGAACCATATTCAGGTTCAGACAGTAGGTTACTATTACAATTCAGAAATTAGATGTTAGTTTGATAGATAGGTCTACAGGAATGCAAGTGCAGTGATGATCAAAAAAGTACAGCAAATGTTAGGAGACATTAGGAAAGTAATGAAGAAGAAAATACTCATTATCATTATAATACTTAAAGCACTACAATGCTTCTACATCTTAAATTCTGAGTCATTCTAGTCTTCCTTTCTCAGGACCAGAAAAGACTCTGGAAAGGCACGAAGCAGTGATCATACAGCAAGTAATTGTGAACTAGCTACTATCTGTAAGTTGAGATTCGTCAGTCTGGAGAAGAGGTGGCTGAAGGGGAAAGGTATTTGGTTTGATGAAAAATTGTACAGTGTGAACCACTGGAACCAGTGAAGGTTCTGCACTCTTGTGTGAGATGCAGCAAGCACCAAATTATTCTAGCAGGCAGCATGTTAAGAACATGTAAAAGTGTTATTTCATACAACACATGGTTAAGTCCTAGTCAAAGTATGCTTTCAAGCTAAAATTTCACAGAGGTTCAGAAGAACACTGAATAAATTCTCAACATAGAAGCATATTGTGTTTTCTGTATACTTAAAAACACATCAACATCAGGAAGGCCCTAAGCTGAACATTACTGAGGTCACCATTACTAGGTAAAAGTACTGGCATGTTACTCACTGAGCTGGTTATAAATATGTACCTTCCCTAGATAGGTATCCATTTTTGGCCATTGCCGAAGAGTCAAATACCAGGCTAGACAGACATTTAGTCTTAGCGTATTACTTTTTTTATAGTTACTCTACATTTCAAACAACCAGTGCCATGCATTATTTTAAGCATTAAATATAAGAAAAACTTAAGGGTGCAATTATTGAAAAAAAATATGCAAAACGAGCCTACTGCCTTTTTTTACCTTGAAATACATAAATATAAATATATATCTGATTATATATTTATATATAGTCAGAGTAGGACTGGTCTCAACAGTGCATAGTGTTTTCAGCAATGTTTTCTTCCACCTCTAAGTGTTAGAAACAACATTAATTTCAAGTAGGAAAAAAAGGCTAGAGTAATGCTTTGGCATAACAAAGACATTAATTGTAAGGGAAACCTCAGTGGTGCAGGTCACAATAACTCTTTCACGAGCCAATTCTGGACTGGGGAATGAATGCTACTAGAAAGCAAGGATTAGCATAAGTTCTACCTTCCTTTTGCTCAAGGTGCAAAATGTACCTGTGCCCTGCTTGCCCTAACATGTCAGGGAAGTATGCATGTTTGGCCACTGAATTATTTTCAAAAAAAGACAGACTGCTGTAAAAGCTCCTTCTCCTGAAAAGCACAACTACTACTTGGCCGCTCACGTTCTTTGGAGGATTCCTGGGTGCATCTGGCTATTACCTGGCACAGGAAGACATCTTTGTGGAGAAGAATCCCTGTTTTAGTTTCCACTTGAACTTTCTTTGGAGTTCTCCAGGGTTGCTTTGAAGCATTTTTATTTCAGTGATGTAAGAGCTACTTTTTGTTGCCGAGCCCATAATTAAAGCAGCGTTGACTAGTAAGTAAGGGGCCACAAAAGGTGTACCAAAAGATAATTAAAGATGCACTCCGGATAAGCAGGGCATGAGCATCAGTTTTATGAGGTGTTAATGTCTGAAGATCAACTAGTGAAACTGATCTTGCCTGCTTCAGGATGAAAGTTCTGCTTAAACATCAGTAGCATTGTACTGCCCTAGAAAATGTTTGATGTAGGGATCTCTAAAGGTCTGTGCCCGATTTTAGGGACACACTTGGACTACGGTATATGCAGCCTTTTTTGAGAGCCATTTTAATGAGCACTGTGGCTAGTCCATATAAAACTACATTGTCACATAAAATGTCTTTTAAATTAATATTTTTTTTTTTATTGTCGGTATATTTCACATGTAGATGCACTTACACAATGACTGTGGTATAAAGGAACTTTGGCAGAGGACACAGTGCTGAAATTTCATTCTGCTGAAATCTGTAACAAAATTCCATGGATTTTGGTGGTACCATGAAGACAATCTATGAACCAAAGAGAAGCTGGATTTGTTAAGCATGCTGCCTTGGGTATTCCTGCTTCTTTCCCCACACTCTTCCCAGTCCCCTGTTTGATTCAAAACTACGGTGGAGGGATAGTATTTTCCCAAAACAGTTTAAAGAAGAAATGGGGGAGCTAACAAAGCCGTTATCTTGATTATGACTAATACCCAAGTAAGGGCTGGTCAGTGTTGTTGCCTGGATTAGTGTATGATTAGACTATAGCTGTAGCAGAAATTAGCTCTTACATTAGGCCAAGTCCCCATGTCTCAGCAGAAGAGGAAGAAGAGGAGCTGGAGGCAAAGACTGACATATTTCCTGGAATCTCACTTAAAACTTGCAATCTTAGTATCAATTAGCATTGCAAAGAAAATATCTGAAAATGCAGGGTGTAAAGAGGCTGCCTGGCGGAGTGCCTGAAACAATAACTCAGGGAAGTGTGAATTGCTCTCTCCTAGCCAGAGAATGTTAACAAAAGTCTAGTCTATTTGCCCTAGCTAGTAGTTACAGACTATCACTGTTAGCAAGTGGTACAAGTCTGTGCAAGCCGCCGCTGACGACTCCTGCACTGGCTTTGCCTGTAAAGTGTATGTGTGTCTGTTAGAGGGGGTGCCTTCCCTGCCCTCCTGTGTTTTTTCTCTACTTCAGACCAACTTGACTACCTACAGGGTTAGCTTTGTGGTGTAGCTATTCCTATGATATGATATCTGCAACGAAAATTGGAAATGCAGAAAGAAAAAATGCTGCCATTGTTTGTAGTGTTCTCTGTGGCCAGACTTAAAGAGTAAGCTCTCTTTGTACTCTACATTGGAGGTATTTTTGATCTAGTTTATATGCAGCCTATGGACAGTTGTACTGGAATTTCAGAGTGATGGAAAGGTGTCATATGCAGTTCCGTACTTTTTTGTTCCAGTTTAAACTGAGGGTCCCAAACTCTATGCATCCCCATCCTCTGCTAGTGTTTGAACTAAATTTGTCAGAAATGAACCTGGCCAGAAAAACAGTTACCAGTTTTGGTTCATTTACTACTCAAGTATGCACTAGAGGTAAGCACATGCAAGACTGTATGCAGTGCTATATAGGGGCTTAAAGGCAGGTAGAATTATACCCTGCATACTTAGAACAGGAAGAAATAGCTGCAGTTGGATTTGCTGTAGAGAAGACTGTCAGTAAAACTATACCACCAAGCTTTATATATCTGCTTATTGTGTCTGAGCTTTTATCCAACCATCCCTGCATATGTATCTGAATATTAAAAGCAAACTAAAACCAAAGGACTAACACATACTTTGACTGTACTGAACCACTTGCCACCTGTCTGCTTTCCCCCCTTTTCCCAAATGGGAATTCTTACTTACGTAAGAATTATATAAGTAATTATAAATGTTATTATTTAGATGGACAAGAGAAACGCCCAAGTATCCTGCATCTCTGGAGGGAAAAAGAGATCTTGTGGGATATATCTGTGCTGATGGGTCAAGACTTAGAGGAATGCTACAGTAAAGGAAAAGGAAGGAGTGCTAAGAAATTGCTTCAGTCTGTTGTTTCCAGATATTTTGGACTATGTGCTGCTGTCATCCCAGTGACATTCTCACTGCCTTCATTTGTGCTTTTACTTGAAAACATTATTTAGGTAAAGTGGTTTCTGATGGCATTTATCTTGCCTAAATGTCCTACCAGATCCTTAACAGAATCCAGCCTCTGGAACACCAGACCCACAGGAGATGACTGTCACTCCTGTCTGGAGGGACATTAATTTATTTTGTGAACTACTATGGTGGTCTGTACGATGTTAAAACCCTCAGCTCAAGCCAAAATTTGTTGTGTGGATGGTCCTTGTAGAATGCAAATAACGCTGTAACAGCTCACAGCCTTTGTTCCCATTCCCTCTAGCTTCAGAGCAAGCGGGAGGGAAATATGTGGAGAGAAAAGTAAGTGCAGATACGTTGAGATGAGAAACACATGAAGTAATCATGCAGTTTTTCTTGAATACACATTAATGACTGCATTTGACAAATTATTATATTGACTAATTGATTTGCTGCTGTTCTAATCCTGTTCTAACACCTAATCCTTTTCTGAATTGCAGCTGTAGCTCCCTGTAAATCCTTACATCACTATTGACTCTAAAATAGTATTTCTGGTCTTTTGGATTGATGGGTAGGTCACGATTTCACCTTGGGCAAGTACAGACCTTGCCTGTTCTGTGTGTCAGTTAGATTAATAAAACCTTCTGGAGTTAATAAAAGCAGCCCTAGAAAGGGAAAAAGCTCTTGCTGAGCATTTCAGCATGCACTTGGGAAGGAGACTGCACATTCACCCCCAGGGCGACTGCAGAGTGCTGGTGGAAGCTTTGTCCCTTACTGTGCATGCTGGGGCTTGATGAAACATCAGGTGGAACCACCACCGTTTTATTTACTGCAGCGAAATTGATGAGAAATGTCCCATGCATGGGAATGGGAGCAGGGTAACTAAACAGAGAAGCGAAGGTGTTCAGCTGGGTACAAAAGCTGGATTGGTTTCCCTTTAGGAGAAGGCCAGTGTGGAGGCTTCCCAGTATCTAGGTGAGTTCTGGGGTTTCCGGAGCAGGCCCAAGTTTGCGCTGTGGAGAGGAGCGCCTTCTCGGGGCCAAACCAAAGGTGAAAGATAACGTCATTAAATTATCTGCTCTCAATTTTCATTACAGAAAGGTGGATGGTTTTGTGGCGACGGCGGGGGCTTCGCTGGAGACGCTCTGGCTCCTTTGACAGGGCTGGACCTCATTATGTATATTTTCGTGATGAGATGACAATGGACGTGTGGGAGACGGCTCTGACTCATCCTTGACCGCCCCGGCCCTTTTAGCAAGACCGAGTCGGGCGGGTGGGGGTCGCTAATGGTCAGGGCGGAGGGCTCTTAAGGCGAGGAGTGGCCTGTGCCGCCCCACTGCCTACAGGCCTGGTCCGCACGGCGCTCGCCCTACTGTTTCACATGGAGCTCGCCCCGCTGCCACGCAGCCCCAGCCTCACCGGTAAGCGCGGCAGGGCAGGTGATGTCAGGGGTGCCGGTGTCGAGTCAGGGCGGGGCGAGGGAGGGCAGCCCCGCACCGCTCACCGCAGCTGTCCCCTTTCTCCCCGCAGACGAGCCCCGGGCGCGCTTCGCGGTGCCCAGCGTGGGACGTGAGGGCGGCCGCCGCAAGCGGACCACGTTCAGCAAGACCCAGCTGGAGCTGCTGGTCCGCGCTTTCGAGAAGGAGCCCTACCCCGGCATCGCCCTGCGGGAGCAGCTCTCCAGCCTGACCGACATCCCCGAGTCCAGGATCCAGGTGAGAAGGGCAGGAAGGGCAGGCGGTGGGACGGCTTCCCGGGCTGGGCAGCCCGAGCAGCCCAAGGCGAAGTGGGCACTCAGTCTTTCTGCTGGTCTCGCAGGTTTGGTTTCAGAACCGGAGGGCCCGGCAGCTGAACCAGAAGAAGAGCGAAGCTTCTGCCAACCCCAGGCCGACCTGTGGAAAGCAAAAGCCAAACCGCTGCAGCGGCAGCTGCCAGGAGAAGCCCCCGACGACGCAGAGCCTTGGGCCACACCCGAGTCTCGTCCATCTGCAGCCCGGCCTGTCAGGAGAAAACCCGAGTTTTGCTGGTCAACCGTTGCCCTACGTGGGGCCGCCATACACAAGGCTTGATAATCATTTAACGAGCTTGGATAACACGTTTGGAGCTCCAGGTCAGACCCCAGCTTACTTTGGTTTGGACTGTGTGGGAAAAGGGGCCTCACTTGGTGCAGGAAGCATGGGGAGCAACCCCCAGGTCTCACTCCCTATGGAACAGATGCAGGAGTATCCATATCTGAAGAAGTCTTTCCCTGAAGGCTACTACTCAGAAGCAGATGTTTTCCAGCCTTTTATAGAAGATCACCAGTACGTAGCAGATAAAGAGAACATGTATAGGAGGCCTATTTTAAACTACTTGCATGCTAACCAGAGCATGGGTGATGAGAACCATTTGTATATAAAAGCAAACACTTTTTCATTTGGGAAAGGCTCCACTTCAAATTACAGTGAAGGGGAATCTAAGCTTGAGCTCAAGCAGATGAGGCACAGTCCTCTGGCTGCAGCTAGTCATTCTGGTTCTCCTTTAGTACTGCCAAAACACGAAGGGGGTTATCCAGGGACTCTTTCGGCTCCAGCCCCATTTTATGAGCAACAGTTGCTAGAGACAGTAAACAACTATAATCCTTATTGTCTGGGTATGAGAAACGAAATTTTGGGAAGTGGGTTAGATTTTCTCTTTGAGAATGAGCAAAATGAGGAAGAATGCGGGCCAAAAAGTTACCTTTTTTCTTTTGATGGGCAGAGTTCAACCTGTCATTTTGGTCACACATGAAAGTGACTGTGGGTCTGCTTGCCCAATGGAAAATGAATGTGGTTTATTTGATTGGCAGTGCTGTCCAAAGTGGCTAGAAGTTTTGCAAATCTAGGCTTGGAGAGCTTGCTCTCATTTTTGTGGATTGTCTGGAAGTGAAGAGAAGGAAGAGTTGCAAGGGCTACAGGAGAGTAGCCATTTGAGTGTGTGCTGCCTCCTCACCCCACCCTAGGGGAACTTCTTGAGCTGCCTGCAGTATTTTTGCATGTGTTTACTTATCCATATATCCATAGCCTCATGCTAACTTGCACATACAAATTGACCTTCACAAGCATTTCAGTGCTCCATTTTCACACTGAGCTGGATTAATTCTGCCAAGAGTCTTGGGACTATGGCATCAGTTTTGTGGCCTTACTGCACTGATTTTCTTCTCTGTCCTGGTCAGAAATAACTTATTTTAACTTAACAAACCTGTAGAAAACAGACTGTTTAGCTTTTAGGGGAGAAAGCATTAACGTGAGGAGTACAAGAATGGAAAAGGCAGCCTTGGTGGTGGCAAGGGATACCTTGCTGTGTGAGTTTTAGGTGTGGTCCTGATAAATAACTTTTTCCCCAGACACTTCCTGTATACTGTTTTAATTTAAAAATGACAATGTGTAGCCTTTTAAAAGGCTGTATTCTCATTATTTCCTTTGTATGAATTTTTTTTTAAATTATCTTCCCAAAAATGTAGTCTTCTGCTTGCCAAATGAAAGTTTGGGAGGTAAGGAACTTGTAGAACTGCACTCACAGGAAAAAAAGCTGCATTTGCACATCGAGCCTGTTTTCAGACTTTGAGTTCCATGGCTATCTGGAGACCATTATAATCATGGAAGTGTTCTTTATGTGCATCTCTGGAGAGCTGCCATGGTTATGTGTTAAAGCAGTATCAGGCCTTGGCTGCTGAAAACTACACATTATATCCTTGTCTATGTTTAAGATGTGGCTCTGAAATATTTTAAGTATGCCTTGATTTTTAGTACATATGTTAATTATTTTGTTTACAGAAGAAACATAATAAATGGTCTGTGCTTAAGTTTTATTAAGTTTTATCTGTGAAGAAGCTGTCTATTGAGATGTGTACACAGAAAAGGACCTACTGACTTTTTTCATTCCAGTTCTTCAGGTCAGGGCTAAATACTCATGTATTTATAGAAGAACTGTAGCTTCAGACAATAGCTGCAAGGCACTTTAAACACAAAAAATTCCATCTGAGGGCTAACACAAGCTTATGATTGTATGTGGGACTCCTTTAGTAAACTCTTTAAAAACTGTGTACTACTTTATTTATACATGCCTCCTCCCTCATAAGATCAGTCAGTGAGGAGTGAGACTTGTTCCTAGGCCCAAACAAAACAATAAATTTGACCTATGAAAAAGACAAATTTGGTCAAAAAAAGTGTGTACTGACACTCCCTTGCTCCATACACAGAGGAATAAATGGAGTAGGGAAAATGGCATCTGGAAAAGTGGCATGCCCCACTAGACATGAGAATATGTCCTTTTGGTTCCTCCTTGGAGGCAGCATTGGGTTTTCCTACGGCATCCCTCCTGCTGATCCTGCTGATCTCAATATGTGCTAACCAGCATCCTCCCGTCTCATGGGGGTTTGAGGTAAATAATGGGAGGGTCAGTGTTACACGTTTTTTTAAGTGAGCCCGGACTCTGCAGCCTATCTAGCGCCTCCTCAGCAGCCCCACTCCTTGCTGTTTCTTGGCATAAGGTAAACTACCCTGGAGAAAAGGGCTCTCCGTTTACATAAGGAGGGTCCGTACCTATAAATAGTTTCAAAAGCACTTGCCTACAGGCACAAGATACACAGCTGCTCCATTCTCACCTACAGTATCTTGCTTCCCGCTCTGCCTCGTCACGTCCCTGCGGAGCGCTGGGCCGGACAGTGGACAAAAGTCCCCATCCAAGTGCATTTTGTGCGGCTTCATAGCACCGGGTTTTTTTTTTACCTTCTGACTCGCTTGCCCTCCTACAGTCCTTCATAACGATTTCTTTTCTTAGAAAAGATATTTTTCACGTTGACTTTGGGCGCCACAGCCCCAGCGGCAGGCCGGAACGGCTGGGCGCTCAGCCGTTGGCATTGCCCACAGCGCCTGACGGCAAGTTAGTTACGCGGGAAGACGGCGCCGCGCGACGCCGCTCCTGGGCTCAAGGCGCGCCGGGTGCTGTCGTGTGCGCCGCTAATTTGGTTCCGCCGCAGCCGCTTCTCCCGGAACTCGGGACGTAGCCTCTGTTTCCGGGGGAACACTATAGCGGTTGCTCGGCGAGCCCCACGCGGAGAGTACGGCGCGGCGAGAGAGGTGGGTACGATGGTGGTGGGGTAGGCCCGTGGCTGCCGGGGCCCTGCCCGAAGAGCCAGGAGCGGGCTGCCGGCCTGTCCGGGGCTCCGCGTCCTGCCGTGCGGGTATTCAGCGTGGGCTGGGCCCTTGGGAGGTGGTTGCCTGGTGCCCAGTGTCATGTAGTGCCGCGTTAGCTGCGCGCGCTTCAGCCCTCGGTGCGTCCGGCCGGGATGGCCAGCTGTTAATTTTTCAGAGGTGTCTCGTAGCGCTGTTGTTCTCTCACAGTTGTGCTGTGTGCACATGTATTAACTGTGTTTTCTTCCTGTGTCAGCAGTCTCGCACAAAGGCAGTTCATGTGATTAGCCGTTGTAAACAGCAGTCGAAAGAGTAAGATGGAGGAAAAAGAGAAGAAGAAGCATCGTGCAAAGCATAGTGGGCCAAAGGCGGAGAAGAAAAGGAAGCGTTACCTCAATGACTTAGGAATAGGAGACGATGAAAATGCACGGAAGAGAAATCCCAAAGCCTTTACAGTCCAGTCCGCTGTGCGGATGGCCAGAACTTTCCATAGGTAAGAAATGAGAGTTTCTTACAGAGTGTTGGAAGGATGGGTTTTGGCTGGGGTTTCTTTGTAACTTTGTGGAGAAATATGTAGAGTATAATTTTCACTGATGTGTTCACATTGCTTTCATCGTTCTCCAGCTCATGTTGCTTATGCTGTGTCAGAAGTGGCATGCAGTTTTGTGTCTCTGCTATGTAATACAGCTGTTTTAGTGTTTTTGTGGAAAGTGGTCTCATTAGATGCAGTAGATGTTCCACTGGGTTCTTGGCAAGCCCTTGTGTTTGAGCTTTTGCAAATACCAAAGACTTAAAAAGAATAAATGTTAACTGTTCTTTACATTTATTGATTATAAATTTCTTCTCAGAACTCAGGACTTGAAGACTAAAAAACATCATATTCCAGTGGTTGACCGTACTCCTTTGGAGCCACCTCCTGTGGTGGTGGTTGTAGTTGGCCCTCCCAAGGTTGGGAAGAGCACCTTAATAAAATGTCTCATTAAGAACTTCACAAGACAAAAACTGGTTGAAATCCGGGGTCCTGTAACAATTGTCTCAGGTGAGAGTAAAGACGTGGGAAATATATGTGTTTATTTTGCGGTCCTTACTTATTTTGCACATAGGACATGTGCATGTTCTCACAATTTTTGATCATTTTTAAAAAATTACTTGAATGTGTTACCAGTCACACTTAGTAAAAGAATAGTGATATTTAAGCTTTTGGGGAAGACTTTTCTTCTAAACTTGTTTTCAATTCTGAGTTGGTTTCTCCAGTTTCTACCACCCTGCAAACTTTCCTCAGTTTTTGCTTTTCTTTTGGGTTTTCCCTTTTGTACTGGTTTTCTCTCACTTCATTCTAACGTCTACACTCATTATTTCAGGTCCTCTTTCCTATAAACATGTCTTTGTGTACCTTATGAATTAATTTACGTAGCTATTTCTTGTTAGGTTCCTCTGCATCACCCGTTGGTCGGTTTTTTTTTGTTAACCTTTCAGGCTCAGTGTCCACTTGTCTTAGTCTGTTGCCTTTGTATTTTTTTCTTGAGTGTTACCAGAGCGTTATTACTGAGGTTCTGGGGAGGGCACAGCAGCTCAAGGAACCGGTTTGTAAGGGTTCTTGTTTGTATGTTCGGTGCAGGTAGACTCTTCAGAGACTAGCTAATAAATCTCCTTTTTTGCAAGGAATAATTGACAAATATGGGAAAGGAAAAATGGGAAAGTATTTTAATGTGTTAAATTTGAATTCCTAGAAGTTCTAATAGGACTTCAGGGTTGAATTTTGCAGTTGATTAATTTGAATTAGAAAAACGTCTGTAGTTGTTAAAAGTTGTATCTGTTTTCTAAAGCTCATTGAGCTCTAAAGCTTTAGTTAGTCAAGCCAAATCAACAATGGGTACTTTATGATCTGGATGCATGTTAAGAAGTTTGGTTTTTTTTTTTTTACATAAATCTGCTTTTCTTAATGGGTAGAACCAAGTGTATTTTTATTACTACTATCAAAAGAACAAAGATATGTGGTAAAATAAAATCCTTAGTTATTAACTCTGGTGCACTAAAGAGAAAATAAGTAGAGGTGGGTTTTTACCCCCCAAAGTTAAACACACTTTTTTTGCTCTTAGCCTTGTTTTTGGAAAAAAATTAAAAACCCCTTTTAACATACACTCTCCTCCTGATTATATTAAATCAAAAAGCTAAAATTTGTCCTAATTGCAGACATTTGAATATAGGCACTTAGGCTGTGGTGCATGTTGGAAAATCTGTATGCAAGACAAGAATGTAAGTTACTCTTCAGGAACGTGACCTGAGAGGAACACAGTGGACAGAAAAAAGGCTACTCCATCTGATTAAATTTTAATTTTTAATTCTGTTTTCAGGTAAAAAACGCAGGCTAACAATTATTGAATGTGGATGTGACATTAACACGATGATTGACCTGGCTAAAGTTGCTGATTTGGTAAGTTCACAGTTGCACACGATTTCTACTACAGTTTATATTGAAAATCCTGATTTTTACTTGGACTGCACCAGTGTCTAATTTCTCTATGCATTGCTATCAAACTAATACTGACGTTGGTTTCAGAGAGAATAGCACCATCCATTTGTCTGTTTAGGATTTTACTTTATGTGTGGAATTACATTATTCATAGCTGGTTAGAGTTCAGGATGTATTCCTAAATATGATCTATTTAAATATTTACTAACATAATCTGACATTCTGTAGAGAGATGTATTAAAATTTTTTTCATTGTAGATGTGTTGGATGTTCAAGATTCTTCATGCACATGGTGATGCTGAGAATCTGTTTGTTTTTCTTGTTACCAGGCTGAGACTACATAGTTGCTTGCACATACGTCACTAGTCCCCTCTGTGTTTTTAAGTTCTTAGTTGCTTAAGCCTTTATTTTGCTTCCATTTTTGTGTGACTGTTGGGTGCTGTTTTCCTATGTCAGTCCACTTTAGTGATGTATAACAGTAATTGTAATGTGTGAAGTAAATTAGTCTCATGTAACCAAAATAACCATGGCCTTAGAGGCATTAATGCATCCAGAGATTTAAATGTGTTACTGATTTTCTCTAATTTTTCTGCATAGATTGGAAGATACTCAGTTATAAATACACAAAGTAAACACCTATGCAGACCTTATTATCATACCAAACAGATGTTATGGACTGGGAAAAGTTACTTGATTTCTTAAGTCTCATTACCTTCTAAAGCAGCTGATTCCACACTTTAATCAAAAAGCAAACTTTGGTTTTTCAGGTTGTATAAAAGTAAAGAACTAAATTATTTGAAAGACTTTGGTATCCAAGAAGCTTACAATGTTAAAGGTGTGGTCTCTGAAATTAGCTCATGTGGGCACCATGTTATTTGTACAGTGAAATTGTGTTGTGTTTTCAGGTTCTGATGCTTATTGATGCCAGCTTTGGATTTGAGATGGAAACATTTGAATTCCTGAACATTTGTCAGGTACATGGCTTTCCCAAAATTATGGGAGTTCTTACTCATCTGGATACATTCAAGAACAACAAACAGTTAAAGAAGACTAAAAAGAAATTAAAGCACAGATTCTGGACTGAAGTGTATCTGGTATGACATTCAACATTCTTTTTTCCATATATTTTGTATTTTGGAAGCTAAATTAAAAGTGGGGCAATACTTAAGTGTTTATTGTGTGCTTGCATATTTCAAATAATACTGTAAGTGCACAACACTGATTTATCAGATTATGTAATATTCTACTTACTGAAATGCTTGTGCTACTACTCTCTGTTTTAGTGTGACTTGGTACTAATAGCAAAAAAGTCTGTTATAAGAGTGCTGTGCAGGGAGGATCTTCTTGTAGGTCTGAGAGACAGATTAACCTTTGCATTGTTTTCTGCACACAAATTATTTTCCTCTAAGATTTAAGGGACAGTTTGCACATTGCAGTGAACTGCTTAATTAGATGTTGTGGAGCCAATTGTAACATGCAATTTCAAATTATGATTTACATATGGGAGTTACATTATTTTTTTTTAGTTTTGTAGGTACTAAACTGATAATTAGTTGTTTATTTATTTTCTTTATTGCCTTTTAAATGAGTTTAGGGTGCTAAGCTGTTCTATCTGTCTGGGATGGTTCATGGAGAGTATCAAAAGCAGGAAATTCACAATTTGGGTCGATTTATCTCGGTTATGAAATTCCGACCTCTTACTTGGCAAACGTCCCACCCGTATGTTCTTGCAGACAGGTATGTGCTTTTCTTCTCTGATCTGCAATCTCAGCATGCACAGCACCTTGGTTTTTAAAAACTATTATATTAGACCCAGTCAGCTCTGTGTGTGAATGCGTATGCAGTGTTACCTAGGTGGCTTTGGGGAAATGGGAAAACAAACTCCTTGGGTTTGTGCTAATAGCTTCAGCCATTCAGTTTCCATTTATATCAGATAGTGCAGATAGGCCTTTGCCATATTGTAAATACTTGAGAAACACGGGAAAGCAAAGTCCTGCTTGCTGATGACTATGTTGAATTACTAGGGGGAAAAAATTACCACAGTTTAGAAGCAGCTGGTGAATTAGTCCTGTGAGTTCCCTGGATCATCTCTTCTGCTCTGTCTCCATGTTTGACTCAATAATTGTCTTTGGAGCATTGAAATAATCTTGATAGTAGCTGTGCCTACCTGAGAAACTGCAAAATTTTTGATGCTTTGTTGCCCTAGTGCTCACTCTTGTGATTGAACTCCCTCAAGAATCTCAGGCCCCTAGAAAATGTCTTTCGTGGCTCATAATTCTTTAGAAGAAATTGTAGAGAAGTCGATAGGCATAATGCAAAGTCCTGCAAAATACAGGAAATATAGAGGAAGTGAGAATAAAATGATCTGTAGTCTTTCATAACATTGTTGTAGTTTGCTATAGCTGTTACAATTCTGTTTCCTTAGGCAGCTATAAGCTGATCTGCTGCCAGAACATGTGTCACATTGTGTTGCCACCTCATTATGCATTGTAGAAAGGAGTTCTCGAAGGAGTCTCTCCCTTATCTGTCTGACAAGAGGGAATCATTTTCTTGTGGTAGTTTTTGAGATGACCACCATCATTATTGGGGAAAAGAAGGTCTTTAGTAGTGGCAGGGAATTATCTTTCAGCTACTTGAGGGTGGTTAATCTGTTTTCTATCTTAATAGCAAAACTGATTTGTGGAGAGTTGTGTGTGGAAAGCATAAAAGCAGTAATTAAAATGTGCTTAGGAGAAGTAGTATATGTTTAATGAAATGCCAGTAAATCTTCTGGAAATGTATTCTTGAACAAAATACAAGTTTTAAAGTATAACTTTAAAGTATTTTGGAAAGATCAGTTGTTTTCCATGGATTTTAAAATTTTACTGTGGTCATTGTATTTTGATTATTAGAGACAGTAAAGCATGCAGTGACAGCACTGATGCTGCAGGGTTTTTACTTTTTTTTTTTTCAAAAGTTACTATTGGAAGTGTTTCAAATTCTAAATTACTTTTTGTGTGTTGGGTAGAATGGAAGAGTTGACAAACCCAGAAGATATTCGAATCAACCCCAAATGTGACAGGAAGATATCACTCTATGGATACTTGAGAGGAGCACACCTGAAAAACAAAAGTCAGATTCATATGCCAGGTAATTTTAGATTATCATCAGATTCTTAAACCTGACTTTGAACACATCTATGAATAACAGTATAGTGATTGCTTTTTTATTGCATAATCATTTGTTACTTTAAACTGTACATTGCAAAATAGATTTTTCACTTAAGTTAGGCTTTTGCAAATTATTTTTCAAAATAAATATTTTTGTAAAAATCCTTGTAAATAGTTTTGGCTTTTAATTGTATGATTTTCTTGCAGGCTGAAGAGAGTGTTGGCAGTGTCTGAAGTTTTTCAGAGGTGTTGCTTTTAAAAAATGCTTAAAGCGCAAAATATAGCAGTCGTAATAGTGAAAAGTAAATGTGGCTTATGTTTAAAAAAAAAAATTAATTGAATGACTTGCAAGCTTAAATTTAGAAATATTTTAATAATAAATGCACAAACCTAACCAGAAAAGTAATATTCTGCTGTGCTTCTTTAAAAACAAGCAAATGAATCAAAACTTTTGCAATATTCTGGTGCTTCTCTAAGTTCAGTTGTAAGGCAGAATCACAGAACGTTAGGGATTGGAAGGGACCTCGAAAGATCATCTAGCCAATCCCCCTGCCAGAAGAGCTAGGTGTTTGTTATAGAGCTTGGTGTTGATAAATCTCTTGAATCACTGAATACTACAACGTGTAGAGTTTTGTGTTGGGTTGTTTTTTAATCTCTTCATGGTGACTTTTACAAACTTCAGAATCAAAACTTTGTAGAAGCTTTACTGCTTCCATTGTCTGTCACCCTAGGTGTTGGAGACTTTACTGTGAGTGATGTGAGTTTCCTACCAGACCCCTGTGCTCTGCCAGAACAGCAGAAGAAGCGTTCCTTAAATGAGAAGGAGAAGCTAGTCTATGCCCCTCTTTCAGGAGTTGGGGGCATTGTGTATGATAAAGATGCTGTTTATATTGACCTGGGTGGAAGCCATGCTCACGAGAATGAAGTGGTAAGAGAATGCTGTTGATGATTTCAATTCTGTTGCAAAATTTTCATCATTAAGAGTCAAAATAAGTGTTTAAAAAAAAAGCTGCTTTAATAAATCCTTACGTATTTGTAGTGGAAAGTGGGGTTTTTTTTCCTCTAGTGATTTCAGAGACGGGTTATTTTTGTTATCTTTGTAAAATAGGAGGATTTGAAGAATCATTTAATATTAAGTACCTAGCTTCCTAAACTTTCTGAATGTTGACTTAAGATCTAGAAAAAGTCCTGATACTGGTTTATTACCAGTCTTATATTGCAGGGCACAGTTAATGTGGTAGAACAGTGTTTACATACACACAGATTGAGTTCAGCTGTTTCATATGGTGCTAAATACATTTAGGTCTTTGATAAAGTGTGCTTGCTGATAGTTACCATAGTGGTTCCATACTGTGAAGGAAGCCCTCCATTTTGTGATTAATATTCGGTACATTCTGGAGATCTGAAGAGGGGAAGGGAGACCTTGCTGTTCTGAGAAAAATTCCATGGAAATTTTTCTTGTATGTGCATATTTCTGCTGTTTTAGGCAGATTAATTACTCTTGGTTGTTCAGTAGACATTTGTTTGTTCATTTTAATTGAAAAGTGAAAAATCTTGGCTTTCCAGGAGGAAGTGAGACCAAATCATGAACTCGTTCAAAGCCTCATCTCCACACATTCAGCCATTGATGTTAAGATGGCATCAAGCAAGGTCTCTCTCTTCATGGACTCGAAGCCCTTAGGTTCAGAAGATGTAGGACATGAGTAAGTCTTTTGTTCTGAGCAGTGTTTGAGCAAGGATGAATATCTAATTTCAGGCTCTAATTTATGAAAGATTGTCAGTAGAACACAGTTAGTAGAAAGGCTTATTGCCTACTTCTTCTGAGACTACTGAAATGCTGCATATGTATTTTGAAATAGGAGTAACTGATATTAGAAAAGTTTTGCAAGCAGTGTGGTTCTGCCTCCCAGGAATTCCTTGCTGTTCTAGCCATAAGTACCATATTTCTGTTTGTTTCAAGAGGTTTTGAGGTTTTGATAATGGCAGTCATAATCTTTAGTAAAATTTATTGTATAAACTACTTTCATTAAATGGAAAATAAAGAGAATTCTTGGAATTAGTTATGGCTGTAACCTAGCATAATGTTATAGCCATATAAATTAAGAGGCATTTGTGCTGAACTCCATTGTCATTGTAGTGTTCTCTGTAACTTACTTCTTTTTAAAAAAAGAAATTAAGCACTGATATGAAGCTTCATTGTTTCATTAAAGTTTTCTCATCTTTTACCATTTTACCCTAAATGTGGTCTTTGGAAAAACAGGTTTGTGATGCCGAAAGAAGAGAGACAATTTGATTCCAAGACTGGGAGAGTACGTCGGAAGGCAGTATTTGAAGATGAGGAGAGAGAAAATGATGCAGTAAGTGATGAGGAAGATGACGAAGAAGATGAAGAGGATGAAGAGGAGGAAGCAGCAGCATCGTCTGAGGATGGAAGTAGCAGCAATGCTGAAGATCTTGCTGAGGATGAAAACGACAGACAGCTATTAGGGGAAGAGAGAGCTTTTAGGAGAGCCAAGCATCTTAAAACAGAGGTGGCTAGAGAAGCAGCAGTGAATGAACTGCCAGCATTTGCAGACAGTGATGATGAACTTGAGATTAGTTCTGAAGGAGCAAGAACTGCTGCTGAAGAGGACAAGATGGAGGAAGATGAGGAGGAGGAGGACCAAAGGATTTATGAAAATGAAAGCTCAGACAGTGAATTTGAGGTTGCTGAATCTAAGCAGTATGAAATAAATAGTGAAGATACAGAAATGAAATCAGAAATCTCACAGCACAGCCTGAAAAGAAAGGTAGTGCTCGCTACAGATTCAGGAAACTGCACTGCAGAAGAGGCATCAGAGTCTGAGGTTGAAAACTCTTTCCTTGACGGTGGTGATGATGGATCACATGATGAATTAGAAGTTGAAAAGTCAAATAGGAAGGTATTTCGGCGCATTGAAGCAGAAAAAGCTAATGATATTAGACAGGCTAAACTTAAAGCTCTAGAAGCTGAGGATGATGTGGAGAATCTCCTGAGAGAGGAAGAGGAGTATGAAGAAACAATAGATTCTTCTGCTGATACAATAGGTAGACTATAAATGTTAATTTTTTTGCTGTCCTTTTTAATTGTGTTCTGTGTTAAAAAGGGTATTACAATTAGTAAATATTGTTGCCCTTCCTCTGTCTCTCTCTCTCTATATATATATACACACAGTTATTAAATGGGAAACTTCAACTTGGGAAACCTGGTATTATCTGCTTTTAAGCTTTTGATTTGTATCTCAGTATGAAGGTCATGGGTTTCCTTCCTCTAAAATTGAAGTGATCCATTTTGTAAACTTTATTGATTCAACATACATTTCTCTCTAATCTTTCTGGCCATGTGTGTAAAACAAATTATGATGCACTACTACATTTAGAAAGAAAACATTCTGATCATTATTCAAATGTATTAACTACTTGCTGAGCAGTGGAACAGGTTGCCCATTCAAGTTGTGGCATCTCCATCCATTGTGATACTCAGAACCCACCTGAATATGGTGCTGGGCAGCCTGCTTTGGTTGACCCTGCTTGAGCAGGGGGGCTGGACAGTATGACGTCCCAGAAAACCCTTCCAACTTCAACCATTCTGTGAGTCTGTGAAGAAAAGAAGAAGCAAATCTGTTACTACTGCTAATAATTTCTTCAAGTGTTGTCCTAAAATTAGGATTTATAAAAAGAATAGGTGGTATAATTTGTTAGCCACAATTTGTTTCTCTATATATATGGAGTACAAAAAAATGAAACTGTGGGTTGTGTGTGCACTTCTTAAGCCTTTTGTGATGTCTTTGTTTAAATTATTTGTGTAGCCCCTAATTCTTGTTAATTTTTTGCGTATTTTTTCCCATTTCAGGTGCACTTAAGTGGAAGGAGGACCTTACACAGAGAGCAGCGCAGGCCTTTCTAAGGCAGCAGCGTTCAACCCCCAATCTTCGTAAACTCGTGTATGGAACAGGTACAAATCTGTTTGGAAACCTGTATGGTCTTAATATCTGGTAGCCTTTCAGCTGTTACCAGGTTTGCAAGTCTGAATCTTTGAGCACTGTCTCCTGATAGGATGCTTGAGGAGAGTTAATTGACTTTCAGAATTGCTGATAATTGTGATAAAGACAATTTCATTTTTCCAATGAAAACATTCTAAGCTCATTTTCCAGACTGCTCAGTTGTTTTCTGGTACAACAACTACCCCCAAAACATACATATTTTGGTTATTTGTATAATTATCTGGTAAATGTTATGCAAATCCTGTGTGGAAATCGATGCATTTCCTAAGGGATGTTGTTGTTTGGTTGCTTTCAGGTGTTTCTGCCTTACAGTGACTTAAGTGTGGAATATTCTCTTAAGCCTGACTTAGTATTATCAAGTCTAGCAATAAAGGTGTTTGTCTAAAAACTAGCTGGCTTGAAAGGAAGAAAAACCAGTTATTTATATAACTGTTCTGTTAAATCCATAACTTTGCCAGACCTCATCACGCAGAGTCTTTGTAGAACTCAACGAGAATTTGGCTTTTTTAAACCATCCACTGTGTTGGAGTGGCAAGATTTGCTGACAGATTCCCAAATCTGGTGATCTTGATTTACAAACTAGCTTAATGTTGTTTCTTTGCTCATCATGTTTTGGTATTGTTTCTATTTATCAAATGAACATCCTGTGCTTAACTGTTGGGCAATATTTTTTCAGATGTTTTCAGTTATGGAAATAGCAGTAGATTTGAGGTTCACAGAGAATTGAACTGTGTGGAGTCTATCAAATGAGTTACATGTTGTAGTAGGTCAAAACTGTAAAAATGAAGTTCACTGAGATCACGGTGTGTAATATCTCCCTGGTTGATGCCTAGCTTATTTTGTCCTTGTGACAGTACTAATTTAACTGTTACACAGAATCATTGTTGCATTTTCTGCAGTCTTTTAAATATAAAAGTATTTTCACGTAGCATCTCTTTTTTCCCTTAAGCTACGTGCAGGTCTTGTGAATGTAAGGCAGAAGAGAGGTTGGTTAATGAATGTGAACAAGGTACCATGGGGGAGATCTCAACTTGTATGTTTCATTTAGCTATCGAGGACGAGGATCGTGAGAATGAGGATGCAGCTGATGAACTTGGAGGTTTGTTTCGTGTCAGTTGTCCAGACAAAGCATCCAAACAGAAGGCTGACGCTCTCGACTGCTCCAAATTTTTGATAGAAAAACCACAAGATTGGGATTTGGAAGAGGTAATACCATTGGAGTTCTTCTGCATAGCCTGTACTAGTTATGTACTGACTGTGCCTCATAATGTACTACTAAGTTGGAGTTGTCATTGAAACAGACTTATGGGAGCTATGGTCAGAGTGTTGTGCATTCTGCTACTTGCTGTTGCTAGTTGTACTTAATAGCTAATAGATTCCAAGGTCTGTTCTTACAGGAATGGAAAGTTAGAATGACAGTTTAATGTTTGATTGTCCTGACTGTTTGGTGGATCGTAGTTTGCTATTAATTTACTGAAGAGTAAAAAGCAGGGGAACCATGACTGAAAAAGCAATGTAGGATAGAGATTTTGTTCGTGTAAAGACCTCTGTGTGAACATCGAGTTGGTTTCCCAGTTCCTGCTTTTGCTGAGGTGTTGTTTAGTTTTGAAACTGCTTTCTTGACATGAAGCTGCACATGGAAATACTGTATTATTTCTGACGTGGTATCTCTGATGGAGCTCTGATGGAGGAGTGGAGAAAATACTGGAGAATGTCTCTGTTGGTGACAGGCTTTAAGCATACATGGCAGTGACACTATTTTGCAGGTTATGAGCAGTATTCGAGACTGCTTTGTCACTGGGAAGTGGGAAGATGATAAAGATGCAGCAAAGCTCTTGGAGGAAGATGGTGAGTGTAAGATATCTGAAATGATAAATGTATGTAGGATTTTTAAGGATAGTACTACTTGGTAGTTATGCTTTGCATTTATTTTATAAACTCTACAGGTACTGATATAATTAAACACTGTAGTAAATCTCTGTGGAAGCAGTAAGCAAGTAGCACATTCTGAAAATGTACAGTCTGAAAAACAGAGTGTATAATTTAAATTGGAAAATTGAGTCCTTAGTCAATCCTACACAGAATAATTTAAGGATGGAACGAAACTCTGAGATAATCAAGTACAACCTTCAACCCAGCACCTCCATGACCACTAGACCACGTCCTAGAGTGCTATATCTATTTGCTTGTGAACAGCTCCAGGGGTGGTGACTCCACCACTTCCTTGGGCAGCCTGTTCTAGTGTTTAACTGCTCTTTCACTAAATACATTTTTCCTAATTTCCAATCTGACTTTCCCGGTGCAACTTGGGGCCATTTCATCTTGTGCCGTGAGTTTTATGGGAGAAGAAGCCAAGAGAACACCCCAAGGTCCTTTTCTGCCAGGCAGCTTTCCAGCCACTCATTCCTTAGTCTGTAGCATTGCATGGGGTTGTTGTGCCCAAGTGACATTGCCATGCCAAGTGAGTTATGTATTCCCATTTAGCTATTCATTGTGTATGGTTGACTCTTTTGGATAGTCGCAAGAAGCATGTATTATTTTCTTTAATGAGAAGACAAACTGCTCATTCACATTTGTCTGAAAAGTGAAGTCAGTCTTCAAATGTTTTGGAGGTATATTTGGTTTTTTCCCAACTATAAAATACATAGAAAATTTTAGTCATGTGGCTATATTACTGCAGTTTGACAGGCTTCTGTAAGCATGTGGTTTTAACTTTAAAATTACCTGCTAATGTAAACTTTTTAAAAAAATTAAAAGTAGAATCTTGATTGCTCTGCTAGTGTCTTGTGGTGTTGGAGTGCTAGCTAATGTACTGTGTGGTCCTTTGGAATGATCGAAACTATTTAGATTTTGACACGGTATTTAAAGGGAAAATAAGAAGCTACTGGAGTTCTGCTGCAAATTTTCAGCTGAAACTGTAGAGAAGACAGAAAAATTGTGGATGGGATGAAAAAAGACTCAGGCTGAAACTAATCTACAAAGTAGTACTGAGAAATACACAATACTGAGAAATACACTGCTGAAAATGAGAATAATACAACACAGTGGTTGACTGCAATATAGTGGAATGGTTAATTGACAGGTGTCTTGCATGCGTGTTGTTGCAGATGAACTGTGTGGAGATTTTGAAGATCTTGAAACAGGTGTTGTGCATAAAGGAAAGCTTACTGCTGAAGATCAGGTCTGACCTCTGTGTTTATTTTCCTTAGTAACATACGTGGTCATGAGTTTTAGATTAAGCAATAGGCATATTATGTAATAAACTTAGTTTCCATGAATCAATATGAAGAAATCAATGGGAGCAGTGAAGAAAAAGGGGTGTGTGTTGTGGAGTTGAGAAGCCACATCATAGAATGGTTTGGGCTGGAAGGGACCTCAAAGATCATCTAGTTCTAATGCCATGGGCAGGGACATCTCTCACCAGACCAGATTGCTCAAAGCTCTGTCCAACCTGGTCTTGACCAAGGATAGATCGTCCACAGCTTACCTGGACAGCCTGTTCCAGTGTTTCACCACCTTCGTAGTGAGAAACTTCCTCATAATTTCATTATAAAATCGAGGGCAGTGGCATAATCTTGGCAGTTTTCAAATAATCTGTGAACAAACTTCCTCCTTTGTGGCCTCTAGAATGCTTTCCAGGACAGTATTACTCAATGTTATCAGCAATTTCTTTTTTCCCCTTCTGTGCTTATTTTAGCTCCAGGTAGCTGATGGATAGGTCAGTTCCTAGGGTCTGTTCCCTGACGTTAGAGTAAATGCTAAGTCAAGAAGTATTGTCAGTTAAAAGGGATGTGGTTAGATCATAAAATGTTTTATTCATTGATGAAGTTACATAGTCTATGCATAATTTACTAATTACTGTCTAAAATAGAAATATTTTCACATGTCTCATAATCTGCATTATGACGTTACTTAATATGTATTAAACTGTTATTTGTAATGCATTTTTTTTCATTGAACTGCTTCCTGTGTTTGATAACTTAATGTTGATTAGTCTGAAAGTGAAGAAGACGAAGATGGAAAAATGTCCAAACCAGAACCTGAGGAAGAGAAGAAGAAAAAGGAGCGCATGGACAAGAAACGGAAGCTGAAAGAAATGTTTGATGCAGAGTATGATGAAGGGGATACAACATATTTTGATGATCTTAAGGAAGAAATGCATAAACAAGCACAGGTAGAAGCTGTTAACTTATTTGTCTGGCTATATGGCTTGAAAAATACCTCACAGAGTTTGCCCAGAAGTTGACATGGCAGTCAGGAACGATTTCAGAAAGTGTACACGGATAAGTACGCGCTTTTGATTATTTTAATGGTTGAACTTTTGATTCCATTAGCTGGAAGTTAAAATGAGCAAACATGCCAGATGACCGAAAGCTCAATTTGAATTGACCTGAGTAATGATTCAGTAATTTAGAATATGATTAATTCACAATTTGTTATCTAAACTTCATCTTCTTAAAATATTTTAGTAATTATTTGTTTGCCCTTAGTCATGGAGCTAGCATGACAGATCTCAAAAATCCCCAACTAAAAGAATAGAGAATGTTACCCTTCAGAAAGGCATCCTTTTATGTGTAGAAAGGTGAAAATGTTTCTTACAGTAGTTTTTTCATAGACTTTCCTGGTATTATTTTCAGTGCAATTTTTTTTTTTAAATGTTATTAATGGATAAGTAAGTAAGTTTTTGTGTTGCAGTCTTGTTCTTCAAACTGTCAGGGTGTTTTGAGCTAAAAATTATTGATGGCCAGTGTTCTATACATGTGGTAGAAGTCTGCAGGGTAACTGCATCCGGAACTTGAGGTATTCAATTATCCCAGGTCTCGTTTTTTTAGATAAAATCTTGTAAGCTTAAAAGTCACTCCTTTCTTTGTCTCATTTGGAAGAGCATTGCTTTACATTGCTAATAACTCCTCTGACAAAATCTTGCCTTAAATCCTAATTAAATTAATCATTATTTTCTTGCATTAATCTCTGCCATAAGTGATCATATGAGCTCTGGTATGCTAATTTGCTTTGTAAGAGCAGTTAAAGCATAAAGGCCATTCCAGGAAAACAATACAAGATGATTTAAAACTGTTTCACTTGAGATCTCCTACAGAAATACATATCAGCAGTACTCCTGCAGGATGGAACGGCAAAGATCTCAATGTGGGACATGTGTAAAGGCTTCTAGAAAAATAAGCTTAGAAGTCTTGTGCTGTACCTCAGTAACTTGAGAAATTGAATTAAGGAATAGTTTGCTTAAATGTGGCATCTTGTAAGTAGCTGAACATCAGGAGCTAGAACAGGAGAGTGAGGCTTCAGTTATTCACAAGGATACCTGGTTAAATATTCACACAGCATCTATGTTCTTCTGGTACAGAAAAGCTTTAAAAGACCCTTTTGATGATACGCAGCATGAGGATGCACATAAGTTATTTTAAGCTGCTGAGTAAGCCAGAAAACTAGCCTCCTCATGAAATGACACCTTAAAGATCAGCTTGTTAACTTTTAAAGGTACTTGGGCTTCTAAGTCAAAAATATGCTTTTGACAGCTGTATCTTAAAATCCAAAGTCACCATTATGAAAGGTATGTCAGAAGTAATTTGCTTCTTTGGAGTAGACCAATTATCCCACTTGGGATTTCAAATTGAAAGGCATTATTGATAGCAGAGATCTTGTTCTGAATAAGAGTTGGCAACTCATGAATAAGTTCTTAATATATAAGTTTGATAAAATGTGTGGTGACCTTCTCTGTCACATAGCTTAATCGAGCGGAATTTGAAGATCAAGATGATGAGACCAGAGTGCAGTACGAGGGCTTCCGGCCTGGAATGTATGTTCGAATAGAGATTGAAAATGTCCCGTGTGAATTTGTCCTGAATTTTGATCCACAATATCCCATTATCCTGGGTGGTTTAGGAAACAGCGAAGGAAATGTCGGTTATGTTCAGGTATGTAGCTAAAGCTGTGAGTGCACTTTATACCAATACAGGTGTGCTTTAGAGTGGCTGGAGTTATTTTCTGTTGTTGAAGATACAGTAAACACAGAGAATCATTCATTGTTGCCTCTTAAATAGGGAATTTGCTTCTGACACAGTTAACTGTGGTAGCAGAAAATACTTTTTTACAGGCTTCATTGAATAACTGGAAAAAGTTACTGTTCATGTGCAGTGATGTCTCAGGACTGTCTGCTGATATAGTGGCTAAACTGCAACTATAAACTGTATTCTGAAGTTCACGGTCTATGGATCGTGAATTATGTCTCTGTGGACCATAGCTGTAGAAGTTACTGGAATAAAAAAAATACTTGCTCATGAGCATACAAATGTGACTTGAAAGTGAGCGAATCACAGAACATTAGGGATTGGAAAGGACGTTGAAAGATCTAGTCCAATCTCCCTGCCAGAGCACGATCACATAGACCAAGTCGCATAGGAACATACCCAGGCGGGTTTTAAGCATCTCCAGTGAAGGAGACTCCACAACTGCCCTGGGCAGCCTGTTCCAGTGCTCTGTCACCCTCACTGTGAAGAAGTTCCTTCTGATATTGATATGGAACCTCCTGTGTTCCAGCTTACACCCATTGCCCCTTGTCCTATCATTAGATGACACTGGGAAGAGCCTGGCTCCATCCTCCTGACACCCACCCTTTACGTGTTTGTTAACGTTCATGAGGTCACCCCTCAGTCTCCTCCAGGCTAAAGAGACCCAGCTCCCTCAGCCTTTCCTCATAAGGGAGGTGTTCTTCCTTCATCATCTTCATGCTCTATGCTGGACTCTGTCCAGCAGCAAACGTGTCTATCTTGAGCTGGTTGGCCCAGAACTGGACACAATAGTCTCGATTTTTCCAGTCAACCCAGTGTTAATAAGCTTACTAGATAAAAAATTCTAACGTAGATGAAGGTTGCTGTCAGTCATTCCTGAAAGTTAGGGGTTGGGTTCAGAGTTAATCTTATTCTGTAACAGCACTGTTTATCTTTTCTTCTAATTAGTTGCGCCTGAAGAAACACCGATGGTATAAGAAGATACTTAAGACACGCGATCCTTTAATCCTTTCCTTAGGATGGAGGCGATTTCAGACTATCCCCATGTTCTACATTGAAGATCACAATGGGCGTCATAGGCTTCTCAAGTACACACCGCAACATATGCATTGTGGAGCAACTTTTTGGGGTGAGGCTCCACTGGAGTTATTATACTGTATCACTTAATCATCATTAATTTCTCAAGCTTTACAGAATGTATCAGGAAATACAGCCAGTAGATTTTGGAACAAGAGGTCTGACAGAAGTTATGTGACCTGTGGAACAGAAAATACTACGGGAAAATAAGTAATTTTCTGTTGTGTTTGAATTATTTAGCTTTAATAAATTCTGAGCATTCTTTTAGGTTGTATCATATCTGAGAGAAGCCTGACTTTTTGGCTGTGTGCAGAAAGGCATTTGTGCACACATTATTGACCCAGCCATGTGAGTGCTTCTGTGCACGAGTGACTTCTTGTTTAACCATTCCTTTAACTTTCTTGGAACTGTATGTGTGATTAATCAGTTGAATGCTTTAAACTTGTCTTTGGTTTTATTTGTTAAGAATATTTGGCACATATTTTGAAGCTATCTGGCCTCTGTTTAATAAAGAGTTTAAATTTTTTTATGTGTTCTCGTAGGGCCCATTACTCCTCAGGGGACAGGATTTTTGGCAGTTCAGTCTGTCAGCGGCACAACGGTAGGTTTGCTGTCACAAAGTGTTGATTGTTTTCTGTTGAGTCTTTGGATAAAATAGATTTGAGGAAGAAGGTTTTTTTTTAATGATGAAGCTGTGATGTAGAACTAAGAAAGTAGATGGCCTCAAGCTTTGGAGAGATGTATTGTGATGGTATTCTTGGGTTTTTTAAAACGATTTGCATCCGCTGCACTGGGAATGACAAACATTGCTTCATTATTTTTCTGTGGAAGGATTTACACCTAATTGATTTTTAGGTATTAAATATTTAGGTAACTTTTAAAACCCTTTTCATAGCAAGAGGTACTGATAGTCCTGTTGAAAATGTTCACCTTCAGTGTGATTTCTGTATATCTTGGCAGAATGTGTATGTTTGAATTCATTTCAAGAGTGTTAAAGCTGTATTTATCAAACATGATCTTTGTGGCGTGTGTATTAACCAAAGGTTGCTTTATGTTTACATACAGTGTGTAATGAAAGCTTTGCATGGCGTTGTAATGAGCATGACAATAACTAGAATGGTGATTATCATATCCTTATGAAAATATGCCTGAAGTTCCATTGCACAGTCATCTTGTTTTATGTATTAATAGGCTATTTTTGTCATGCATCCCTAGCATATTATAGTGACTTACAGCAGTGCAGAAAGCTCTTTTGAGACTTTGTAAGATTCTGTTTCATGAAGAGAACACAGTGACACACTTAACAAGGGCTCTTAACAATGGTTAATTATCCTGCAACAGTGGTTGCAGGATAATTAACGTGGCAGTTCTCAATCTCACTAGTGAATGGTAGGAATGTTACAGGAGCAGTACCTGAACTAGTCTGTAGGAAGTCAGTTTGCTTTATTCATACTGCTGTACTCCTGTAAAACGTATGAATTTTGAACTCAAACTCTAAAAAGCAGTGAAATTGTGTGAGTGAAATGGCTTCTTCACTGTTTGATAAATACACAAATAAATACAAACAAATACTAATAATATTACATCTCTGTATGTTTCAGCCTGATTTCCGAATTGCTGCAACAGGAGTTGTGCTCGATTTAGATAAATCCATAACTATTGTAAAGAAATTAAAGCTAACTGGTTTTCCATTCAAAATTTTTAAGAACACTTGTTTTATTAAGGTAGGTGTGTGGGTATGTATATATTGGTGTTAGAAAAGAAGGCAACCTGGCACTCCATCTGTCTTTCTTGAAGCAGAAATTCCTTGTTTTTCTAAATCTCAGGAGCTGCTTGGGGTTTTTTTTGAGCCCACTTTAGTGTAGTCTCCAAAGGTACTTGATCATTGTCAAGTAGTTACGAATTATTGTATGTGCTGAAAAGAAACCAGAGTATAATTATGGTTAACCAATATTGTATAATTACTGTATAACATTATTAACCAGATGAAAATTCTGGAACAGTTTTCCTACTCACACTCAATGTGGTGATGATGATTATTATCATTATTATAATAGTTTATTTTTTAATTTCTCCTTCCTCCCCTTGAAACCCTCTGATTAGCTTCCCACGGTGGTAGACAACCTGTACATGGTGTCGTTCTGGCAGTTTGATCTCACTGAATTTCAGCTCTGGGATCAAAGATGGCTTCTAGCAGTGCTTAGGACTCAACAGTTCGGTTGCAAAAGTGTTGGAGGCAGGAAGTGTGCAGAAGTGACTTTTCATTAGCTATCACAGGAACTGTCCTTAGTTGGGCTTTCAGGCTCTGGGAGAGGTTAGGTCATGCCGGAAGAAGGGGCCACACAGAGACCAATGTGATGAAGCAAAAGCCAAGCCAAGCCACTTTATTATCCCGAAGCTAGCTCTTTTATACAGTTCTTAATGAGGCTCATACATATTACAGAAACCA
>JAOXOE010000632.1:703573-717272 GCA_028565055.1 Phoeniculus purpureus | reverse complement strand
GATTCCATGATTCTATGATTCTATGATTCTATGATTCTATAATTCCATGATTCTATGATTCTATGATTCCATGATTCCATGATTCTATGATTCTATGATTCTATGATTCTATGATTCCATGATTCTATGATTCTATGATTCTATGATTCTATGATTCTATGATTCTATGATTCTATGATACGTAACAGGATTTCTCCTTTAGGTGCAAGTTTTCAGCACGTGTCTATAGTGTTATGTGTCTTTTCAGTAATTCTCAAGAAAGGCAGCAAATTTGCAAGGCTTCAGACTGCTAAAGGCTCAGATGTCTTTGGGTGATGCACTAATTTCTAGGGCACAGTGTTCCTTGCAGCCACTAAACAGCTCAGGCATAGATACGGGTTACTGAGGATCTTGACGGGTGATTCTGCGCTCTGACACTGGTCACATATTGAAAAGAAACACTGAGGTCTGTATTGCTGAAAAGGATTAAAGCCCTGACTTTGGTGGGATTGCTTGTGTGATTTAAATTAAAACAGCTTTTTTGGAAGAGAATTGATTTCCAACCTACCTGCATCTGTGTATTTTTCAATCGTGTTATCCAAATCTTCCTGCCTGTTCATCTGTTTCCAACGTTCATTTTTTAAGAACTAAAACATATAATCCTTAATAACTTGTTTATCCCGGTGCTATCTAAAGCAGCGTAATTCACTCGGATTTACAGAAAGGCTTTTTACACAGTTAATTACAAAAGTTAATTGCAAATCCAGTAAACAGACTGTGAATTCAGCCCATCTTCCCTTATGATGCTCCATCTGTCTAGACACGTGACAACCTCTTCTTGCATGTAGCAAGGAGCAAACTTTCAGCTATCACTCCCAGAGGTGAGCTGTGCATGGGTTTGGGTAGATTCAGTTTCTATAAGCTGTCTTCTCTGTAACAACGGGCCACAAATGTGTGTAGATAGGTCAGGCAGGTTCTCATCACAACTCTGCTTTGCAGAATCCATTCGCAAGTGCTGGATGTTGTGCCACTACTGAACTCTCATGCACCAGAGCTTTTGTTTAATGGAGGCTGGTCCCTGAGGACAGGGTACCACGCATCTTTTAAGAGCAGTAATGCCTGTTTCTTGAGCAGTGGTATCTGCAAACTCCACAAAAAATATCAGAGCTTGGCTTAAAAAGCACGTTTCCAGATTTGTGTGTCTTCAGCAGCAGTGTTTTGAGCAGGAACAGCAAATTGCTGAGAATTCCAGCACTAAGTTTCATCTCGCCCTGACTGGGAGAGAGTAAAAGCATTTCCATCTGTTGGTTATTCAGCTGCCTAGGTAAATAAGTGCCCTACTTCCACCAAACACATGGGTGGTGTTTGGTGTTAGTGTTTTCCTCGCTGGCTGGCAGGAACAGGGTCTGGTGAGACTGTAGCTGACCTGAGAGCTCTCAAAGTCTCTGCTCTGCTTTGACTTTTCCAGCTTTCTTGTACTTAGCTAGTTATGAACCAGTTATAACCTGGGGGCTGTAAAGCAGATGCTCTGGTAGTCCTGAGCATGCTAGATGTTTTGCTGCACACAACCAGTGTTCAGGCTGCTGCTCTCACAGATGAAAAACTAATGGATGTGCTTATTGTGCTGTGAGCTGTTTTGGGGTGTTGTTTTCTTTTTTAAATCTTTCATGTAGAGAACTGGAGCTTGCTATTGCCGTTTGTGTTAGAAGTTTGATTCCTCTTTTTTCAGCCATTCCCAAAACATGGGAAGTAACGCTGAAGAGTTGAGCAGAAAATTAATGGCTTTGCTAGCTGTATGAGCAGAGGTCTGCAGGCCACCATGTCCTAGGCCATCATTCATGATCCTTACCAATAGTTCTGCCTGGGATGGCTCTGCTATAAAGTAGTATCTTGCTGAGACACCAGTGGGTCCTGCAGGGCTTTTGTACGGCGGGACACTGGAGTATTGCACAAGGGAGAACCTTGGTGTAGGACATACACCCATGTGTGGAGGAAAAGGAACGTAAGGGTTAAAAACTAGACCTCAGAAAGTCATTGCTGCTCTGGGAGAGAAAGCCATCGGAGTCACTTTGATTCTGCCGTTCACATCTTTACTGGTGGTTCAGTTTTCCTTTCCGTAGACCTGATGCCGGGTTTGTGCCTGGTGTGTGTCCACGTGCACAGGTCTGTGTCATTACAGCTCTTCCTTGGCTGGTGCAGGGCTGCAAGGGAGGAGATGCCATTCAGCTCTGTCACTGCAGACAGACGACAGTAAGGGTGAGACCCTGATGACAAACAGCGGTACTTGCCTGCCTCCAAATCCATCGTGAAGCTTCACCCTTTTTTGCAAAGTGCCTTAGGAGCTGTGGATGAGAGCTGATCGTTATTGGAGGGACTGCATGAATTAAGACTATCACTGATCCCCAAGTGGCATTGCCGAGCTGTAAAAGCAGATGTAGGAAGAAAAAAGGTCCTTGGGCAGTGCAGGCAAGCCTCATCCTAAGCTGAAGCAAGTCTAAGTTCAGCCATTTAGAAGGTCCCATGGTGCTTTATAAATGCTGTACAGTACTCACCAAAATCTGGAAGGTCTCTCTACTCTTGCTTTGAAGCCAAGAACACTTAGAGCGAATTCTCTCTTCTTTGCCGTTGCTGTTGACCTCATTTACAGAGATGAAAGAAGTAAAAACAATTAGCTCACCAGGAAATTCTATTATGTGGAGGGGAGGTGGACATTTGATCAATACTCATGGGTTGTGGTCTCAGCTGGAAGGGCAGATTTTTGTCTCCCAGATGGAGTGATGCCTTTTACTCCCAGAGGCTTTACAAGTGGGAAAGATAGTGATCAGCCTTCTGCTTCTGGAAAATGAAAAGATGCTATTTTTGTCTTCTCAAGTAGTGAACTGGACTATATATTGGACATAACTCATCCTGCTGTTACAGGTGCAAAAAGACTTGTTAGGGAAAGGTGCCTTTCGTTTAACCATGCTGAGCTGTGTCAAGCAGAACATGCCCCAGCATCTTGCTCCATAAGCCTAGAGGTGATTTCTCTTTGACCTTCACAGTATCAAGTAACTCACTCCGTTCAAACCCATCAAACATTCTCCGAGAGCCTCCCCTTTGTCCTTCACCTCACTGGCGTGAACAAAGCCCCTAAACACACACCCACATCATGGGCACGAACATCCTCGGGCTGCCTGTGCACAGCGTGTCCCACTGAGCGAGGTTAGCCTGTGGCAGGCGGGTTTTAGCTGTGACTCTGGTAAATTGGAGCAGGTGAAGCAGGTCTGGCTGCTCTTGAATGTTAATGTTTTCATTAAACCAAATGAGTACAAATATTAGGAGAGGCAAAGATAAGTGGACTTTTGCCTTTGAAGTTGCTGTTGCATGATTGGAATCGGTGGTTTTCCCCCAACCACTACAGAGAAGTATTAGCTTATCTCATTTGTTGTTATGAAAACACAGAGTTTCCACTATTTTAGGGTTCAGGGATTGATTTCTAGTGAGAAAAGCATGGATAAGCTTTAGGAAGGCATGGCTAGCTTGCTGTAAACAGAAAAGCATGAGCTGTCGCTCTCAGTGGCACAGAATTCTTTCACCTCTGCTAACGCCTTCTAGCACTGCTTTGTTTTCGTGCTGCTCGTTGCCTTTTGGAATGAATGATTTGCCATCCTGAGTAAAGCAGTCTGCTGAGCCTCCACTTTTCCTCCCAGCCATAGCTGTTGTGGAGAGTGAATGTATTTTGTATTTTTAGTCTGTCTCACTGGAAAAGTCCTGGTGTTTTTCACTCACGTTAGTGTGGGGAGACTAAATTACTCCGATAGTGGAAAGATCATAAATTACCTTCTTTTGCCAAGGTGTGAAACAGCAATGGCATGACAAGGTGGTTTAGTACTCCTGGCACTGGGTACTTACAACATCATGACCGTGAGACACACAAGGAATTCCCTACACCTTCATTCTGTCAATTAAAATGTGTACATGTTGTGGTTTGGTTGGTTTTTTTTAATCATGATGATTTAACTTCGTTTTGGCAGGTTTTATTCTAGCTGGCATATCTCCGTGTACCCTTTCTGTTTGCCATTGTACAACCAAACCTTTCACCAGTCTTTTTATGAGTCTGTTCCAGTTGTCTCTTTTGCTTGTTTTGCCTGAGGAGCTCAGCTGGTGCACCGATTACTAGGGCTTGGAATTCTAATAGATGAGACACAGGCTTTTCTGATTAAGGTGAGTAACTGATTTGCTAAACCCACCCTGTTTTGCAGATGCCTCAGCTTCAAAGCTGCTCAGTGCTAGGTGACTGAAGTGGGTGCATATTAAAGTTGAAGAGCTGCAAAAGCTGCTGGATTTGGAGGCTGGTGATAAAACCAGGTAAGAAGGATTCTTTGCACTTCTGGTTCTCTAATGTTACTGGAAGCCTCCTTCGAAGCCACTAGCTAATGTGAAAAAGAGGCTTTCCCAAGTGCATTACTGATGTTTTAAGTGTTGTGTCAGTCCTGGCACTTGTCATGTTCAGTGCTAGGGGCTGGTTTTGTAGGAAGTGCTGCTGGCAGAGTCTTGTGTTCTACTTGGAATTCCAGCTGGCTGTGTGTTCCTGGGGAGTGCTAGAGCACCTGATACTGTCTGGTGTGTCTCTGAGCACTCCTGGAGGGACCCGGGGTGAGTCTTGTAGCCTCTATTTTTCTTTAGCCATCACTCATAGGGCTTTTTGCTGTTAGCTTTAAAGAAGATAAATGGCAATGCAGAGATGCTTGTGGGCCACAATCCTGAGTAGTGACTTGTTCCTGGTAAAAGTGATGTTTCTGTGAGGAGCTGGGCTAGACCCTTGCATGATTCCCCTCTGTTCAGCAGCATAGTTCAAGCACATCTGAACTTTTCTGCTATACATTTCATTGTTGTTTGGATTTACAAAACTATCTGTAGCTAAATATAGCAACAGACCTTCCCCTGGGTAGTTTCTGGGGTAGCAGATTTGCATGCTGGCATTCAAGAAGTTCCCTTTCTTGGTAAGATGACACAGCACAGGGTTATCTCAAGTCAGCTAACAGCAGGGCTTTCTAAGGTGTGTGCTGGGCACGACTGGGTGTGTTCTGTCTCATAGTCTGGCCCCAGCTGCGACTAAGGGACAGGGATGGGCTGTTAAACAAACTGGCTCAGTAGGAGAGAAAAGCAGATGGCCCGTAAGGGTTGTTGATCTGTGAGGGCATGGGGACCACCTTCACTTGTGTTTTTGTGGATGCTCTTTGTTCTATGGAGTAAAGTTACAGCAGCACTGTAACGGCAAGGAGAAGCTGACTTTGGCAGAAGCATGCATGCTGTTTGGGAGCAGGGATGCTGGCTGTGTCCAGGAGGAGTATAGCTGCTCTCTACAAACCGAATGGGCACGAGAATGAGTGCAGTGCCAAGAGCACTAGTCAGTCAGGAGGTAAAAACTTGTGTACAGTTCTTGCAGTGCTGAGATGCAAATGATGGTCTGTTTTATCTCAGCAGCCTTTCTGCAAGGCTGTTTCTTGGAAATGCTGGTGACCTTGAAAACAGGAGGGCTCTTCTTCCAAGAGAGGCTCAGAAAGCCTTGCAGCATTGCACAAGAGGCATTTTGCAAGGCACCAAGTGGTGGGGAGCAGCACAGGCTCTTCCAGTGCAATCTGGAATACCAGGTGGTGTGCTGAAGCCCGGTGCCAGCACTGAATTGCTGTCATTCTTACGTAATTTGTTGGTGATCTTGATAATTTGAATTCCTGCCTGTGTTTTGTATTGCCTTAAACGTGTTCTTCCAAACGAGTTGCAGTGTGAAAATCTAGCATTGTTTGTCAAGGCACAGCTGAAGCCACAGTCAAAGTGATCCTGACTCACATTATAGAAACATTTTTCACCTTTATTTCCCCTTCTCCCTCGCTCCATCACCCTTATCTTTGTAGAGTGATGCTTTAGGTAAGTGCTAGGGCTTTGATGTTGAGAACTGGCTCTGTTAGAGATGCTAGAGCTACTGAAATACTTGAAGTAAGCAGATGATGAGTTTTCAGTCACCGCTGCATTTCCGGTGCCCGGATGTACATCGGTGGCGTTTCACAGCGGGGCCAAGTTCAGTGACCGTTTGATGGGTCATCGTGTGATTTATTCTCACTTGTCTCACACATGTGAGGTAAATGCTGCTTGCACAGTTGGAGTGTAGGACTGCATTGCAGATGGATCAGATGTGATGGGACTGCTGCAGTCTGCAGGAGTGAGTGTATGGCAGTCTCTCAAGCCGTGTAACTTGTAAAGACCGGCTTGTAATATGGCGAAACAAGGTGAGATACGTTTTGGGGTTCTTAGTTTAAGTAGGTGGAGACTTGTAGCTTCTCCTTGCTGCTGCCTTTTGTATCTATTTTAAGAGACAGTAAGGAGCCTAAAGATGTGTGTCTGTCTGTGGCAGAAGTAGTGCTGAATAGAAACAGTGTGAAGCAAGCAGTAGTGTTGGCACGCTGTCACAGGAGCTTGCCTCCTCGAGCCTCTGGATGAGCAAGACGTGACAATCTATAGCAACAAAAGCGAACGACCATGTAAGAGTATGCAGCGTCTTGTTAAAAATCAAGTTGAACTCCAAAACCTCAGAAGGATATTTGTGTTCCAGCTCTCTAATTTTTTTTTCTCCTTCATACTGCTTCTAAGCAATCTGGAGTGAATTAGACTTCTACAATGGGAAATTTAATTTTAGGTCAAGTTTAAATGAGCTCTAACAGAATGAGACACTGGTAGTCCAGGGTCTGCCTTGGACCTAAGCCCAGCATATCACTGCGAGATCCCTTTTCCAGCCCAAGCTACTATTGATGATCTATCTTTCCTTTTAACCAAAAGTCATCTCTCTGGTGGTCACTTTGTATGTGTTCACAGCATGAGGAAGCACTGTGGCTTGAGTTTGGCAGCGGTGCAGCAGCATTCGTGCTCAGGCTGATCAGTGCTCTTTGAGCAAGTCCACCTCTGGGACTTAAAAGACTGCACCTCATCCAAACACGAACACATATACAGATATTAGGCACCTTCCTTTCCCAATTTTGAGCCTTGGAGATGGGCTGTTCATTCACCTTGGAAGTGGGGTACAATCCCATGGTACGGGTGCTGCAGTCTGGTGAGTTTTGCTTTTGGTGAGCCGGTGCATACCAGAAGGCTGGGGTGCATCTTCTATCATCTCTGTGGTGACAGCCTTCAACAGACACAGCAGCAGGTCTCAATCTTCATCCAGCAATTGTTGTTCCTCTGTTGTATTTCAACAGAAATCTTGTTTGATTAATTTGCAAGTGTTTTTGTCAGATGGAGTACATGTGAGATGACAGAGAGCTTCAATAGCTTGCTGAAGTAGTGCACGTACTGTCTTCTGAGAAGTGCTGTTCATAAGCCAGGGGCTTGTACAAAGAAACTCACCGTCATGGTGAGTTGTCTTGGTCTATTAAATTTCATTTTAAGTCTCTCTTACTGAAATAACAATTCTGTGCATGGGTCATATCTTAAATTGTTATTGAATAGATTTACTGTTTATCCATATTTAAGCTGATAGGTGGGTCCCACACACATTGTTTTAACTAAACGAGGGTCATTAAGCTAGTACTGTCCTACATGCAGGTGATTTTAGTGCTTCCATTAAAGGGCTGAATTTTAGCAAGCACAGTGTATTGTAGTGTAACAGGGTGGATATTGTGCTCTCAGTAATGATTAACAGCTGTTCCTTTCTCTCTAACAAGATCTTCCTGTTTACAAATGGTAAGAGAGCACAAGTGCAGCATTTTTCCCATCACTTTAAAGACAGAGAATGCTGAATAGTGCTGTGATAAGGCTGGAAGACTCAGAGTACTTGTGTTTGTGTGGTATGAGGTTTTTGTAGGCTTACTTAAGATTTGTGAAGCAACAGTATGGACTTTTTTGCAGGTGAAAAGATTCCTTTCAATTGTAAGTTGTCGTGGGAGTCCAATAGAAAATAATAAAAATAAATAAAGGACTGATGTCAATGTAGTTTGAGTCAAGGCTTGTGAAAAGACAGCAAGTCTCTTAAAGTAAAGGACAGGTGGCAATGCGAGCCAGAGTAATGATGTCCTCCATGCTACTAACTTAATGCAGCTACCAATAATTGCCACATCCTTAAATGACCAGTAGTGTCAGTAAGATCAATTCACAGTCAGTGGATAAAAGGGGACGCTCCAATAGATCTTAATGTGCATCAAAACGAGAAGATTGATATTGACAAGGTGACTTCAGTTCCAAAGAGGCAGTGTGTTTCAAATTCTTGCGATTTTTCTTGCTTACCTCTCGTCATACCTCAATGGTAAGACTTCTTTTCAGTTTTGGGGTTCTTTTTCCCCCTAAAAGAGCAGCACAGTTCATGCTGGCTATTTCCAATGTCACAGCAATAGCACAAGTAAGTAAAGAGTAGTAAGATTTTTCTGTAGAAAGTTAGACTGTTATGGCACCCAGTGTCCTCCAAGTGCCCTTTGATCCTTCTCTAAATGACCCTGACTCTCGGTTAATGTCGGTCATGCTGAACTCCAATTAAAATGACTGGTCTGACATCAGTTCTGAATTTGTCTTGCCTTCAATTTTTCAAGTCTAACCGATTCATTCTTTTGTCCTCTTAACCTTATCTGCTTCAGACAATAGTCTGTTTTATTCTTTGGTTGCCATCAATGGGAAGTTTGCATGCAATTTACTTCCTGTTTCTCATGCTTTTCCTATTCATAGCAAGTTTGGCATGAGAAAGGATGTTGATTGATGTTCTGCAAAATTCACAGCCATCCACACCCTTCTGCTCCATAAGTTGGGTTTTTTCCTCTTTCCCCAACTGCAGTGATTGGGAAGATAAGAGATTTGAAGTCTTTGGATGAGAACTGCATACTGTTGTTCTCTAATGCAGAACTTGAAGACTGTTCTCTTGAAACCATAGGTTTTGGTAGAGAGCTCTTAAGTCTTCCTTGGAGGTCAAGAATTAATCTGCATTTGTTCCTGCAGACTATGGTGCTGCAGCTGTAGAAAATGCCGTCTGCTGGAGAAAGCAAACTGTACAAATGAACTTGCCGCTCCACCTTTCTTTCTAAGCCTGTTGACTTGGTATGAAATGGTGTGAAAAATACACTGTAAGACTTGACGAACCGTGCCCTTCTGGTGGCTTGTTTTAGCAATACGATGCAGCTCTGAAGCAATTTTAGGCGCAGCAGTTGCTGTACTTGCCTTGGGCAAATGGATGGCAAAAGAATGCTCACTCTTTTGAGATGTGGCTGCAAGAGCAGTAACTATTCTCAGAGGTAGAAAGTACGAAGAGGTGTGTTGTCCCTGCCCATGGCAGGGGGGTTGGAACTGGATGAGCAGATGGTCCCTTCCAACCCAGAGTGATTCTGATTGCGTAACTTCTCCAGTGAAGTGAACCTGCTGTGGCAGGGGGATCGGACTAGACGATCTTTTGGGGTCCCTTCCGATCCCTAATGATTCTAAGATTCTAAATCTGCTGCTGGGAGAGCAGATAGGCTGATCCCTCAGATCTCTAAATCCTCCTCCTCTTTCTTTGATCAAGGTCCCGTTCTCCACATCAAACCTTTGGTGACCTCTGAGCAGCACCACAGCTTGGCTGGTGCTCCTTGTCTGAATGTAGGGGCAGGAATCGTGCCAGATGTGGCACATGAGGTTATAAGGAAGAGCCGTGGCTGATGCTGATTCCTCTGTCAGTACCTGTGTTGCACCTCAAGCTGAGTGTCCAAGTCTCTGAAAACTTGCAGTAAATAGCGTAGCTAGTAAACAGCAGAAGAACGTAAGCCTTTTCTTGGTATTTCTCAATGCTGCATCTGGTCTTGTTTGATTTCTCCCCAGTACTCAGGAAAAGACTTTACCTCACTAAAGCTTTTATGTCAAGAGATGGTTGGTTTTTTTTCGATTGACCTTTATCACCCTCTCTGACTTTCTGTTGGTCAAACCACTTTGGTTTGGGTTGAAAAACAGGGGAAAAGAAACCAAGAAAATAACCCCCTGGTACTGCAACCAGTTTCTAAAAATAATGCGTGCGTTTGTAGTAATTTCCAACCGATTTTTAAAATTTTCTTAGATACCAAGATTAATTCTCCCTTGAGTGTAATAAATCAGAGGTGGAAACAAGCCAGCACACGCTGATCTGTTCCCTCTTGGGAAACGGCATTTTCAGAGCGGTGGCTGGCTTGGAGACTCGGTGTCTCTCCTTCAGCAAAAGTTCATGGTTTAAGTGGGAAGACTATGGTGTGTTATTTCTAGAGGAGTCAACAGGTCTGGCGCTCTTTGAGGCTTTTCCCTGTTTGGTGAGGGAAGACGTGGTACTTCAGAAGCCTTGCACCTTGACGGGCAAGAAGCACACCTCATTGCCACCAGAGTGTGCAGCAAAGCACCTCTGCAGTGGGTGAAGGACTGCGAAAGCAAAGCGATGGATGAAATAGTGTCAGGGGCTCTGGAGTGAGTTGCACACTCACCAAAGTGGGCGAGAGGAGCCGTTTGACAACACAACTTGTTTTGTACAGTAAAAACTTGTTTTTACAAGTGGCTCTGATTTTTGTGACGAAGGGGTTGATGCTGCTGGGCTCAGCCGCGCTACGTGCTATCGCTGTTTGAGGAGCTATCTTCTTGGATTCCTTGCGCAGTGTAGGTTTGCTGAAGTAGTTTTTGACTGCACTCTGTTTAAACAATTGCTTTAACCTCAACACCCTTCCTTGTTTCTGTCGCCTTCCAACTTGTGTATCAAGCAGTTGGTTTCAATACATCTCTTGCGCTGGTCTCTGGCCCCTGAGCAAGGCTCTAGGTGAGGACCCTCTGGAGCTTGCCTGGGAAGACACTGTCTGCCTATTGGACTGAGAGCCTCAGCCAGCTTTACACATCTCCTAAGCAGAGTTTGAAACAGCTGGACTGCAGCTGGTTTAGTGCTGGTTGTTGTTTTGCTAGCTTGTGCGACGTGTTTTAAATCCTCTGCGTCTTCCTGAATTCTTGTCGTTACAAATGTTAGCTGTGTCTGTGTCGTACCTATTTGAGCTAAAATCTGCGGCTCGCTGTAGGAGACAGCGTTGGGCAACATCTGTGATTTCAAGACTTGCTGGTACCAATGCATTTTTGTTAAAATGCTTACTCCTAGCAGCATTTCATGAATTACAAGAAGTTAAGATGTTGCATCTCCATTCCTCTTAAGAAACCTTCTGATAGAAGCATTGGAAAAAAGCCACAGGAGGCACAGAGTTCATGTTTTTCAGAGCAGCAGCTAAGTGATTGCTGCAATCTTACTGTAATCCCAGGCTCCCTTCTTAAACCGTGATCTGAGGGCAAAGGAGTGCTACGACAAGTCCAAGAGCGTTGCTTCAGTTAAGTCTCTTGCTCCCTTCTGCATTAAGAAAAAGGGAAATCCTACTGACATACTTCAGTGTTTTTCACTTTTTCTTGAATTGGTAGCTGAAGCCCCAAGTGCCCCCTGAATGCCTCTTCTCCTGCTGAGTTGCAAGTGAGAGCTGTACGCCGGCTGATCTCACAGCGTGTAAGCAGCTGCTTTGCCTATTGCTGCACTGAACTAATCTCCTGCCAGGATGCCATTGACAGCAACGAGGACCCAGCTTGAATTTTAGAGCTCACTAACAAATGCTGGTTTAAACTCCTATCCAGAAAAATTTAAGCTAATTGCCCTTGCATTGAACAAGCTGCTCTTTGCCAAATAACGTAGTAAAGTGGTGCCTTACTGAAGAGAGGGAGGGGAGGGATCAGGAAGGAAACCAGGTTTGCACACAGATGCTGCTGTTACATGAAATTCCCCTCTTGGGTGACAGGAGGCATTGCCCGTTCTGCAGCAGGGGCTACTGGACTACCACTGCTGCACATGGAGCAGCACCAAGAGGTGTTATTTTTGGCTTTGCAACCCACAGCACGTGTGGTGCTCTTCTTCAGAAAGACTGTCATGGCTCTTTGAGTAGCTCTTCTTTCCTGATCTTGCAGACCAGCCATCCTAAAGACAGCAGGAGAAGTCAGGCTGATTTCTTTTTGCGAGATGGAAGTGTCTTGTGACCTGCTGGGCATGATGAGCAGATCTAGAAATGATCTTTGAAGAGTTTATGTGCACTACTGGTCTATATTTTGGCTAATACAGATTCTTCTTCAGTGTGCACACCAGCCTTTGTTTTTATTCAGTGGTGTGTAATTCTGCACATTGAGCCTGTTGTTCTTTGTTTTGCATAGTTGTGAAGTGTGAGACCAAACCATCTACTCACTGAAGTGTGTCTCTGAACAGCTGGATTAAAGTGCTAGAGTCTAGCTGAAGTCAGTTTCTTATTCTGTGTCCTGGGAAGGAAATTTGTGTTATTAGTGTATGGTGGATGGGAAGAATGGCCAAAGGCAGGAAGGGCAGCTGAGCCTGACTTGTGCTACCAACAAGACCTTGGGTGTGGAACTCTACTGGCTGTGCCTGGCTTCTACCTCATGTTAGCTCTCACTCATTTCCATCACTGTTTTTCACCAGCATGTTATGTGTTTTGCTGATCACAGAACATCAGAGATTGGAAAGGACCTCAAAAGATCATCTAGTCCAATCCCCCCACCAGAGCAGGATCACCTAGACCAAGTTGCACAGGGACATATCTAGGTGGGTTTTAAATATCTACAGAGAAGATGACTCCACAATACCCCTGGGCAGCCTGTTCCAGTGCTCTGTCACCCTCACTGGGAAGGAGTTGTTTCTCAGATTGATGTGGAACCTTCTATGTTCTAGCTTACAACCATTTCTCCTTGTCCTTCTATGTTCTAGCTTACAACCATTTCTCCTTGTCCTATCAGTAGATGACACTGAGAAGAGCCTGGCCCATCCTCCTGACACCCACCTTTCACATATTTATAAACATTAATGAGGTCACCCCTCAGTCTCCTCTTCTCCAGGCTAAAGAGACCCAGCTCCCCCAGCCTCTCCTCATAAGGGAGGTGCTCCACGTCCTTCATAATCTTCATTGCTCTGTGCTGGACTCTCTCCAGCAGCTCCGTGTCCCTCTAGAACTGAAGAGCCCAGAACTGGATGCGGTATTCCAGGTGCACTCTCACCAGTGCAGAGTAGAAGGGGAGAAGAACCTCTCTTGATCTGCTAACCACCCCTTTTCTGATCCACCCCAGGGTGCTGTTGGTCCTCTTGGCCACAAGAGCACGTTGCTGGCTCATAGTCGTCCTGCTGTCCACCAGGACCCCCAGGTCCCTTTCCCCTACACTGCTCTCCAACAGGTCAGACCCCAGCTTATACTGGTACTGCAGTTGCTCTTGCCCAGGTGCAAGACTCTACAATTGCTCTTGTTATATTTCATTACATTTCTCCCTGCCCAGCTCTCCAGCCTGTCCAGGTCTTGCTGAATGGCAGCACAGCTTGCTGGGATGTCAGTGACACCACCCAGCTTTGTGTCATCAGCAAACTTGTTGAAGGTGCACTGTAATCCCTCATCCAAGTCACTAATGAATACTTTGAATAATAGATTGAATAGGACTGGTCCCAGCACCAAACCCTGGGGTGCTCCACTAGACCCAGGCTTCCAACTAGACTCTGTCCCATTGACCACCTCTCTGGCTTCTACCCTGCAGCCAGTTCACAATCCAACTCGCTACCCAATCATCCAGACCACACTACCTCAGTTTGTCTGCAAGGATGCTGTGGGAGAGTCTGTCAAATGCCTACTGAAGTCAAGACAGACCACATCCACCGCTCTGCCATCATCTATCCACCTGGTTATGCCCTCATAAAAGGCTATCAGGTTGG
>JAOXOE010000632.1:693293-703473 GCA_028565055.1 Phoeniculus purpureus | reverse complement strand
CCTCCTTCTTACCCTTTTTGAAGATTGGAGTGACATTTGCTGTCCTCCAGTCCCTAGGCACCTCTCCTGATCCCCATTTCTTGGCAAAGATGATGAAGAGTGGCCTAGCAATGACTTCTATTGTCTCTCTCAGCACTCATGGGTGCCTCCCATCAGGGTCAATGGATTTATGTACATCCAGTTTGCTCACCTTGTCCCTAACCCAGTGCTCATCAACCAGGGCAACCTCACCTCTTGACTCAACTTCCTTTGGGGCCTCAGCAGTCTGGGGCTTGATATCAGGACAGCCTCTGGAAGTATAGGGAGAGGCAAAAAAGGTGTTCAGTACCTCTACTTTCTCGGTGTCCTCTTTCTTCAGGGCACCTGCCTTATTCAGTGGGGGACCTACATTGCCTCTAGGTTTAGTTTTACCTGCAGTGTATTTGAAGAAGCTCTTTCTGTTGCCCTTGACCTCTCTCTTGCAAGGTTCAATTCCAAGGAGGCCTTGGCTTTCCCAGTTGCATCCCTACGTTCTCTCACCAGAGCCTTATGATCATCCCAAGTGGCCATCCCCTTTTTCTATGACCTGTAGACTTTCTTCTTCCTCTTCAGTTTCCCCAGCAGCTCCCTGTTTAGCCACATAGGTCTTCTGGCTCCCTTCCTTGACTTCCCACCTGTTGGAATGCTGTGATTCGTATTTATCATGCTACTGGAGACATAGTAGAGATTTAATTCTTGCAAATATTACTGAAGTGAAATAAGACTAGAGAATTTCTGTTGTCTGAAACATGCTGGTGTTTAGGTAGTAGAAAGCACACATGATCCATTGTGCTGGTTTGAAGGTTAAAGGCAGAACCCTATAGAACAGGTCATTAGACTCCATTCCCACCAATACACGAAGGGAATATAGATGAATCTGAAAGCTAGAATAAATTGTAGAATTTATTGGCAAGAAAAAGTAGTTAAAAGAAAGAAAAAGAACACCAACAGAAAAACCTTCACAATAAAGAAAAAGACTAGAGTCCCCCCATGGTACTTTACCCCTCATTTGTTTTCCCAGAGGGCAGTGGTTTGGGAGATACATCAGTTTATCTGGGTCCTAAGACCTAATCCATCACATCCATCCGTCCTAGCGTTTACTTAACTTGTTTCTTTTCTTTATTGAGAGAGGAAATTTGAACATTTCTGGTTGCGAGAAGGCAAGACTAATTTCTTTCTACAAAGTTTGTCCATATATGGTTAGGAAAAGCTTAAAGCACTTCAAATTCATTCCCAGAAAAGGTAATTGAAATATTTTAGTACCTAGAAATTCCATTATCATGTTATTTGTGCAATTAAATGGCATAACATGTGCTGAACATGTAGTTTGTTCTCATGGTTGCACGGAGTATGGTTGCTCTTTGGTGATGAACACTGTAGAAGGAAGAGAAAAAAGATGTGCTTTACACTGACAACTAAATACGACGTTTCTACAAGTTCATTGTCTGAGTACAGTATGGGCTTAGTTGTTTCTGAATCTTTGGTTGTTATTTGTTTTTGTTAAGGAAAGCTGCTAATTTAGATGAGCAATTTGATTTCACTGGGCTGGAGCTGAGAAGACTTTCACAACTGTATTGTCCTCGTAGCGCTGGATTTAAGCTAATGCTGTGTAAGGTGTTTAAATGGATGCGTTTCTAAGAGACCAGGGCTTTGGACTGTAAGGGTTTTGCCTTTAATCTTAGTGTGCACGGAGCTAACTGGTCCTGCTGTGATTTTTACAGTGCTGAGGCACCCACCTTTGAGTTGTGCTTGCTGTCTTCATCACAGCCTGAGGCCATTCCTGTCGGTTGAGGACATGCTGTTACTCCACAACACCACATTTCACCTCTTCCCTCACAGCAAAGTTGTAGCTAAAAAAATGCTGAGTGGGTGTTTTTTTTTAATTTGGTTATTTTCTTTTCACTGCAGCAAACTGGACAGCACATACAGCAACTGTGCTAAGTTCACCTAGATGTTGGGCACAACAGGGGATGATGGCACTAGATAATTGTTCTGATGAAGAAATATGTGCTGTAACAAACCTGTTAATTATTGAGCTCTTTATCCCTGTAAGTACATATTGAAGGGGCTGAGGGAAAGAGAGATCCATTAAAGTCCTATAACTTACAGATCAGTGAGAAAGGGAAAATGCTACTCAGTTGAATTCTCCGTGAAAAGAGGTTACTGGAAATATCCTGCACTTCTTGCTTTGTACATCTAGTTTCAGGATGCAGCACAGTAGGAAGCCAGTCATTGGTTTCTCTTGTTTTTTTTGATTGCAGTAAATGATGTTAATGGTTAATGCATCCTAATACTTCAGGGCAGGTTTATGAAAAGTATTAGATACAATAATTTCTAAATTGTAGTTACGTGTAGATGTTAAAAACTATTGTCTAAGGCTCAAAATACACCTGAGATTTCCTTCTCAAGCTTTTGCTTCAACACTGATAAAAACAAAAGGCTCTTTTCTTTCTGTGGTATTAATTTCATTTATGAAAAATGCAAAAATATTGAATATTGACCTGACCTAGAGAAAAATACTTCCATTAGAACTGGAAACTTCACTTGCCAAGTTGTAGGACAGGAACAGAAATCTCTTGCCCAGTGTGTACTGGTAGCTTAGAGGCAGCTTGAAACTAATGCAGAAAGACAGGTTGCCTGGGTTAATAACAGCTAGGAAAAGACTCTGCAGAACCAGAAGGGAAGAGGACACAGAATGGCTTTCTAAATTTTATTAGGCTTTGAGGATCTAGCCTCTGTTTTATATAGCAAAGCAACTGATAATCTTGTAATAAGAGGATTATTAATCCTCTACTATAATCTTACCTTTCCAAATTTAAAGCCACCCGTGTTTCTTTCAGAAGGCAAAGATGTGACCCCTTGCACATACGGTTTGTTATACCTCACTGGTTTGCTTAAACATGCTTGACGTTGTCCATCACAATTCTGTGACTTTATTTATTGGACTTGTGGTGTTTTGATAACTTTTTTTAAATGTCACCATTTCAGTGTCTTCTGCACTGGATACTCTGTGTGGCTTTGAATTGACTTTGAAAAGGACGTAAGAGGCACCTTAAAGACCTTAGATCTTTTGAATAGGCTGAGACTTTTCAAAAAGGAGGAGAAGGCAGCTTCTGCTTGTTGTTATTCTTTGTCAAGTAAACAAGCTCAGGCATCAGCCATGAGGCCAATGACACAGCACCAGGTGAAAGAGCCTCCCCACCGAAAGGGGAAATGCCCAGGAATAGGATGATCTGATGGTACTCTTCCTTGGTCAGTAGGGCTAGGACAATTCTGCTTCCTGGATTTCTTTCTCTCTTTCTGTCTGCCTGTTCACTTTTTATTTGTTGTTGCCTACATGTGTGGCACTCAGCAAACAAGCCTGAGTACTGCCTTTGCCTCAGTCTCTAACAGTAGGAGAGGTTGGGAGTGCTGAAAGGGCTGGTGGATTCCTCGGTAAACCTTTGTCCATCATCTGTCAGCAGCCCTGTTTGTACCAGGGATGTCCCAGTGGATTGGAGATTAGCAAATTGATACCCATCTACAAGAAAGGTCAAAAAGAGCTACAGGAATGTCAGTGCGACCGTGGTGCCAGGGAAGACTACAGGGCAGATCATCTTAAGTGCCACTGTGCACCATTTACAGGATAACCAGGTGGTCAGGCCCAGTCAGCTTGGGTTCATGAAAAGCAGATCCTGCCTGATGAGTCTGATCTCCTCCACAAGGTGACATGCCTAGTGGATGAGGGAGAGACTGTTGACGCCGTCTTTCTGGATCTCTGTAAAGCCTGTGGCACTGCTTTCCACGCCATTCTTGTGTAAAAACTGGCTGCCCATGGTTTGGACATATCTAGTGTACACTCTGCTGGCCATCACACTGGCTACACAGCCAGACCCAAAGAGAGGTGCTGAAAAGATAAATCCAGTTGGCAACCTGTCACAAAAGGAGTTCCCCAGACCTCAGTTTTGGGGATGCTTATTTAATATCTTTATTGATGAACAAGATGAGGGGATCAAGTGCACATTTAGTTTGCCCTGCACAAAAACCAACAGAATTCACATCACATAAACTGCATACAAAGATATGTGGAGATTAATCACACGTTCTTACATGACTAAGGCTAACTGCAATGTCCAACCCCTTGAAGACTCCTGATTCTTGTGGAAATGTGGTGTCTGTCAAGTTCATACAAACATCTGCCAGCATCAGCAAGTATTTTGCAGTTCAGTTCTCTGTCCCATGTGCTTCCAAAATTTTCTATCCTCCTTCTTCTTCCTTGATACAAGGAAGACTCCTAGCAATCTTTATTCTGAAGTGCTAAATACTGTACGTCTGCAAATACAGACTACTAAGCCTTGAAGGCACACAAAAAATGAAATAATCATATAGATAATGTGGGGTTTTTTTTGCTCCTCTATAAAAGTTATTAAAACTGTAGCTGAATCAAAGAATCACAGAACATTAGGGATTGGAAGAGGGACCTCAAAAGATCATCCAGTCCAATCCCCCTGCCAAAGCAGGATCCCCTAGACCAAGTCATGCAGGAACACATCCAGGTAGGTTTTAAACATTTCCAGAGAAGGAAACTCCACAACCTGTCTTGGCAGCCTGTTCCAGTGCTCCATCAACCTCGCTGTGAAGAAGTTCCTTCTGATATTGATGTGGAACCTCCTATGTTCCAGCTTACATCCATTGCCCTTTGTCCTAGATGGCATTGAGAAGAGTCTGGCTTCATTCTCCTGACATCCATCCTTCACTTAAGCTTATAAGGGAATCCTCATTGAATTAAATGCAGGTCCTGTGACTTACTCTCATATCTTAACTGTTAAATCATTATTACTTCAACCTGGTACACAGTGATACCATGATAGAAGGGACTATGAGGATCATCTAGTCCAACCCTTTAAGCTAAAGAAATACAGTTTAAATGAGACAGTCCAGCACTCTGTCAAGCTGAGCCTTAAAACTGTCAAAAGTTGAGGAATCCACCACTTCCCTAGGATTACTCTTCTAGTTTTCCAATTTTCTCACAATGAAAACTGTTTCTTTGGAGTCCAACTAGAATTTCCCCAGGAACGACTTGTATCTGTTACTCTTTGTGTTTTCTACATGACTACTTGTGAGAAGGGAGCCTCCATCTACTTGGTAGCCACTCTTTATGTACTGGTACATTGTAGTAAGGTGCCCCATAAGCCTTGTCTTCTCAAAGCTGGACAAAGCTTATTCTTTCAGCCTTTCTTCATATGACAGGTCTGCTAGACTTTTGATCATTATCGTGGCCCTTTTCTTGCCCCTCTCCAGCCTATGCGCGTGGTTTCGTATAGTAGGGACCAAAACTGAATGCGGTATTCCAAGTGTGGTCTGAGCAGCGCCGAGTAGAGCTGGCCTTCTCCCGAGACTTTTGACACGGTCCCCCACAGCCTCCTTGAGAAACTGACACTTTACAGCTTAGACGTGCATTACTTAGAAAAAGAATCCATTAAGGACAGCAAGCGTGACAGCCAAAACAAATTACAGGACACGTGAAGGACCAGTTGGGTGGAGCCTCTCCTAATACTGAAGAGTGATCTTTGAAAACAAGTGTGAAGCATTAGCGTGGGGGTGAGAATTCATGCTTTTCCGTGACAGACTCTGAGTGAGGTTGATGCTTTTCTTTATGTAGAAGCAATGTTTTCTTGCCTTTTCTGAAGCCTGAACACAAACTCAATTCTAAGTGGAGAAGTGATGCCTGGCACCACGGCTCTTTCTGATTCCCTAGAGGAAAGAGGAAAGAACATCTGGTGCAGCATAGCAGTTTGCTGTTTTTTAAAGGGAGGTAACTACATACTCGATCGTGGAAAAGCAGGCGGGCTAACGCTCGTCTATTGAGTGGCAAGCAGTGGAAAATTAACAACAAACTGTGCCACATTTTGAGGGCTTTGAACCGATTCCCCTGCAGAACTGGTTTCTTCATGAAAGCGATCTACCTGCTCTCGGAACCCAAGACCTACACACTGAAGTTTGAGCCTGGCAGTTATGATACATACACGTTGTTCTCGGGAGGCACCAAAGAGCAAATGCACCATAATCTCCTCCTTGCTCTTTTTTTCTTTGGATTTGTTGTGGTTTTTTTATCTTTATTACTGCTTTTCTGTAGCAGGTTTGGTTTGGAAGGGTTTATAGAATACTTTAAAAATCTGCAATAAAGATACGTTTCTTTTCTTGTCAACACGTGTTTTGACAATCGACAGCACGTGCTGCAAGTGTCACTGTGAGCATTAAAGCTTGAGTATGTTTTGTACTGAAGGTTCAATCTTGGCTATATGCTTTGGCAATGTTAGTGTTGCCACAGCCCGTACAGAGATGATGCAGCAGCTTTTATGGGAGGATGATATAGCGCCGTGATTAAGTCTATTTATTAAATATATTTGAGTCAATGTATTATTTATACCAGCTGTACTGCGTGTTGAACACACTGCGTTGACTACTTCAATCCTTTATATCTGTTTGGACACAGTGAGGCTGGAAGGATACACCTCAGCACAAGAGATCAGCCTCAGTTTCTGACAATAGTGGAATAGCTGTGATTTATTTTTGGTCTTATGATGATAATTTTGCACCTTTGAGACTACCTGTAGTAATTACACCAAAGCTACTCGATTTTTAATTGGGAATCCTAGACAGCATCTGCCTAGCTGTTGCTGCTGGGCTTTCTGGTGTGGTGAGTGCCAGCACAGGCCAGCAGCATCCTTTTCTGCAAGCAGAAATGAATGGGAGAGTAACTGGTGGCTAGGAAAGCATTTGCTTCCTCTGGTTTCTGAGTACCCTTTAGAAGAGGACCGTCCAGAGGGCTGGGCTTTCCTCTCCGTGGCATAGAGAGTGAAGAACTGAATGGTAGAAATGTGTTACTTCCAGTTTTTCACAGTTACTGGATGTCTGGTGACAAGATGCAATGCTCAGGTTACCCTGAAATCCTGAGGTTGAGCTTTTTGATGGACCTTGTCCAGAAGTTCAAGAATGGGATTTTAAGAACTGGTTTTAAAAAAAAAAAAAAAAACAACCCCCTTTTCTCTCATTTGGTATAGATGGGTGCTAAACCTCCCCCCAAAACTCTGGTGAGTTGTAGGAAAGGTGTCTGAGGTTTTGTCTGGGAGTACTTTTATTTTCATATGAAGCCATCCATGCCAGAGACACCATTTGTTCATCTGTAGCAGCACTGTGACTCTGATCTGGGACGCTCTCCTCTGCAGCAGCTCTGTGTTCCCAAGATCAGCATTGTCCCATGCCATCCTGTAGCAGCATCTCTAATCCACATAGCCGCAAATTCAGTGCGAAGTGGCCGTGTAGCCAGGGATCAGGGGTGTATTTGCACACCTTGCTTTGCATGCCCTTCTCATCTCTGTGTCCTGACAGACCTAGTTTGGTGGGGGATGATGAGAAAAACTTGTCCACGTTGTTTATGAGAGTTATTGGTAACATAACAACGTCTGTCAATGCCTGATAGTTCTGTACGAGTGCTCTATTGCTTAAAACCTATCGGCTCACATCTGGGTGTATCTATTACTCCTATGAAGAGACTGAAACCATTCTCACCCCTGCCCTATTTTGTGTTTTATTTTTCTACCAGTTTAGTGTTTTTCCTGTAAATCATTGCCCTAGTGAAGTCAGTGGAAACACAATCTGTATGGTGCAGAATTGCACCTTTAGGATCTGTTGAATTATAGATGAAGTGAACTGAAAACAGCATTCTCGCTTGTAAATATTTCTCACACATGGGTTTTTTTCCCCCTTTGGCTACTTCTTGTGGTTAACTCTATCACCAGTTGGGAAATAAACGCAGGCATCTACCATCAGACCACTTACACAAAGAAGGATGCTGATTATTCCAGGATGCCTATGAAAGGTCAGCTAGTGTGCTTGTGGTTTTGATATCGCAATGACTAGACCATGTTGTTATAAAGACAGGTAAAAGGCTCGCTTTCTGCCTGAAAGAGCTCTCTATGTAAGATGTATGCCTTTGTGACTCCTCCACGTTCTACTGTCATCCAGCATTTATCATTCTGAAATTTTCAAAAGTGTGAATGTGACTGTTCCTGGGTATGTCTGAATGAACTGGGTTTACTTGCATCTCAGCGTTGTGATGCGTGAGCGACACGGCCCACGTAGATCAGACAGCAGATTTATAGCACCGCATCATGTGTTGAGATTGATTGTTGAATGAGTAACAACCTCGTACCTGTTGGGTGTGAATAATCATCTTGAATCAGGAGGACGATGTGAATTTTTAATCTAATTTGCTCTCCTCTAACAGAACTTTCAAGTGAAAATGTGAAAGATTAATTTTAAGTAGTACATGGAGAAAGAAGCTGGATGTGTTTGTGCAAGGTTTCTGCAAGGCAAACTGATTGCTTCCCCAGCTGGGATCTGCTTTCAAAAGACACGTTTATCAGAGACACGTAAAAGCGTCTCTTTGTTTGACAGCAGTAGCAAGCAGGGGGTCTCAGACCATTTGCTGTGAACAAGATTACATATCATAAAGCTGTCATGAGCTGGCACTAATTTGACAGTTTGTTGGCTCAAGAGACTCCAGCACTATGAATGAAGGGGGTGGAAATGTCTTTGTGATGCCACAAGGTTCATGGGGAGAGCACTGATGAATGACAGACAAATTGGATTCTTATGTAAAGTGCTCTTGTCCTGCAGGTGGGGAAAGCACATTAACCCTGACAAATTTTGGTTGTGAAATACTTAATGAAAGCAGTGGAAGGCTGGAGATCTCTTAAAAGCTGAAATACATCATTTTTTGTGGGTTTGGTTACCTTTGGCTGACAAATTCTAAAAACTTCACCTTTGAGTTATTCTGCATACTCTCTCCCAGTTTCTATAGTTGTTTCTCTTTGAGTCTTTTATGCCAGACAGAACTCATCAGCTATGAGCTAATAACTCTGGGGCAACGCGTAGGCTATGTTTTGTGCCTCAGAACAAATGGAGAGAGGCAGATGCTGTCTTTTGGGAAATAAGACTAATGAGAGTATTCTGGGGAATAAACGAATGGGCAGGTGACAAGGAGGGGTAAACAGCAGGGGACAGAAGTACAGAAATGCTCATGGAAAAAGGACTTTTAAAAAGTAGCCTTTTTAGAACCTCGTATTCAAGGAATACCAATAGCCTACTTCAAAAGCCATGTCACCGCGTTTTCCTGCCCGTTAGTGAAACTATGCTAAAAATATTGGCTGATGCCTTTGCAGTTTACCTCAAAGTGCTTCATTCATGTTGCTCCTGGGCTTATTCTCAGCCTTGATTACTAATCCATATGAAGTACCAGGAATGTTCAGCAGGTTTGTTTTTTTTTCAGAATTTGTTGTTTTCAGGTGCATACAGAACTAGAGTTGTTTTTTTTCTTAATAAAAGCCCCCGAACTATCTCAAAATTATACTACAGATTCTGTGTACCATAGCTGAAGTTATTCAGATGGTATTATCAGGAGTAATAGTTTCTTTGGGTTCCACAGTGTTTAAATTTATATGTTTAGTATGGCTGGTGACATTTATCAAGCAATGGGGATATGTCACAGTTCAATCATTTTACTTTGCACCCACAGATTCTCTTGTTATTGTTGTTAGTTTTTCAACCAGACAAGCAAGAAATGAAGTTTGCACATTTTTCTTGCTATACTATACTTTTTTTGTACATCATTTACCAACAATTATTAGGCAAATCATTAGTCCACTCTGCATTGTTGTATGCTCTAAATTAAACATCGAGCAGATGTGCTAGTTACCAGCATAAAGTTACCAGCATAAACTTGCTCTGAGCACAAGAAAAACTAGTTTGCACAGTAAAACTTACAGGTGCCTTAATCGATGTGAGAGTATGAAGAGTAATGATAGAATCATTCAGGTTGGAAAAGATCACTGAGATCATAACGGGTTGGACCATCACGGGTTGGACTTGATGATCTATGAGGTCTCTTCCAGCCTTGGTAATACTGTGATAAAGTCCAACCAATAACCCTGCTCTGCCACGTTCACTACTAAACCAGATCTTTAAGCACCACATTTTAGAATCATAGAATCATTGAATCATTAGGGATTGGAAGGGACCCCGAAAGATCACCTAGTCCAATCCCCCTGCCACAGCAGGGTCACTTCACTGGAGAAGTTACAGAATCAGAATCACTCTGGGTTGGAAGGGACCACCTGAT
>JAOXOE010000632.1:632457-693193 GCA_028565055.1 Phoeniculus purpureus | reverse complement strand
CTGTGTGACTTGGTCTAGGTGATCCTGCTGTGGCAGGGGGATTGGACTAGATGATCTTTCAAGGTCCCTTCCAATTCTATGATTCTGTATACAGACATATGATCTCAATACCCACCAGGAGAGTTTAGGAAGATACTGTGGGAGTTGTCTTTGCAGTCAGCCCTGCTGTTTCATGGTGTCTTGTCAAGTGAGGATTCCTGAGCACGTCAGACATGTCTGTTTACCCTCAACTTCCTCAGGAGGGTACACACTCCTAACAGAGCAGATACCTTTGGAGATTGTTGGGTCCACCCCATTGCTCAAAGCATGCTCAGGGTTCATATCTAATAGGGCTGTGAATATCTCCACGGATGGAGGTGTCACAATCTCTCTTGGCAGCCCGTTCCATCACCCTCAAAGTGAGCAAGTCTTTCTTTTCTGTTTAAATGGAGTTTCCTGCGTTTGGGATTTGTGTCTGTTGCTTCTTGAGCCGTCACAGAATGCCAGATACCATTTGCCATAATGGAGAATTGTTCCCTGGCTTCAAAGGAGAACACAATGTGGGTCTCAAGACGCTGGGGTGGATGAACACCCAAGGTACCATCCAACTGAAGCTGCTTCATCACCAGACTGACCTTGCCAACAGCCTTTGTAGACCTGCAAAAGTCTGTGGCAGAGCCCTTAAATCCTCCAGTTTTCTCTCTCCCAACACAGATAACGAGGCTGTTCCTCTTCCTCTTTTTTTGCATTTTGTGTTTTGTGGCCACTCTGGGATGGCTTAAAACCTGAGAACATGGAAAGCAGCATGCAAAGAGTTGCCGTGGACATCTGCTCCAAGCTGGTTAGGAAAGGAGCTGATTTGACTAGCGTGGAGCGGAGAGTCCAAACTGTGTCTCAGCCTGAGATTTGTGATGCCATGTCTGGTAAAAGTAAACCGGAGATTAAATTCAGAGTATGCTGCTGATTACAAGAGAGCTCAAAAGATCTGTGGACCTAAAGAGCTACTGGTGGGAAGACCACTGTGCCATTCCCAACCAGCACCGGCCACAGCTGGCTTTGTGCCCTTTCTGAGCATGCCCAGGGATTTGCCATGCAAATAAGAAAAGCTCTGCAGCCCATCCCTCAGTACCTGGCAGCTCTTGGCTGGGCCTCAGCTAGCAGAGGGGTGCAGCTGCCTGTGGGAGGGCTACGAATTTGTTGTCCTCCCTGTGTTTTGTCAAGCATCTCCTCCCTCCCTCATCCATGCTCACAAACATCCTGAAGAGGAGTTGACCCACGCTGCAGCTCAACAAATTAGTTTAGGGGATTATAATGTCTCTTCAATTTGACCCCTCATTTTGGATTTAGTCATCAGATGATAATGGTTTTCTTTGCCCTTTTCCCAGCCTCTTCTTTCCTCATGGAGGCCTTGCTTGCCCCATCTGGCCATGCACAGCCAAGGAGACATTTCCTTCTCGCAGGACCTCCCCCGCCCCTAGCAACTCCTCCTTGCACCCCTCACTCAGAGACACAGTGGGCACCAGTGTGAGCCTCAGCCTGGAGGAACACGTGTATCTGTACTCGGTTAGTTTGCAGTAGAGAGTTTAATCCATCTAAGCAGCACTCTTGGACAGAAATACCCATTAAACTGTGAGAAAATCAGGTAAGAAAGTAAATGGTGTTAGGGGCTCGGAGATAAGGTTGCATTCAGACAGTCTGGAAGCTAAGGGTGGAAATACCCATCTAGGTGATGCAAGAATGATCTTCTGGACAGGCCAGTTTGTATTAAAATCTAGCAGGGGGGTGTTTATCTGTGTTCAGACTTCTTGGGCAGAGTCAGTGAGTCCTTTCCATGTCCCAATGATAGTGCTTAGAGCAGCCACCTCAAGCCCAGCACAGTCCCGTGGCTCTGGATATGTTAATCAAAGCCTCTATTTCCTTTTTTCTTGTAAAACTCCAGCCAGTCCAGAGGTATCTTCAATTAAGTTTATGTTGTTCCATGGATTTCAATGAATTGCCATATTTTATTTTGAAAATGGATGGAGGTATTGATGGGTTGTTAGGGAGGCTTGTTAGGGGTTGTTTGGCAGCTGGGCTGGGGGATATTCAGAGCTCTCAGCAGACGGGAGGACATAGGAGGTGGGTTTGCTTTTTGAGTAAACATGTTGGTGTGGTACTAAAAGAGTTGCCAGTTAAACAATTTCAGAGTCAGCACTGCTAACTCTCTGAACTGGGTTTCAGTGAAAGAAGTGGGAGCTCCTGACACCTCTGTGAAACTGCCACTTCAGTAGTGTTCATATGCAGCCAGATGTTGTTGCATTGGTCAAATCCTTCCTTGCCATGCAAGGGTCTGATCACAGCTGTAAGAAACTGCAAACTCCTTAATATGACAACAGTGCTATGCAGAGCCCTTGGTTAAGAAATGTCATTAGCAGTGACTGAGAGCAGGTCCTTTGGATCTTGAGAGCTACTTTATTTTGAAGGGTTTTGAAAGTGTGTCCTGGAGCAGAGAGGCTGGAGTTTTGGAGAAAGACGTGAGCACAACTGTCATCTAACTTCTGGTCCTTGCTTTGTGCAGAGGTGTGGCAGTGCCCCTTCAGTGTCTGTAGGACAAAGCCCCCTTTACACATCTGTGTGTTGGGGGAATCTGGAGTGGACACCGGGACTGTCTGTCCAGGGCAGAGAGGATCTCTCTTGTCCCAGAGGATGCCTCTGGGTTGCCTGGCTGACATCCAGAGGAGGTTTTTCATAGTACCATGTTTTCAGAAGTTTATTCACCTGGTCCTGATCCATGATGCCTTGGAGAAGACCTTCCTCTCCTTCAGCCTCTTCTCCATGCCTAGGTAAGCTGAAACTGTGCTGTTTGATCTCCTGCCTCATGCTTTCAAAGAAGTGGAGGATGCATTTGTGAGCAAAGAGCCGGCTGTGCTCACAGCAGGTTTCCTCAAAAATCTTTTGCTCTATGTCAATGTAGTTGCTCCAGTGACGTGCCTGTAGTAGGGTGGCCTGGTTGAAGCAAGGTCTGAGCCAGCGGGCCAGGAAAGCTACTACAATAAGGATCAACAAAATACTCCAGCCGAGTGCCTATGTGATAAGAAATAAGCAGTGGATCAGGAACAGGATGGGCATAAGGACCGGAATGAGCCATGTGCCTGTGTTTATGAGACAGGAGATTTGCGTGGCTGGAAGGGAGAGGTGGTGTACCTGGAATTGCCTTCTTGATCTATCCTTGAAGTCTAGCACCCCCAAACTGCACTCAGAGGGTTGGTGTAATATGGTGAATATGGGATATTTAGCTGTGCATCTTCACTAGGAAAACGGTTTGCAAAGTCATCCTGGAGCAGCTAGACTTTTGCTTTCGGTACAGGAGCATGCGAGGGGAAGGGCACTTCGGTGCTGTCCTTGGGGAATTACTTGTCTCCACTGAGATCTCCATCTGCATCTACAGTTGCTCCAGGGCTCAGGACTCCCAGCATAAGGGTGAAGACAGCCCAGACTACATGCAGTCCCCTTCGTTAAGATGAAAGGGCTTGTTTTCGATGCCCTCCCACTGGTCCTCGTCCCTGATCCCTGCACCAAGAGCAGTGGCCAGACAGGGAACCACTCCCTATCATGTCCTGTTCTCCTGTTGTTCCTGAGCAGGCTGCTCTTGTCTGTCTCATTTTGCACTCTCCTTGAAACAGCAAGTCCCATCTGTTTAGTTAGACACTGAAGAAGGCCTTCTGAGACACCTACATTCATTGCAATCTGCTTTTTATTATCTGGGTTTAGAAGTTCCTTGTTCTTCTAGAACTTCTGTTCTTTTAATTAAACCCTCCTTTATTTCCTTCCTTTTCCCTGCCTGAGTGACTCCAGAGATTATCACTGAGGATGGCAACATCTGGGGGCATAAAGAAGCAAAGAGCAGATCTGCTTTCAATCTGACCATGGTGAAACTATGAAAAACCAAGGAAGAACAGAAGATGAGACATGCCCTGGGCACTTAACCAACACAGGGGCTGGCTGTGACCTACCTGGGACCAGCAGCGCAGATACCTGGACACTGCCTTGCGAGATGTGTTGTTCCTCATGAGCTCGTCATCCTTGCAGGGTACCTTGGCCAGCAGCTGCTGCACCTGCACTGGGCTGACATTGGCAAAGCCCACAAACTTCTCAGGATCCACAGAACAGCTGAAAGCACAGATCAGGCATTTGCCATCCAGGAGGGTGACTACAATCCAGACGACCGGGGCAACCATGGCTCTCTGTATGATGGAGGAACACATGTACCTGGAGTAGAGAGAAGTGAGTGAATAGATGCTAGGAGCTTTCTTCCCATTCAGAGCCTTGATGGATGCAGGGTGCCCTGTGCCAAGCAGCCCTCCCAGACCTGAGGAAATGACTCCCAGGAGCACCCTCAGTATTGCTCCAGTTAATGCCTTTTCTGCTCTGGGATCTCCCTGTGAAATCTGTGCACAGCAGTGCTCTCTGTGCTGCCTGTGTTCAGCACAGTGCGTGGTCTCTCATGTGCTTGCCCAGACTGTACACTGATGTATCCCATGCTCATCCTTTTCTTCTACATTCACTTTTTATTTTCTCATCAGCTCAGCTTCTGCCTTTTCTCTGCAGCTTTTCTTGTCCTACTCTGTGCCACCTTGTGCATTGATTGTATATGACAGGTTGAATGTGATTCTCCTTTTACTGTCACCAGTGTAAAAACTCAGCTGAAGGGAAAGGAACCACAAGGCTGTAGATACAACATGACCATGATGGAAATACTGCTCATTCTCAATATTCCATGGGAAGTTGAGGCAGGAATTGCAGGTAGCAACACAATTTGGCAGAGTGGCAGCATAAATCCAGCTGCTGGTGTTGAGGAGCTCCTGCCCTCCTTTGCTGGGATGGGATGAGTCTCTGCTTTCATTTCTGCTGTTGTAAATTAGTTTACCATGCCCCTGCCCCTCCAGGCCCATGAGGAGAGATTTTAGGAGCAAAGCTTAGAAGAAAATTAATTACCAGGAAGATCAAAGCTATGGAGGTGAGACAGCTAAGTGGGAGGTGAAAGGAGAGGCCCCTCTCCCAGTGCAAACCCCACCTGATGACAGCCAGATCCTTCTTTCTGTGCCCCAGAGGTCGTCTCCACTCCTGCAGCATCACCAGGGACTGTCTGTTGAGAATGAGGCTGCAGAGGAAGAGGGCGATGGGGGGTATGAACATGATCCCCAAGCCATATGCCATATTGTACCAGGGCAGACAAGGGCAGCTGAAGTCAAAGCAGGTGTACATCTTTACACTAGCCAGGGCTAAGAGCCCACAGATCCCGTTCATTACAGACTCTGAGTTGGACTGGAAGTACTGGAAGATCATCCGGAAACGGTCCATCGTGGTTTTTTTGTTCAGAGGTGCTCCTTCTGGGAGATCCCTGGGCTGTTTGGCACAGCCTGTGTCTCTTCACTCCGGCTTCTGCTGCTGTAGGGTGGGGGATGCAACTCAGCCAGCAGTCAGTCGAGGCAGGAGGATGGGATTGAAAAAGAAATGCTGTGGCAGAGGGCTGTGCTGAGGCTTCCCCACTAGCACACAGCTTTCAAAGGTCTGTCTCTCTCAATGCTTATCTTCTGGGGCAGCTGGTGGCTCTTCTATGTGAGCAGATGGATACAGCCTTCAGCAGCTGCTTTTTTCAACCTGTCTTTCATTTTCAGGGCTGTCCTCTGTGCCAGCCAGTGACCAGTCTTCAGTAGTGCTGAGTCCCTCCCTCCTGGAGATGCTAACTCTCTGTGGAGAGCTGTGGGTGGATGCCAGTGAGCTCCCCTCTCTACTGGTTGAAACCAAGTGAGTCAAATGAGGTGATATACATTAATGCAGCTGCCCAGTTTCTTTTTGGTGAAGCAGATTCCTAGCCCTGAGCAAAGCAGAGAGCACACCTCTGCCTCCAATCACACCACATCACCATGACCTCACATTTCCCTATGAAAATTGGATGACAGACTCATCCATGCAATCAGGAGGCTGTGAGAATTGATACCTTTCAAAGCCTGGGATGGCATTTTGGGAAAAGGCTGCTCTCAGCGGCACATCATATGTGTACTGTGACATTTGCACCATGTCCACACGGACCCATACTTTAGTTCTTAGGAGACGATGTCCTCCCATCAGATGTGCTGACTTAAGGGCACAAGTACATGAGCTGCAGAGCAGGCCAAGTGAAAAAGAAGCCTTCACAAAAAGAACAGCTGCTCCAATCTCTGGAAAACTGCTCTGTAAGCTGAGTGCCAACCCATGTGCTGGAGCTGCCACGAGTTGTACAGACCCATCCACTGATACTTGACTCTAAACATTAGAGGGCCCCTGCCTCCAGCCTGGTGGATGAGAGGGTTACCAGTGTCTACTGGACTGTGTGGAATCAATGGCCTGGCGTATTAGAACCTGGCACATAGGAAGCCCTGTGAGACACCAGTGCACAGTGCACCGCAATACCATTCGGTAACAAAGGGGCCAAATCCATCACCATCTCTGGAGTGACAGGAGGCTCACAAGAACAGACAGTACTGGAGTCTGCAGTGAGCTTAATTGGACATAACTGGGAAACACTCAACAGTGACTGATCCAGATGCTACTTGCATCCCAGGCGTTTACTTCCTGTGGAAGGTTTATTTTAAGGGTCTGAAGGGGTACAAGTGGAACTCTGAGGTAACAGCTGTGGAAACTGATGGCATTGACCCAGCTGTCTACCTTGAGTGGACTTTTGGATGACCCTTTCATTGTGAGCCTATAGAAAGTGGAAGATCAAAGTGTTTCAGCTGTGTCCATTACAGTGCATCACCAGCAATACCAAGCCAACAGAGACTCCCTGCTCCTCATACAGCATCTGACTGGACAAGTGGAGAGTCAAGGGGTCATTAGCAGGGCTCACTCACCCTTCAGTTGTCCTATATGGCCAGTACAAAAACCTAAGGAGTCTAAGGCAGCAAAAAGGTATGTCATGGCAGACATCCCTAATGCCTTTCTCTCTGTTCCCACAGCAGCAGAGTGCAGGCCACAGTTTGCTTTCACCTGGAGGGGCACTCAGAGTTGACTGCCCTAGGGGTGGAAGCACAGCCCAACCATCTGCCATGGTCTGATCCAGGATGCGTTGGAGAAGGATGGAGCTCAGAAACATCTACATTACATGGAAGACATTACATTACATGTAAGGGGTAATACAGCAGAGGAGGTCTTTGGGACAGGTAGGAAAAAGTATCCACCTTCTGCTGGTGGCTGGGTTTGCTATAAAGACAAGTAGGACTAAGGGATCTGCCCAAGAGATCCCAGTATTTGGAAATAAATGGCTGCATATCCCCATGGATGTGGTCAAGAAGACAACAGCTATGTCTCCACTCACCAATAAGAGACACAAGCCTTCTTGTGTGCTTTGGGCTTCTGGAGGATGCACATTCCTGGGCTTTATGAGATAACCTGGAAGAAAAATGTTTTGTGTGAACCTTGGTCAACAACAGGACTTTGAATTGATGAAATGAGAAGTAATACCTGCTGTGGCCCTGAACCCTGTCTGAATAAGACCAGACATTAAGAACATGCTGTATATTTCAGCTGGGATAATGGTTCTACCTGGAGCCTGTGGCAGGAAGCACTAGGAGAAACCTGGGGTTATCCCATACGAATTCAGAGTCAGGGCTATAGAGGCTCAGAGGCCAATTATATTCCTAGTGAACAAGAAATATTTTCCACTTATGAAGGACTTCGAGCTGCTTCAAAAGTTATTGACACCAAAGTGCAGCAACTCCCAACACCCTGACTGCCAGTCCTGGCCTGGATGTTCAGAGGGAAGAGAGCACTTCCCACCATCCCACTTGATACCTGCAACAGTGCCTGCTGACCAATATCTTGTTCCTCTGTAGGTTGGGTAAGCCTGTTGCTAGCCCACAGGCACTCCTGAGAGCCTGTCTGTACTTGACCAGCAGGCTGCAGCTCAGCTTTACTTTTTATTACCTTTTCCTGACAGTTTGGGGACCAGTTCCACTGGTATCTGAGGACAAATCTGGCAGAGAATTTTACACCTCAAGTCTTTCAATATCTTCAGTTTCAACTGCCATGAAAAAGAACATAGGCTGCAGGTATTCCCTCCAAACACTGCAGACTCCTGGTGGTCGTCAGCAGCTGAGACAACTTAAAGCACCATTGGCTCCATAGAGCAGGGACCATCTGGACCTGAATAACTTTGCACATCTGAGTGCACTGCCCAGGCTAAGCAAATAGTGAGCAATGACCATTACATGATTAGTAAGACGCTAGCAAAAACAATATCAGCTTTGTGAAATGCAGCTTATCTTCACTAATGATGTCCTCTGGAGATCAGATGTTCTGCCTTATAACTTAGTTAAAGAACCAACATGCAGCTGACTGCCAGTGAGGAAATAGGTGGCTGAGTTGCTTGTTGTTCTGTTCATTATAGATTATTCTTCTGGCCATTAGCATCGAGCTTTTTGGCTTATGTGGAAGCCCTCTTTCCTGATCTCTGCATTATCCCAACCTTGACCTAATTCACACCGTTTCTGACTGAGAGAGCTTTTTCCAAGGCCATTTGCCTGCTTGGCTTGGAGCTGATGCTGCATGGAGATCATTTAAGGTGGAGCCTCTTCTCCTTTTAAGAGCGAATTAGGGAATAATGTAGAGAAGTAGGGAATCAGGCTGATTTCTTATCCTGGCTCAGTGATTTTCAGACTTTTTCTTATTTGCTAATGCTCACATATCCTCCAACAGCAGTGCAGGTCCCAGATAACAGAGTTAAGGCTGCTGACATTTTAACTAGCTTTTCTTGTTATTTCTCTCAGACTCTTAAAATTAAGCTCCAGCCCTAGGGAATCCACAGTTTATAGGCTGAGAACCACTGATAACAACCTTTTCTTCAGTTTGCAGAGACATCATAGAAACTCTTTAGATGTTTAAAAGGAAATATAGGTTGGTGATGAAGAACATCTCAGTGGGCTTCTGTAGCCATTGGGTTTTGAAGCTGACCCAGTCCTCATCCAGTGTGACTACTCCAGGAAGCAGATCAAGCCCTTTGATAGATGCATTCATACTTTTAAAGCAAAAATTTCTACCTGTCCTGATGTTGCTAATTCACCAAGGACCCTCAGGTAAGTCACAGCTAAAAGCTGATTCTGCCACCTGTTTTTTGCTACTGTCTGGAGATGCTTTTACGTAGCAGGTGTACGGATACTTGACTTGCAGAGAGTGGCTGCAGTACTCAAATCCCATGAACCAGTCAGTTTAGTTTCATTTTTCTCGTGGATGCAATGTTGAAACAACTGTAAGATAATGCAACCATAGGGGATATGAGTGTATAAAATAACCTCGTGATTATGCTCCATATCTCATTGCAAGTTCTCCCAGACTGACAGTCAAGAACTCATGTCATATACGAAGTCAGCTTTCTCTTGATTCTTACCAGTCATTCAAGCAGTAACCATCTGGGTACTGGATAAGGTCTTTGAATTTTAAGATGTATTCCACAGCACATGTCTTAAAACACTTCTGTGGCTACAGATACGTTGTTGTAACGTGAGTTTGCCTGCAGGGATTGTGACTGTGGTAGAGGGACCTCAAAAGGCTTGAGAACTGGTCCTGTGCAAACCGCACGAGGTTGAACATGTCCAAGTTTAAGGTCTTACAGCTGGGTTGAGCTAACCCCAAACACAAACACATGCTGGGTGGTGAATGGATTGAGAGCAGTCCTGAAGAGAAGGACTTGGGAGTGCTGGAAGACGAGAAGCTCAACATGACCCAGCAGTGCATGAGTGCAGCCCAGAAGGCCTAGCCAACCTCATCCTGGGCTGTATTGAAAGAAGTGTCACCAGCACGTTAAGGGAAGAAATTCTGCCTCCCTACTCTGCTCTTCTGAGACCCTACCTGGAGTACTGCATCCAGTTCTGGAGTCTCCAGCATAACAAAGACAAGGAACTGTTGGAGTGAGTCCAGAGGAGGGCCACAAGGATGCTCAGAGGGCTGAAGCACCTTTCTGATGAAGGCTAAGGGAATTGGGACTGTTCAGCCTGGAGAACAGAAGGCTCCAGGGCGACCTTAAAGCAGCCTTCCAGTACCTGAAGGGGTCTACAGGAAAGCTGGAGAGGGGCTTTTCACAAGGGCATCAAGTGATAGGACAATGGGGAATGGTTTCAGGCTGGAAGAGGGAAGATTTAGATTAAACCTTAGACTATGAGGGTGGTGAAGTGTTGAAACACTGCCCAGGGAGGTCTTGGAAGTGTTCAGGGCTGGGCTTGGCTGGATGGGGCTCTGAGCAACCTGGTCTAGTGAGATATGTCCCTGCCTATAGCAGAGGAGTTGGAACTAGATAACTCTGAAGTTGCTTCCAACCTAAACCATTCTATGATTCAGTGCTTCCAGGATACACAAAAACCAATGTATGATCTTCTGAGATAAACTGATCATTGTGATTGAACTTTTTTTAAGGAGTGATCACATATTTCTCCAATTTCAGTAATGGAAGAAGTTTTTAAAGATAGAAAAAGAGTACGAGAAAATGTCACAGTGTTCTCCCCCTAAACATGTTCTGAAGAAACACGTCATTGTCTGGTGCAGTAGAGTAGAGGCTTTAAAAATGGGCAGCCAAGGTGGTTTGCACCCAGAGGGACTACAGTTGAGGACAAAGCCGAGAAAAGTCTCTAAAAGTTGTGGAAACACCTTTTCTTAGCGCTACTGTACATCGTCAGGATGCGTTTCAAAAGAGCAAGCCTGGGTCCTTCTGCCCGACTTGCAGAGCGAGCGATCACCACGGAGCGGTGCTGCGGCTCCTGTCTGCTCGCAGCCGCCTCTCCCTGCGCTGCCGCTCGCCGGGCGGGGCTGGCCGTCCGTCGGTCTGTCTCTCCTGTCGCACAGCGGCAAGAGGGAGATCTTTCAGGAGTGCTGAGCATCCCTGGAAGTGGTGCTGGGCACATCAGCCCTGTCAGCCCTGCTCTGGTGTGGCTCGGTGAGACAGTGTCAGAACTTAACGGTGTGATGTTGGAGGTGAAGCACGAGTGGGGTTGTCCTCAGGACACTCAGGCTCCTCTTGTATGTATCCCAACTACAAACCTTTATTAAGTTTGAAAATCATCAGAGATTTTCTGGACTAAAATTGTGGTAAAGCAATGTTAACTATTTCTCCTGGACTGCAAAGGAACTGCAGTGGTTGTACTTCTGGCTGAGAGCAAAGCGGTCCCAGCAGCAGGGCTGGGTGCTGGGAAGGGTCTGCTGCTCTGTGTTGTAAACCATGAAGCAGAGCTTCCCAAGAAAAGTGAGGTGTGCATCAAGACATCATAACCAAAACACTACAGATATTTTCTTGTTACAAGAAAAACGCAGTTTGGCTGCATAGGGGTTGAAGCTAATCGTGTTTCCGGCCCCTTGGTGATGGGAGATGTGTTCTTTGGGTGCCATTTGTAGTTATTTACTCTCTTACATAGCGATGGTTAAAACCCCTGCCCCTGTGATGTGTGCTTGTAAAAGTGTAAACCATCCCATACAGCAGGATTTATTCCAGCTGGGGACTGGGTTTGGGTTCTCTCTACATGTTAGGTATCCTTCAGATGCCAGTGCTGACTCCAGACTTGCCTCAGAGTGAGCTGCAGACAGAAAATGCATCTTATTACAACATTTCTCCACAAAGGGAAAAAACAGAAGCTCATTCTCATCAGAAGCCTTTAGTCTCATCCTTTGACAGCCCCCTTTTCCAACCACCCTGGCCCCTGGCAGTGCAGTCACAGGGATGAAGCCTCAGCTGCTCTTCATTTGAGCGGACACAGCCCCGCACGGGCAGCAGCTGCAGCTGCCTCAGCTGCTGTCACCCAGGATAGAGCCTGTGTGGGAAGGGCTGAGTGGCTCTGACATCAGCCTAGTCCTAGCTGCTGCTGCTTTTCTAAAAGCCTTTTCTTCCAGATAAAAATCTATCTTGTTTTACAGACAAGATATCTGGTTCTGAGTGTCTCAAGTGGAGAATTTCTATCTTTTTAGGTGGTTTGCTCGAGAGTAGTGACAAAAGGATCGTTTAGAAGAAGAGGACATCTGAATCATCCAGGCAAATACCAAATATCCAGGCAACATCCATAGCTCTTCTTCCTTATCTGCCAGGAGGAAGGAGCTTTTCCAAGTACCCAAGGATCTGGTAACAGCTTAAATATTATGCAAGTTGTGAGAGCTTGTTATTCAGAGTATATGTATGCATGCACACCGTTGTCTGCTCATCAGTTCCTCTGCAGAGCTTTAGGTGAGATCTTAATTAAAATCCATGTTATGATGTAAAAGCACTGTTTAATTTACTTATTGATGCCAGGGTCACCAGAGCTAGGGTTGCATGTCACTGAGGCTTTTAAAACTGATATTTCACAGTAGCTGCAGTTAATCTTCTTGAAAAATTAGAGTCCTGTTTTGCCAGGTTGTCTTGTAATCTAGCTCTTGGCTTTGTGTGTGTATGTATCCCATCTTCTCACATCATTAGTAATCTTCTCTGTGTGTATTTATGATACTTACATGGTGCTAGGTGTCTCCAAAATACTGTGAACACAAAATCACAGAATGGTAGGGGTTTGAAGGTACCACTGGAGATCATCTAGTCCAACTCCATGCCCTGTCAAAAGCAGGATCGCCTAGGGCAGGTCACAAAGGAACGCATCCGGGTAGGTTTTGAAAGACTGCAAAGAAGGAGAATCTGCAACAACTCTGGGCAGCCTGTTACAGTGCTCCATCAACCTCACAGTAAAGAAGTTTTTCCTGATGTTGAGGTGAACCTCTTGTGCTCCAGTTTGTACCCATTTCCCCTTGTCCTATCACATGGCACCACTGAAAAGAGGCTGGCCCCTTCTTCTTGATAACCACCCTTCAGATATTGATAGACATTAATGAGATCCCCTCTCAGCCTTTTCCCCTCCAGACTAAACCGTCTCAGTTCTTTTAACGTTTCCTCATAGGAGAGATATTCAAGTCCCTTAATTGTTCTTTTCTTAATGCATCCCAGGATACCACTGGCCTTCTTGCCTGCAAGGGCATGTTGGTGCCCTGTGGGTAACTTACTTTCCACCAGGACTCCAAGGTCTTTTTCCATGGTGCTACTTTCCAGTGGGACAAGCTCTAATCTGTACTGGTGCATGGTGGTGTTCCTCCTCAGGTGCAAGACTCTACGTTTATCCTTCTTGAACTTCATCAGGCTCACCTCTGCACCACTCTCCAGTTCTCGCTGAATGGCAGGGCAGACTTTTGCTGATTCAGCCGATCCTCCCAGTTTTGTATCATCAGCAAACTTACTGAAGTACACTCTGTCTCCTCATTTCCAGGTCATTGATGAAGATATTGAACAGGACTGGGCCAAGTACTGACCCCTGGGGAACATTACTAGCTAGAGGCCTCTGACTGGACCCTGCACTGCTGATCACAACCCTCTGAGCTCTGTCCACTGAAGCTCTGTGTCACTCTGTGGCTCAATCCACAGTCCAACTGTTTAATTCACTTTTCTGAAGTTTACCTATGTTATGGGAGACAGTGTCAGAAGCCTTGCAGAAGTCAAGACAGACAACATCCACTGCTCTCCCTTCATCTACCCATTTAGTCAGATAGCCATCACTGTAGAAGGCTATCAGATCAATCAAACATGATTTCCCTTTAGTAAATCCATGCTGGCTCTCCTGATAACCTTCTTTTCTTCCATGTGCTCAGAGATGACCTCCAGAATGAACTGCTCCATCACTTCTTTCAAGGATGGATGTAGGGTGGTTGGTCTGTTACCTAAATGTTACACAAATGCAGTTGTCTGATTATGACAATTCTTTCTCCTTGGAAAATACCAGCTTGCCTTCAACTTCTCAGAGGGTTCTCTTCCTTTTAGCAGCAGCAGATGTTCTCTGTAATGACAAGCGACTTGTGAATGATCCCTGCGGTAGATTTCTTCCTATGCCATGGTCTATGGCAGCCCAATAAATCCCAGGAGTCTCAGGGTGTTTGCACTTGAGGGTACACACTTCCTTTTGCTGCCCAACTCTCACACATTTCTTCTCTCACACATTCTGACTTTGGAGCTTGTCTCTGAGCTTAAAAGCTTCAAAACTTGAGCTCTAACACCTTATTGAAGGGAAGAGGGGATGAAGAGGTAGCTGCAGGTTACTGATCTCTAGTGTGCTTCTGCTCACTGTTCCCAGGTACATAATCACAGGGAGTAACTTGTACATGTTTTTAGAAGAGGCAACCCCAAGAAAGCAATAAACTTTATCCAAAGCAGCAGGTAATCACATAGAAACCATGTGGTAAATGCAATCAACCGTCACAACCCACTCCACCTCTTGTGCACAGTTAAGTTAAACCATGCCATCATCAGACACAGATGATTCTTCAGACTTTGCCTTCTGAATCCTGGTCCTCAGTGCCCAGCATAAAACACCTTTGGAAGAAAAGATTAGGGACTGCAACTGATAACTTGATTTAGTACTAACGATCATGGACTCAGCAGAAATTGTATTTTAAGGCACAGTGCAGTTTTCCATATTCTCTATCCCAAGCTGAACTCTTGCGGTCCCACAGGCAGCAATTACCTGCTGAGCCTTCTGTCCTGCAGAGGATAATAATCTTCTAACTTTGCCTTTGGTAACATCCCATTTCTAACAATTCCTGCATTTCTGAAGCAAATAGCTAGAATCACATCGTGTGGGATGATAGGATCCTGTGGTGCTGTAATAGCCAGCCCTCTGTTCCTTCAGGTTTTAACTGCTGTAGCAGGGCTTTGAGTTTCAGTCTCTTCCAAGAGCTATGAGTGCCCCGTAACTGTTCTGTGGAACAAAGTTTGGTATCACATGGAGCATTAAATGTGCTGTTGTAATTGAATTCCTGCCTTTTCATGAGCAGATTCCCTCATGTTCCCCTCCCTCCTCTATAATGGAAACACATCCTTTGGAGACATTACATTTTCCCTTTTCTTCAGTGGATGGCAGTCCATCTCTACAAAACGTAGTGACTTGGAGGGGCACTACAAAGAATATTTGAGGTCCACATCAGAAAAAAGTGATAGCATAGGTGGGTGAGGAGGATCAGGAGAACTGATCACTCCTTGACTTCATCTCAGACAGAGTCCTCAACAGTTAATGGCTGAGTAGGTTTCTTGCAGTTAATTTCCCAGCTGTGAAGCAGCACCTTCAGCTCAACGTGCTGCCTCTGCTTTGTTTCTGGTGTTCACCTCCATTTTCCCAGCCCTTCCATCTGGTCTTCCTGGATTCATTGCCAAGAACCATCCTTGCTCTTTAGGAATAAATCATCACTGTGTAACTGAAGCTGATTTTGGGAGGAACCAAGCCAGCAAACAGTGGCCACAAAATAACCACAAACTGGTTTTGCTGCTGCTGGTTACAAGCAGCACTGGAGACTTCACTTGTGCGTTTGCTGGCTTCCAGCCACGGCTTCCCAATCTAAGCAACAGAGCAGAACGATTAAGCCATAGAAGCGCAAGGCAGGGACTGCATTTTGGGTTATTCCAGATTATCAAGTTCTCAATCTCTGCATTTGGACATAATCACTGTTGTATTGCCTGTGTCCTCTTCCAGCTGGACATGTGCTCTGGGAGCACGCAGGAGCATTGCAAACTCAACTCTTGCCATCGTTTCCCAAAATGAGCCTAGATTTCACCCTCGAAGGTTTTGACTACTATGAAGATGGGAAGGGTGAAGATAAAAACGGTAAGGATTACATAAAAACAAAATCCTGGCTTGGAAATTTACCTTGACTGGTAGTAAGGCTGTAACTAGGGTCTTGACCTGTGCGGTTTGTGAAAAACAAGGTTGAATGGTGGAAGCACAACTCATAAATACCTACTGGTTTGATCAAACAGAAAAGCATCTGACAAGCTCCACTGCCACGGACCTTGCTGCTCAGCAGCTTCGGTCTAAAAGGGAGTTGCAAGTTTTTAAGACACAATCATTTAAACGCTGCAACCATTAGTCTAGTAGCGTAGTGGTTTCTCCTTGCTTTCAATTTTAAAATTAAAGAGAATTTGTTTTTTAGATGACTCAGAGACACTGAAAACTCCTGTCATGTATTCATAGGCAGAGAAGCAAACTTTCCTTTTGAATCCAGTCGGCATAACTCATGCAGAGGCTTTTAGAAGAGATAATAATGTCAGGAATATGTATGTCAGTAAATGAGAGAGGAAAATCTATATCTGTTTGTGCAGTGAGTGACGACGGGTGATGCTCAGTTACTAGGCTCTAACGCTGCCTGCAGGATTTTGGTGACAGCAAGAACAATATGAGCGGTGCAGTTCAGATCCAAGTATTTATTCGTACGGGGAGGGAGTGTTTAGTCCTTATGCTCACGTTTATCAGAGGCCAGTGACAGTATCTAATTTCACATTGTGATCTATTGTGCAGACTGGAAATTTTGAGAGAAGGACAGATCTGTCAGCAAGATTATTGAAATAAGCCCTGTCAGGGACTCGTGCTCTCCTCTGCTCCGCCCTGGTTTAGTTGTGCATTTTAAGATTGCAATTCTGAAAGGCATGCCAGCTATTCCTGGCTTCAAGCCAAAATTAAGCCTGATGTTTGCTTGCCGGGTTGCTCCTTCACTGCTGGGACAGGACTGTACCCTTGGAAAAAGAAATAGTGGTACCTGTTTTGCTGCATTCACCAGTCCCTGCTATTACACAGAATCACAGAACATTAGGGCTTGGAAGGGACCTCGAAATATCATCTAGTCCAGTCCCCCCTACCAGAGCAGGATCGCCTAGACCAAGTTGCACAGGAACACATCTAGGCAGGTTTTAAACATCTCTAGTGAAGGAGACTCCACAACCCCCCTGGGCAGCCCCTTCCAGTGCTCTGTCATCCTCACTGTGAAGAAGTTCCTTCTGATATTTATATGGAATCTCCTATGTTCCAACTTATACCCACTGCCCCTTGTCCTATCACTAGACAACATTGAGAAGAGCCTGGCTCCATCCTCCTGACACCCACCCTTCGCACATTTATAGACATTAATGATTTGCCTTTGTATCCCTTTTTGGCAAAAGGTCCTGTGCAAGATTGAAATGTTGTCATTGCCATAGAGCATCAGAAATCTCTGAGGCTTTACTGCCCATGAATCTCAAGGATCTATGCATCGTCCTTTGCAAAACCAGAGTAGCTACTGGTTACTGACTCTCTGAAAACTCCTGAAACCTTCTGCCTTTGTTATTTTTACTCCAAATATTTTGTTGAGTAGGGAAGAGGATTTTCAGGCTTTCAGATGTACAGTAGTTCCACAGCAAGGATGGCATTGCATTTAGCAGGTAGTATTGTTTGTGGGTGCATGTAGACTGGCTTCAATACCTTCTGTATCTATTCAGACTGCACCTGCTAATTGTAGAAAGAAAAAAGCCCCTTAAAAACACTAATCACGGGCAAGAGAAAATCAGTCACAAATTTGTTCTGTTCATGGGCTCCCCAAGTTCTCAGATCTGCCTTCACTCCTTGTGCACTTTCTTTCCAATTAACAAAATGAGAGTTATTATTACAGCAAATCAGGAGGAAAGTGTTCAGTAACCATAGCTGAACGTGAACTAGTTGTGACAATGAGATGCCATTGAATCCCCCCAGGTACAGAAAGAATGGGAGAAAACAAACTTCCTGAAGACTTTTCCCCATCATTCTGAATAATCTCTGCTAAACCTTGTTCCCACTCCCACAGGATGATTTCCCTCCTTAGCATGTCTGCAGAGGTGCGTGGTTACTGCAGTGTGCTACAGCCCAGAGGAAATCTGAGTGTGATCTCTACTTCATCTCACCCAGTACAACTATTTGCAGCTACAGAAGGCTATCAGTGAGCATGCTGCCGTACGTTTTTGGAGAAAGGGCAGGGACCATCTTAATGCAACTGCCAGCGTGTGCACATACTGCAAGCTCTTGCTCTCTCTGATAGCCTGGAGCTTAAAAGCACCGTTCTTTGCCAAAGAAGAGGCATATATCTTCAATCTGGCATCTGAAAATGACAAAGAGATCAATCAAACAGAATTAGGAGCACAGATCCTTCCTGTTCTGTTTAGCTTTGTAATTCAATCTGAGTCAAACCAGAGCCTGGCCTGAGAAGTGCTGCTTCCAATCTAATGAAGCAGTCCTCCTATTTGCCAGCATGCAAACATTAATACGTGTAAACCTTATGCGTACGTAGAAGATACAACGGCACGTTATGTAAGGCGGGAGTTAGTCAACAAAGTACGCTGAACCACAAGTTCCCCTTCAATTGGATTCTTCATCACTGTCTCTGTAAGCTCCCACGGCTACTTTCCGTTTTGCCCTTTCCACACTACTTCACAGTAGATCCTGACTGAATTCCCACCCTACGCCTAGGTACACTATGAAAAGTGATTTAGAGGTGTCACAGAGGATTTGGAACAAACTCCTCTGAGCTGCCAGCAGTGTGGAAGATTTGACAAGCAAGCCTGCGCTGGTTTTTGCTGTGACTATGCTGACCATTTCTGGTTTTTTAGGATGTTCCCATCTTGATAAGGTACTTTGAAAGTACAACTACAACGTGCACGTACATGAGGTACGGTAGGTGAGGATGTAAAGGGGTAAGAACGTGTGCATGAAGGAAGTAGTCAGAATCCCTGAAGTCATCATAAATGTTCTACCATTCTTCCTGAAATGTCGGTTCATGCCTGCTGTGCAGTGCTGGTAGAATTGTGAATGTGCTCATGTTGCATACTAAGAGACTAGAGGTACTGTTATTGCAATGGAGCATGCAACAACTCCTGCAAAAAATCTTGGTGCAAGGCTATATGAATCCAAACCTACTTGCTTTATTTTTCCTCCTACTTTGCTTCTCTTCCACCCTTGTTTCTCTGTGTTGTGGCTGACATCTTGATTGTGAATTCTCTGGTAGAAGCTGTCCCTGTCATTTATCTGTCCACCATGTCACAAAAGGACGCTGACCTCTGACAGGCTTTTTGGGGTAGAACTCTTAAAGACATTGAGATATTTCAGAAGAATGATTTTGAGCATTAATTTACTTTTTGACAACAAAAACAGCAGCATGTAAAAAGCAGCGAGTTTCTCTTCTTCCAGTTCAGCATCTGGTAAAAGATCCACTAAGGAGTAGAAGCCTAAACATGAATTACTTTCTCCTGCGGACGTATTTAGAGGATGAACCATTGTATCAGAGCTTTTACATCTTTTTTCCCCCTCTGTTTACTACATGAAAAGGTTTTAAGGAAGAAAACATAAAGATTCATGAAAAATAAAGAAATATTCTTAAATGCTCCATAGCAACCTAGTGGAAATGATGACAAACAAGATAGTAGAAAAGCTTTTAGAAGAAACAAAATCATTTTGAAAGTCTTCTAAAAGGGGTCAATGTGGCTGAAATCTCAGGCTGGTAGAGCTTGTTAAAGTTGTGTGTTCTTAAGAGAAACGCCACCTAATTGTTCATCGTCTGCAGACTGTCAATATTAGTGCCCAGCCCTAAAAGCAAGCGCACAAGTTGAACTACAAGTCTCAATCTTTGGGCATTTCTGTTTCCAGAATCAGGCTTTGCTGTGGTTATTTTACAAAAGCTAACTTCAGGCTGTATTGCCTGACCAATATGTTCCACTCCCTCCTTTAATTGCTGCTAGTTTCCAAAATCATTGGAAAATGCTGAAAACTGTTGAAATTCCACTTGGAGTTAAGCCGGACAGAAGAAAACAGCACAAGCAATAGAATCTACCACACTAGTGCAAAATTCACGTAGTGCAAGATGTCATGTTTCTTTAGGTCAGCAGTCCAGCAGCTTTACTTCTTTCACCTAACTATTTAAAACTACGATAAACAAATGAGGTAGTGTGAGTTAACTTCTTTAATAGGGAACACAGGCAGCAATGGAATATTCCTATTCACCTGTGGTGGGGAAAAATTCTGGGATTCTCTTTTTTTTATCCGTGTGTCGTTTTGCCAAGTAATTTTCCAGTAATTCAGAAGTTGGCAGCGATGAAAGGCTGCAGCAGGAGCAGCATGGTGCCTTGACAGCTGGATGACTCTAGCATAAGCAGCACACCAGTAAATGCCAACTGTCTCGCAAAAGTGACCTGGTTACTCTCCTGAATGGGAATAACATGTTGGTTTTTCCTCTGTAGAGTACTGTCACCGTGGTGTGATATAGAAACCACTCTAGTGCCCGTGCATCCCTGGTTTTCTCCAATGCTGCACGTGCCTGTGTAAGCATGCACTGACATAGACACCCACGAGTTTGGTACGCCTGAGGATGTGCTAATTGGTCTAATTCTTATGCTCAGGTCTGTTTGCCTGACTCTTGGAAACGGAACAAACAATAACAGCCAAAAAGAGAATGGTTTAACACTTTTTCTGTGTGGAAGCTGTCTCTGAGAATACTTTTGCAATTTGGAGTAAATGTGGCAGTGCTGCAGTATTTGGTTCTTAGCATTTTCCAGCAGTTACTCTATGGACTTTGCATATGTGACCGCTCCTGGATGTGTTTAAGGAACGAGTGGATGCAACGCTTAGGGATATGGTCTAGCAGTTAGATACTAGGATAAAGGTTGGACTCAATGACCCTGGAGGTCCTTTCCAGCCATGATGATTCTGTGATCATTTCTTCACAGATGCAGAAGGCAACAGTGCTGTGGTTGCACTGGAACCATGGCTCATATTATCAAAACGCTGCTCAAAGAATCACAGCTCAATTCCTTTTGCTTCCTCAGGTGCATTATAGACCTCTTCGTTGTTTTGTACTCTGTAGTGTTTATGTCAAGAATTATTCTAACGTTTCCACACATGCCTGATGTGCAGATCTGATTCAATGACACTTGCACGGCAGCGGTAGATTCTAAGCGTGGATGTGGTATGTCCCCAGCGCAACAGCCTGCTGCCAAGCTTTGAGGTGGATGACCCTCGTTATTAAATGTGGAACTTTATTAGTGTAGCCTTCTTCAGGATGGGATCAGAAAATATCTCGGGTTCTTGTTGGCACTTTTATTCCTTCTTGCAGATAAAACCAACAATTGTAAAAGAGCCATTCTGGAAGAATGACCAGATTGACCTGAAGCCCAAAAGCGCTCAGGGCACAAAGAGCAGACAACACAGAGAGGCTTTTCTCTGTCGGTAGATAAATGGAAATAATCACTGAAAACAGTGGCAGCATTAGTAGTGCAACACTGCTCCGTGTCTCAGGCAATGTTCTCAAGTCCCAACGCTATGTTGAGTTCTTTATTTCAGGCAACAAAGAGCAACAATTGCAGGAAAAAAACCCCAAGCCCTTTCCCCCTTATTGCCTCGAGCTGGAACAGGGGTGGCTGTTGGGTGGGAATGGTTCCTGTTCGAATAACAACTAGTGCTCAGTGACAGTTTGGTCTCTAGTGATTTTTTTAAAGGTTTTTCTTGACTTTTGTATGAAAACTTCAGGTGTTTGTGACTTGGCCATACTAGCGGGATTTGCTTACGTGCAGATGCAAATCACAGGCTCTGTTCTGCCAAAGTTCAAGCTACTGCAGCACAAGGGGTAACAAAACAGTTCAGTAAGGCTCCAAAACTCCTGTGGAATATAGACAGAAGCATGGTATTTCTCAATGACACTGCTCCTACAAGGGCTGAACTTTAAACAAGGGTTGTTGAGGGCAGATATAAATATGCTGTATTCATCTCAGGTGGCAACGGTACAGAAGTAATGAAACGAGGTCATGTAATGGGAAGTAGTGAGCAATCTTAATAGTAGGTGATGCTATCAGACTTGCCAATAAATACTCCACGTTGTCAGGAAACTAATGGATATTCTACATTCAACATTCCAATGAGAGTCAAGAATAAGTGGTTCACCAGATTTTCATTATTGATGTGTCTGCAGCTTTGTTTAAATATTATTCCTGCATTTGGGATGAGGAAAGCCACAAGAACTCTTTCACTACTGGTTTTCTGTGGCAGTCACCTGCATTGCACAAACAGCTGAAATGCTGCGAGAGTGGTTTCAGGACACGAGAGCTGCCACAGCTGCAGACAAAACATTTTACCAGTTTTTGGGAATGATGGATCTCCAGAAAAGATTGAGAGAATTGGTGTTTGGTTCAAAAATAATTTTTAAAAAAGTAGATGTAGATTTTTTTGAAGTACAGAGAGCTTCTACCACCTGCTGGTAGAGGGGGCCATCTGTCCATGGTTAGCAGAACATCGTCGAGTCAGGAATCACAACATGGGAACTGAAGTCACTCTTTACAGTAGTGTGGTTCACAAGGCAAAGATGTGAGCAAAAGTGGCCTGAAGGTGTTTCAGTGATTTTGAAGGGAGTAAATGACATCCTTGAGATGTCATTCTCAAGGACCTTACCTGGGAGAAGGGAGGGAAATAGCTGACCTCCTTCTCCAAGAATATTTAGTATTATTTGGTTTTGTACAAAATACTTGTTAAATCCATTTAAAACAGGGAGAGCATTGCAAAATAACCTTAAGTGATATGGCGTAAGATTTGAGCCATTGCAACAGGATAAATAGGAGGTATGCGTGAGAAATTTTGCTCTGTGATATTAACCTCTTTTCAAGACAGTTACCTGTAGGTAATGAGAGAACTTGCCATAAACATTACTCATGTAGTTAAAAATACCCCTTTGTGGCTAGCGAGCATCCACGTTTGAATACATCACTTGGTTTGGGCTTACCTGTTTATGCATTAAAGTCCTCTTAAATACATTAGTCTGGTCTGCATCAGAGACTGAAAAGAAATGCCAGCACCTTCTTTGGGCAGCAGTCAGGGAAATTTTGTGCCCAGCTTAGGTGGGATTTGAGCACGCAGAGAGCATCCTGGTTAATGCTGCAACACAAAAGTGGGAGTTAGCTGCCCAACTATTTTCCTTTCATGTGTTTTTGCTGCTGCTGTGTGATCTACCTAGGTTCAAGTGTACTTAGGGGGGTGTGTGCTGGATACTGTGGCTGCAAGGGTGGTTTAATTAGGCTGGGTTTGGCTAGCAACTGGACAACTGCAGTTTGAAAGCAAGTACCACTGAAGTTGTGCAGCATTCACATTTCAAAAGCAGGGTACAAGGTCTGTATATTCAAATACGCTCTGTCTGATTTCTTTTACATGGGTTGCAGACTCTCTGTTTCTTGCCCCACATGCCTATGTTAACTGAAGGCTACAGGGAAATCTACATAATTAGAAGGCACTGAGGTCACAAGCTGGTTATGAGGCAATTTAGGTTTCTTGTGCAGGCCTGCTGGGTCAATGGAGATACAAGCCTGCTTTCGATAGGAACAATGATCTTCTATTGTAAAACACGAAGGGGAAAACATGGTTTAGGAAAGTCGAGTGCCTCACTGAGATTTAATTGGATTTTCAGAGATGAATATAGCATTCTGTTTCACTTCAGGATGCAAAGGGTCGATTCTGTTACTACTGAAGTATTACATCTGAGATCTATCACGGTTAAAGTAGTGTTCCACTTGAAAACAACACTTACTCAACTGAGAAACTAAACCATGGAAAACTGTTTGAAAAGATGCTCATTGCTATGATGTATGATTAGAAAAAAAAATTACATTCAGTTTCACATCTCCATGGCTCATAAGTAATAGAAATGTAGAATGGTTTAGATTGGAAAGGACTTCAGAGGTCATCAAGTTCCAAACCCCCTACTATGGGCAGGGACACCTGTCACAGATCAGGTTGCCCTGAACCCAATCCAAACTGGCCTTGAAAGCTTCCAGAGACAGAGCATCCACAACCTTGATGACCTTGATGACAAATGTAACCAACTAGTTTAGCTAAGGTGCTAATGGGTCAAAATAAAAAAACACAGCGGGGAGTTGAAAGAATCCACTTAGGAATTGCAGGTGAAAACAAAATTAACCTGATTTGAGGTGAAAAAGGCAACAAGACATTTAATCTACCCCACAGAAAAAAAACCCAACCTCACATAAAAAGACATACACAGAAAGACATACAGAGATTCATCACAATCTTGCATAACTGAGTCAAACAGGGAAACCAGTCTAACTTTCTGCTTCTGGTCTCCAGCTCAATTGGAAACTCTTTGGTTAGGCAGGATTGATCATAAATTGTGGAAAGTGGTTTGCTGAGCACATCTACCAGCTCGTTCAGCACTCTTGCTTGTAACCTCTCCAGCCCCATAGACTTATGCCCAAGAGGTGTAGCAGGTCATGAACTGCAGGTCTCATTCTGCTCCCACGTGCCTGTTTCCCATCCCAATGGGCTCAGTACCTAAGGATCATAGGATCATAGGATGTTAGGGGTTGGAAGGGACCCAAGAGATCATCGAGTCCAACCCCCCTGCCGGAGCAGGACAAAACTATCTAACACAGATCACAGAGGAACTATTAGTCTGTCCTGGTTTGAGTTAGAGCAGAGCTAATTCTGTTCAGTGATTTTACTTTTCAGCTCATTGTCTTCTAACTGTGCTTTCTGCAGTCAAAGGCATATTTGTGCAGACAGTGTCTGCTTCTGCAAGTGATACCACTTGAAATTTACAGTCACTACCAAGCATTGGTATGCAGAAACGCTCCTGTTTGTACTTGCTCTATGAGAACCAAGGTCACTGCTAAATCTTGTGTGGTAAGTTAGAGACCTCACCATAGGGAGAAGCAAACAAGACCTGTGGCCCTAAGCTAACCAACATGGTATTCCTTTTCATATATGTCATATTGGCTATAAATCAGAGAGACCACAAGGGTCAACCCTCTGCTCTTCCCTCTGGTCCTCTTGCTTGCTTGCCTTTTTGCCTCTCTTCTTCAATGGCAGGCATCTGAGGAAGACTCTCTTCTGTCTTTGATTCCAATCCGTGCATTCCTGAATACATCTCCTGCATCCAATTTCTGTCTGCTGCTGAGTTCAGTCCCAGCATTAATCAGATGCTAGGACTTCCTCAGCATCTGCATCAGTGGTGATGCAGTCCATAACTCTCTCCCCCTTATTCCCTTTCTGTTCCCTTTTTGAAAGGGAGAGGTGCTAGTACACAGCATCTGTTATTTGTCTCGTGGCTGTCCCAGCCTCAACTCACGACACTAATCCTACTGTTAAAGACTGAGGCAAAAGCAGCATTCAGCACCTCAACTTTTCTTCATCCTTCGTCACAGGATTTGCATCTGCATCCAATAAAGGATGGAGATTCTCCCTAGTTCTCCTTTTGCTGTTAATGTATTTATGGAAACCTTTTTCATTTTCTTTCACAGCAGTAGTTAGGTTGAGTTCTAGTTGGCTTTGGCCCTTCTAATTTTTTCCTTGCATAGCCTTGCGGCATCTCTGCAGTCCTCATGAGTTGCCTGCCCCCTCTTCCAAAGGCCACAGACACTTTTTCCTGAGTTCCAGCCAAAGCTCTCTGCAGCCAGGCTCATTTTCTCCCCTGCCAGCTAGTCTTCTGGGACATGTGGATAGCCCACTCCTGTGTTATGACCTCCTTCTTGAAGTATGTCCAGCTTTTGTCCTTCAGGGCTGTTTTCAAATGACTCTCTTAACTAGTCTCCTGAGCAGTGGAACTGGAAGTTCAAGGTGGCAGTCCTGCTGAGCACACTCCTTTCTGCTCCAAAACCAAAAACTCCATTTCATGATCACTATGCCCAAGTTGGCCTCCAGCCATTACTTCCCCCTCAAGTCCTTCTCTGTTCTCCAGCAGCATGTCCAGGAGGGAAACTTCCCTAGTCCTATCACCAGCTGTGTCAGGAATTAATTTTATACACAGCCTGTGAACCTCCTGCACTGCTCCCTCTCTGATGTATTCGATTTCCAACAGACGCTTGGGAAATTGAAGACCTCATTGGAACAAGCATTGGTGAAGCCTCTCCCAGCTGCTTAGAGAGCTTTTCACCTGCCTCTTCCTCCTGATTGAGTGGTCTGTAACAAACTCCCACCGTGATATCTACATTGTTGGCCTTCCCCTTGATTGTTACCCATAAAAACTCAACATCATTAGGTTGTGAACATTGCTAACGTTCCCCTTCCTAACACAAAAGGCCACCCCACTGCCTCTTCTTCCTTGACTGTTCCTTCTGTAAAGATAGTAGCCATGAACTGCTGCGCTCTAATGGTCCCACCACCTTTTCGGTTGGAGAAGCCCTAATTCTGACCTGACTGTTCTCAAATGCTTCCATGGTTACTAACCTACCAACAACTCTTGTGTTTGTGGATCGCCATGTCTCACTTCCAGTGAGAAAACAGAGTACAAGACCTTACCAGTGCTCTGTCCCACTGTCTCTGGCATGCTATGCCCAGGTTACTCTCTAGAAAGACCGATACCATTATCCCCCTCCTTTGTGTTTAGTGTTTAACTCTTTCAATGACCCCCGCTAGTTGTTGTCCCAGGATCTTTTTCGTCTGTTGAAATAAGCATACCACATCTGTCGCCAGCAGGACTGGTGCCTTGCACATCAACCTTCAAATGGTCTTCTACATTTGTACTATTATAAGCCTAAAGCTGCTTTTAAAAATTATTTATGGTACAGTACCAATTAACAGATCCAGGAAATGCTCAGTGAAAATGTTATTTCCTCATTTTTTAATGTGTAATGTTAATATTTTAATATAAATGTTATATGTTTAATATGTAATATTCATACTTGTAAGTGTGTCTCTTATTAGGAAAAATAAAGCTTTGGTTCTCTACAAATAGAACTAAATGACTGAAGGAAAGCAAGGGCAGACTGTCCAGATGGTGAAACTGCATCTCAAGGTTAATGGTTTTTTAGTTATCAAGGAATCAAATCAGATCAGCGCCTCGGTATCACTGTCTACAGCTACCTGAAAGGACCACGTGTTTTAGCACTGGGCTTGGTACAGTAAGTTAGTGGTGGCTGCACTTGATACTCTTTTCCAACTTAAATGGTCCTATGGTTGTATTGTTTTATTGACATCTCTTCTGCTTAATTTTCCTTCTGCTTATAATTTATGTTTTCCAGCTTCAAATTTTAAAATCTTACCTTAATGAGCAATGTGTGAAAGACTAACTTTGATGTGGTCAGTCCTGGTTTGTTGAACCACTTTTTGTGGGCTGAATCTCAGGATTGGATTCGCGTGTGAATCTCAAGCTAATGACATGCCATGTGATACGTACACCGCGATTAACTTGCTTTCGTGTTGCTGCATCGTATACTTTTAACAATCTATAGCTCAGCTGCTTATGTTGATGTTTTCTTGACAGTCAGATGTCACCTATCTATGACAGGCTGTGAATCACTGAGAATGATCCATGAGATTTTATGCAATGGAGCCTGGCAAAAGAAAAAGCAGCAAGATGGTACTGGTTGAAACAGCATTACATGGAGTGATGATGCTCAAGTTCTCCTGAATTCTAATATGCTTCTTCCTACACACCTCTGTGAGATCATAGTCCGTCTAGCTGTTCCTCATTTAATTCTAATGTTAATTCTTGTGCATGTGCAGGATGCCTCTTGATATTCTTCCTTGATCTTGACCCATACTCGAATAGTTGAGACTTGGGTGTAAGTTAGCTAATCATTGCACATTAATTCCTACTGAAGTGAATTTGTTTAATTCCAAGTAAAACTAGTAAAGTCCTTATCAATGTCAAAAGGACTAGCTGTAGCAGTTAATACAAGCTGCTCCCCCCTTCAGCCTCCCCTGCCAGTACTTTTAAATAATTGTCCATGTAAAAGGAGCTGTGTGGAGTTAGTTGTGAGAGCAGGTGTCAGACGTGTCAGTAACCAGCTAAACATCAATAATTTGGGTGCATTTTTGGGGTGTTTTATTAATCCTTTAAATGAAGCACGGTGAACATTGGTACAAGGGCGCTAACAGCAAGATGATTTGTAACAGGATCTTTGTGAATGTTTACAACTCTGTGAGCAATAGTCTAGCAAAGCTAGAGTACACCCACTCTGCAGCAGCACTGGAGCTATCAGTGCCCAGCCTGCAATTCTGTTTTCAGAAGACATTGGACCTGCCGTACGTCCGCAGTGAGATAGCACACAAAAATTATAGCTAACTTCTTAGGGCTCTTTCTATTTGAGACCAGGCACTCAAGGGAAGATTGTAGTTCCAAACAGCAGTTTGGAAGTGGATGTTTAGAAGTACAGAATTAAGGTTCCTCAATTTAACAGAAACCGTTATGATTTACAGGGGATTGAAATTTCCACTAGACTTGCTAGAGAAGATTTAGATTATAAGATTTTATATAATACGTTGACTCTCATGGAATTGTGTCCTCTTATGGTGCTCTTGACGAGTTAAAGGTACAGGCTGTAGAAGAAAGTCTTACTTCTTTATTTCAGTGTGATATGAGCTTCAAAGAACAACAGACTCTACTTTTTCATGCTTGATTATGCAAGGTGAGGAGTAAAACCTTCACCTGCACTAGCAATGTATGTGTTGCATGGTCCGTTTGCATCTGCTGGAGCTCTTTACAGGCATGACGTAAGGTTGTAAGTCAATGAATGGCTACAGGTCTTCTAGAGAATGAATGGAATAGTGAAGCCTGACAAGACAGATCTTCCCCAAAAAAGTGACCCTTGAGACAGTGGTCTTTGCAAATGTGCCCTCTAAGAACCCAGGTAGTGCTCAGCACAGTACTGGCAAAGTCGTTTCCTTTATGATAATTCAGAAAATATGCAATAAAATTTAGGCTGTGGGTTAAGTACCTGATTGTGCTCCTTCTACCTTCACTATGTGGAAGCTCTTAGCTAGGATCCAAAACCAATTGTCACATCTAGTCCCTCTGGCAGTTTCAGAGCTCCAAGCAGAGCCTACTTCTAGTTTGTCAGATAATTTCTATTCATAGATACTTATGTGTCGTACCTAGTCATGTCTTACATTTCGAAAGTGCCTATACAATTAAATGTCAGTCCATCGTCTCACTTAAAGCTGAGCCTGCAACTGTTCATGGGTTTGGAGAAGCAGAAATCGTGTTATGGTGTGGGATGTTGAACAATACCAGTAAACAACTGAAGAGTTTTGGTTTGGTGGGGTTTTTTGGTGCAATGTTGTTCGATTTTTAAAGAATGGGTTGTTGCATGTCGTTGCAAAGGCAGAAGATACAGGAATTGGTGCCTAATTAACTTTTTGTGGGAGATAATGTTTTCTTTTGCGATTTCTAGGACACACATGTGCTCTAGGACAACATACTCAGTTGGATGCAGATTTCAAGTGTAAACCTTTCTGCCAGAAGCTTCAACCTGTGTATGAAGGAATTAAATCTGTGAGTGAGGTTGGGGTCATTTAGCCTCCGTGCTAATTCATTTCTTGTCCATTACTCGGCAGACACTGTCAAGCCCAGTGGATCAGATTGCATGATGAGAACACGGATTGTTTTGTCAGTGTCTGCCTGCCAGATCTATTATTCGTACTATTTCTAAGAGAGGGGACAGAGCTTGATGTTAATGTCTTATTCACTGGTGACCTTTCCTGCTGCATAAATATTCTTTAAATAAAACCAGAACTTCCCATTAATAACATGCATACAACATTACTTACATTGCAATGCTTCGATAGCCATGAGTGAAGATGGGAACATCACTTTCAGCGGACAAATGAGTCTTGCTGGAACGGTGTCAAACAGGTTGCTGTTTGTTTTAATGTGTGAGAAATTACGTGTTTTTCACAGTGAAGTAAAAAAGTCACCTGGATTTAAAAGCAGATACAAGCTGCAGCAAGGTTAATTCACAGCACGTTATTTTTGCCTGTGTCCAGATATGAACAAAAGTATGATACGGTGTTTCAGGCAGGGAGTTGTCAGGATTGACTGCGTTATTCCTGTTTATTAACATGATGCTGCTGTAAACAGTCGGTAAAGATAGTGCTCAGTAGGTACTTCCCAGCAGTAGGAGAGCAACGTTCACACAAAGAACATTTGTCACAGCTTTAATCCACACCTGCAGATGTACAGAGTGGCACTACCTATGCACTGCAACGGAGCTGGACTCTGTAGAGCCTGTCACAGACCACGAAGCTCAGAGACGCTGCTCCAATGCATGTTGATTTTATGGAGGTCAGCCTGAGGCTGAGAATCGGGGGATTTGCCTGATGCTGCACCTTTCACGTGTTCTCAGCCAAAAGCTGAACAGAGGAAAATTGCACCTACATGAACTCAGCAGAAGGAACAGCTTAACCCTGTCGTGCTACTTGTTGTGAAAGCTGGGTGTAAGCAGAGTTTGTCTTGTAATAGGTCTTCCTCGTTGAATTCTTTGCTATATCAAAACCATGTTATTTTTTTTCTTACATCTATTTTCAGTAGCTACTGGTATTTTAAGTTAGTAAAAAGCAAAGCCCGCTCACAGTATTATTTGTTGGAAGCGCTGTTTTCCTGCGTCTCTTAGCACCTAGATTTAAGTGTAGTAAATGAGCCGGTCAAATACACTGGAATTCTCTAAATGTCTCTCACAGAACAGGACTTGCTTTCAGAAGACGGTGGCTTATTATGACCTCAACAGAAATAATAATGAGAAAATAATGTCACCCTCCATTCACTTTCAAAATTAGGACCTTTTCTTCTCCAAATAATATTTTCCATCTGTTCTGAGATGTCACCAAGGTGCTGGATGGGGGGAAATAAGAGTGAGAGGTTTGATGTGTCTGCAGTTTGATGTTCTCATTGTAATGTGAAATTTGAGCAGAGTGTATTGTGTTAGTTTCAGGAAACCAACAGAATACACAGTACCCTTGGCTTGTAGGCTGTAGTGGGTTATTCCCATGTTTCTGGCTTGTTTTCTCATGTGGTAGATCTATGTTTCTGGGGGTTTAGAGGGAGAAGAGCATCAATTTCCGGAATGTAGATTTTGCTCATTTAATCATAGATTAAACTCATTCTTCTGGCTGCTGTGGTAGAGCTTGCACCGATAGAGACAGTACTTCTTCCTAAAATCCCATTGCTAAAAGTGAAGGACTTAAGTGGTTTATTTAATACAGAGAAAATACTTGGGAGCTTCTGGATGCTGGCAGTAAAGTGCAAAATACCTCGGGTGTTTTTGTGGCTTAGAGTTTGGCTCTGTACTAGATGGCAGGTAACAACGTTCACGCTTGTAAAGACATTTAAAAGTGTTCCAATAACAGTGTTGGAAATACTGATTAATGGTCAGTGGAGTTAAATCCTATACAGATAATTTTTAGTGAGTTCTTTTAGAGAGAAAGCTCTTTGGAGAGGATCAGTGAAATTGCTTTATCTGTGAGAATTTTCATCTTATGTGGACAAAGCATCCTGAATATTTGGATAATCATGGCCTGTATTGCCCTGTATATCAAGACCAAAGTACTTAGATAAAAGTCTTCTAGCTTCCCACAGCATTTCATACTTCTGCGACCTTATTACCATTACTCTCTTTACGAAAGCTGGTGTTGAGAGTGCACTCAATAGATCTCTCACCATTATCCAGTCTGTTTCCTGTGATCTTCTTAAAAGAGTTAGGGAGAATTCCTAGCTGGGAAATGAATCTTAGGGTTAATGCAGTCTATCTTATCTCAGATCCCACTGGGAGAATAGGCTTTCTGTAGTACAGCTGCAGGTTATCCCTTCTTCATGCAGACAAGATGGATGGGGAGATAGAACTTTTTGTTTTTTAAAAAAAAGCAAAACAACAGGGATAGGTTTCTGGAAGACTAGAAAAAATGTTATTCCAGTTGGGTACATGAGCAGAAAGGTTAGGGTGTAATAAATGGGGCATTTTTAGAAATTATAATGTTTTATTGATAGAGTAATAGATTTGGAAGCTATATTATTGAAAGAGATAAACCCACGTTGTCCGAGTGTGAATGTGAAGTCAGGGTCCATGTCATCCCCCAGTCGCATCTGTTAGCTATCTCCTGATTAAATAAAGCTCTTTTACATTTAGTAACTTTGCTCTGGATACTGTGGTATCACTGTGCATGTAATTGTTTTAATAAATTTCATTTATAGAACCAAACAGAAAAGCAATCACTGGCAGTGATGGCTCTGGCTGCGATGCATTAACTCATTGGAAGCCTATTGTCAGACTGTGTACACTTTGAACCTCATCTACAGCACTGCAAATACTTAATGTGGTTTTAGTTTGTTATGATTTTGTTTTCATTTTTTTGTTTTGTTAGTTTTTCTTTGAATTGGAATATAGAAAGTAACCACTGTAGTGGGTCACACTCAGTTCTGTTTTCTTCCCCTTTACAGCTGTGGCAAAAATAGACAATTGTTGATAAAGGTAGAATCTCTTACGGAGAATAAGATTGCAGCAAAATACTAATCCAAGTCCTGTCCTTTCCCCCAAAAATCCCAAAGGAAGAATGTGTAAAATATTTGGAAAAGAAGATCAATCTGAAAGGACCACTTAATAGTAGGTCCATGATCTAGAGTTGGAACCTAACCAGGAAATGCCTGTTGTTTTTTGTTTTAATTTATATTCAGCTGTGAAAACAAGGGCCTAAGATCAAATAATCACGTTTTTAGTACTAAAGGGCATTTTCTGAGTGATCATATTGAATGTTTTTTTTAAGTCAGATTGAAACAGAGGAGATGTGTAAGCCTGGAAGTTGACAGTTCTAATTCTTTATGTTGGTCTGTGGCTTAGTGTCACACATGTATGGAACAAGTTATATAATTGTCTTTTGTGTGTGCTGCAGAAAGAAGGGAATATATCCACTAGAGCAGAATCATCTTTTTAAGAGTAGCTAGATGAAGCTAGCAACAAGCAACTGTGACAGCAAGCAACTGCAAGGTATCAGTACCTTTTACTCATAGGTGTCTTTCTGTGCTGATGTTGTATAGCAACACATTCTCTATGTGTCAATTCTCTTATCTGATCATTTCTTCAAAAACTTTGGAGAGGGGAAAACACAAAAACTATTTAGAAATTATTTTTGGGAAGTATGAAAAAAGCACCTGGAGTGAGTGTGAGAGACTTCAGTGTTCTTTTTCTTCTCAGGTTCGAGAAACAGGATATGCAAAACAAAGATCATCTTCAGTCTTGTATCTCCTTTCTCCAAGCAGTTTTCTTTGTCATCTTTATTGCATCGTATTTTCAGGGAGAATAATTATTTAAAGTAAAATCTACCTCACGTATTGGAAAGGGGACGTTCTTTTTTACCCTATTCTCAGACCATACCCCTTTCTGTGTTACCACGCAGCAATAACGTGACAGCAAAGATTAAGTGATGCTTGGTATCTCCATTGGGACTGATGAAAACACTAGACTTGCTTATGTTATCAGTTCTGTATTGCGTGTTGCTTCCTCTGTTAACAACAGATAATCGTGTGGCTTATTTAATAGTACTATTGAGATGGATATATATATAAATATATGTGTAAGGTATGTGATACAGTAATATATTAGTATTAATTAATAGTTAAGCTATTGGCACGTACTTTTGAAGTGACAGGTTCAAAATGACTGCAACAGAAGCCAGCATCCTGGAGAGTTCAGTGGGAAACAGCAATATACTGCATTATGTAAGCATGGGGAATAGCTTTTTTTTTTCATATTTGCTTCAATATATTTGGAGCACTGTGTTCAAAAAAAAGTTAACTCTCTGTGGATATGTCTGTATTTGTCCATTATATTTCGATGAGACAGAGATGGCCATGAGGATTGTACAAGCCCAGTGCCTTTCCATTGAGGTCTGTGAGCATTGTATTGAACCTCAGCAGCGGTGTGTGATTCAATTTTATGGAGAGGTCTTAGGGAGGAAAAGTAAAGGAAATTAGAAAACAGGCATACTTTTTATCCGCTCTGTGTTCAATTCTAAATTCCTTGCACCTGGTGCCTTTCCAGGGCTCCCAGAACGATAAAATACATTGCCTAATAGCTGAACTGACTGTGTGAGTTTGGAAGACAGCCCATTATCTTTTTGAGAATAGAAAGGTGAAATGTGTTTTACTGAGTTACAGATAACATTTGTTCTAGTCTAGCAAAGGCCAGAGTCGGATATTTTTTCCTCATTTAATTCTGTTTCCTCAAAATCCTGTGTTTTTTACAACTCTATTGTGTACAAATAAAGATCTCTTAAATAAATCCTTCCCTCACTTTTTGGAAAGAGATAGATCCTTTGATGAGAAAATGAAACAAACAAAGATTGATTTATCCTTATCGTTTAGCCTGCTAATTCTTTATAGCTGCTTTTAAGTCAAATACACTTTGCTGCTGCTTCTTGGGCAAAACAGCTCCTTTTATGCGATATATGATTGAAAGCTCACCAACCTGTAAGAACAGACTAGGAGATAAGATTAATTAAATACTACTTCATGGATTAGCTTCTTTGGTAAATATGTCCTATTTTCATGTTTTCCAATACTTTTCAACTTGCTCTTCAAGCTCTTTATCTTTCAGTATAATTTCTAGTTTTGATTTCTTTCATGCAGGTACTAGAAAACAAATACGTAGTGAACACTGTACTATTAGACAGATCTTATAGTCTAAGTTTATAGTCAGTGATTGGTTTTGTTCTCTTCCTCTTAGTGGTAAGGAAGTGGGAGCAGTGGTAAGTAGCCAGTGAATGCTCTGGATTTAAGAAATCCAGAAAGAACACTGTTATCACAGCATAGATAGGGCAATCAGTAGAGTTATTTGAAGGAAGGCTGCTTTGAACAGTGGATCACCTCTGTACTTCCACTGCTGTAGGTGCCAAGCTATGGCTCTATTGCCCAGAAATTACTCCAGTGAGTGATTGCTGTGGCCATAAGGGTCAAGGCTGGGGAAATGCAGTCCAGAGGCTGTAATCACAGTTTTGTGTTTTGGGTAAAAGACGATTAAAAAGTGAGTGGGTGAAAGAGCCTATTCCCTGAATTTGCACGTGGACAGCTCTACAAAATGGGAGAATGAGACCTTAACAGTCTTGTAAGCACATGAATAAGCCAAAGATGCCTTCAGAAAGCACGGAGAGCGCTATGCGGGAAGGAATAGAAAAAACCAGAGTGCAGGTGCAAAGATCCTATTGCACTTCGGATGCCCAGATAGGGATTGACTTGAGTGCAGCCTGGAAATGGAGAGACAGTCTTTGACCTTTTCAGCTGCTAGAAATGGAGCTACACTGTGACAGGAACGTCCAGAAAAGTTTAGCTGTGGCAAAGAGAGACGTTTTGCCTATGGGCAGAGCCAATAGGCCAGCTAAGTCAGACCAAAGATTGTCAAGACTGATTACATGTCTGAAATGGCTCTTGGGTGCTATTTATTGTACCTTTTAAACACGTTTTATGGTGTGATTCTTGTGCTAATAATACAAAGAAGAGTAAGGTTGATTACTAAGCATTTTATTTGATGATGCTGTATAATTACAGGGGTAATAAAAGCTTTGGTTTGAGGTTATTAATGTTTTTGTTGGAAAAAACCAGTGAAACAAAATCTCATGGCTTTATTCTTTTTCCTGGGTCAGCACAATCTCAAGCAAGCAGTCATCAAACACTTTGTTTTATTTTGTTTCCTTTTTGTGATTCATGTTTTTCTGTTCTTGTGTTATCCCCTTATCAGCGCTGTCTAGATACTGTAGCGTTATCTTTGTGTAGGAGGACCAGGATAATTAGTTGATAACTGGCTAAATACAAGCCAGCTGGCTAAACATGAGACAGCTCAAAAATGCCAATGGAATCCTGGTTTGTGTCAGAAATAGTGTAGCCAGGAGTAGGAAAGTCATTACAGCTGAGGTAATCACTTCAATACAGGTACAGCTGAGTACCCTGTACTCAGCACTGGTGAGACAACACCTCAAATGCTATGCTCAGTTTTGTGCTTCTCACTACAAGAAGACCATTCAGGTGCTGAATTATGTCCAAAGAAGGAAAAGGAAGCTGGTGAAAGGTATGGATTGCAAGTCCAATAAGATGAGATGAGAAGAGGCTAAGGGAGCTGGGACTATTCAGTCTGGAAAAAAAAAAAGAGGCCAGGAGGAGACCTTGTTGGTGTCTACAGCAATATTCTGTAGAAGAGTAATAGTTTTCTCTCATTCAGATTGGGTTTGAGTCTTACTAAATGCAATGAGCTGTTGCATGTTAAGACAATGTAAAAACTAAACTAGCTGAGATTAAGATTTGGTTCTGAAAGTTTGGAGTCAATGCATAAATTAACCGTAGTGGTTTTTTTTTTTGAATCCTGCATAAAATTCTTCATCCTTCCTAAAATAGTCATCAGATTGCATCAGAAATTAAACACGAATCAGCAATGTTGTATCCTTGTGAAGACGTGAAAAACTTAACAGGGTTTTACAAACAGATATAGAATATGCATGACACAATGATGTAATCCTGCTCTGTTCAACATCGGTAAGGAATCACAGAGAACTGTGTATTTGCAACCCACTTTTTCAAGAAAATATGGTCTGATAAGAAATCTGGAGAAAAGTGCTGGTGTAGATAAGAAACCTATTGAAAAAGACAGAACTTTGCATTTTTAAGCTATGGAGGAACATGCTCGCAGGTTTCAGAGGTGTAGAAAGGCTACCACAAGTGACCTTTCTCCATGTTTGTGGTGATGGAAAATGAGGGAGTTAAACATCAAGTGAAACTGGGTGGAAATCTGGGAAAGGTTTTCTAAAAGTGGTAATAATAAAGCTCTGGCTTCTAAAGCATGTCTTGTTGTGGATGTTCTCCAAACGGTTTAGAAAAACGATGGAAGAGACAGATGGATTAAATGAGCAGCTCTAGTACTTACTACAGAAGCAAAACTGAGCTAGAATGTAAGTTTAATTTGTCAAATGTAGCTAATAATAACTTAAATGTTATTTTTATTATCAGACCAAATAACTCTGGAATGACTTCTTCAGATTTGAACTACATCATTCAGTAATGAAGCACTTAGGCTTCAATGGAAGACCAGTGTTTCTACAGTTATGGCTGCTACCTTGTTCATTGGGATTTGTTTGCCCTTACAATTCCTATTTTGAAACCCTTTTTCTTTGATGTTCTTTTTTCAATTCCATGTCATTAAAGATAACAAAGACATTAATGCAATGCAAAATAAGCTTTACTACAATACCTCACGCTGCTCACCGGATACTTTCAGTATTGAAGTCTGGCATCATCCTTAAGACTGGTGTACATTCTATGTGAGTGGATGTTTTATAGTCCTTTGAGGTCCATTCTCCATGTCTAAAAATGCCAAGGTGACTGTGCTCTTCATTTCCATGAATTGTTTATGATTTTTAGGGGAGAAATGGAAGAACAGAAGTAATGTACAAACTTGGACTATTTACTTGGGTCTTGCAGACGTGCTGAAATGAATATGAGAGCAGATTACAAAGCTTGTTCTGAGAGTGTTCACAGACACTTCTGCTGATAAGACCTGTGAAAAGATATTTTCATTTGCTTAGTGAGCAAGCATGAAGGAGAAAGAGGTAGTCTAAATCTGATCCTGTAAGTCATAAAACAGAGCTTTTGATCTGAAGAAATTTTTTTCCTTTGTTGCCAGTGAGGGTGTAAGAAGGAAGTTCACACTATCCACTTCATTTGTCTTCTAAAGTCTTACAAAGAATTCAGGTGTTTTTCACTCTGTTGTGGGTCTGTCTTGCAAAAGCTAGCTTTCTGTCTTCCTGGTTGTAAGATGTTCCCTGGTATTTCTCTGTGTGAAAATTGTTTATGCTAAGTCAACGAGCAGTCATCTTGTGGCATTTTCTACTACTTAACCAAAAATTTAAAACCATTTTTCTGATGCAGAAAGAAAAGAACTTATGTCGACTTCCTCAGTCTGACTCTGAAATTCACTTTGGGTGGATCTCCCACTGTGGACATGCTGACTGCGTCCTGCTTCATGTTGTCTCCTGCAGCCTGATGGTTGAGCCAGCCACTCCAGTGAGCATCCTCTGCTGTGTGATGACTTCAGTTAGCATAAATGGGCTGGACATTATAAGGCAGTACATTTACTTTAGCACAAACACAGCAAGAACCAGTTGTACTAGCAGATCAGATGTGTGGTCAATCCTGGGAGGCTGCGGGCAGGGGACTCCTTGAGAGTCATAGCTACAGATGGAATAAAATGCTTCTAGGGGTTGAAGTATTTCAACCTGATCACAGACTGTAGAGGAAGATAATTCTATGCAGTTCAGAGACAGATTCTGAAAATCTCAGAAGTTTTCTAAACCAGATATACAATAATTATTTTTTTCTTTCTGCCTGTTGCAGTTTGAAAATTACCGGTTTTTGAACCTTTAGATTTGTGCTTTCGTGAAGAAAATGTGCATTTTGCTTTAAGAGGACCCTCCCAGTCTCCTGTCCTGGAGGAGGGAGACATGGAGACACTGTAGAGGTCTTACATTCTAGCCCTGCCTCTTCCACTGGGGGCTTTGTCCCAGCACACCGGCACTGAGCTTCGGCTTTCCTGGAAGGGTCGGGGCAGGGAAAGACGGGATGGAGGGATTGTGGCGGCTTGCCATGGCCCTGCTTCCCCCTCCCCGAGCTGGAGATAGTGACGGGGTGGTGGCCCCGCAGCACTGGGGCCCTGTTTTGCTTTGAGTAGGCAGCCTGAGAGAACAGGCCTTGGTCCTGGCTCCGGCCTGGTCCTGGCTCCAACTCAGCCCAGCCCCGAGCTGGCACCATGGACCAGAGAAGCAAGAACTTAGTGCCAATCTTCCCCACTCATGGACCAACCATTTAGTGACCTGTGGTGAGTTGGATTCTCCTTATTGCCCTGTAGCTGAGGTGGAAGGAGAGGGAGAGAGACAAGAGGAGAATGGAACCACATTTGTGGCATGGGGGAGGCCTCTACTGACGCCAGTCACCATTTTGAGCTCTGCACATGGCTGGGGCCATGTGGCTGGTCGCCACCGTCTTTGAGCTACTGCTCAGCAGGAAGAGACTGTTTGTCATTTCTGCCACTGAGAAAAGCTGGAGATGCTCGAGTATTGGAGAGAGAAGGAGCCTTGGGAGAGGCATCTGAGCATTCCTTTGTGCTTAGCTGAACTGTTTGTTCTGAAAGAAGCAGAAGAGCTCAAGAATCCTTAGAACTTGGGCAAGGAAGAGAGACAGGGTTCTTTTTCAAAGCATGCCTCCTGCATCGAGGAATGCAGTTCTAGGTGCTGAGGAGTCAGGCCTCAGCACAGGAATCGGGTTCGTTCCGCGCTTTGCTGGAGAAGCTATGTTGGAGAATTGATGAGTTCGCCAGTCTGGATGACTGAGGTTTCGGCATCTGCAGACGAAAATGGGCAACATGGTGGGGGTGGGGGGTATCTGAAGGGTCTCTCTGAATGAGTAGAAGACAAGGTGGCTGTACCAGTCTCTGCTTGAGTGATGTGCTCTTTCCCCAGGTCTTTAATGCAAAAAAACCCAAGGACCGATACGATAGTGATCTCCCGTTGTATTTTTCTCAGAATATGTGATGGCATTTGTGACACAGTTTCTAGTTTGTGTGCACTAACTTGCTTAACTTTCTTCTTTCTATATACAGTTATAGAGTTAATAGACCCTTTTCCATTTTCCCTAAGCTATCCATTGTCTGGCAAATTCTATCCAAGATCTCATCGAGACCTAACTGCTTTGTTTTATTTTCCTTCTTTTGTAATTGTGCTCTTGAACCCACCACACTGCCCAAGTAATTTTTTTTCTTTCTTGGCTCAACAGGACTGCAGCACCCTCCTCCTGCTCCAGCTCAAGAACTCTTGTGATGTAGCTCATGCTCCTGAGCTTTGTGCTTGAGGGTGTCAAGATTCAGTTTGTTAACAGCTTCACCCGGTTTTAAAATTACATCAAACATTTTCTTCACATCTCAAATCATCATTAGTTTATTTGCATATGAGCAATTAATTATATATAACCAATTAGCAAGTGGTGTGACATGAAGTTGATAAAGTCCAATTGAGCACAATGCACTCATTTCTCAAGCAATTGCAACAAACATTTACATCGTCTCACACCCGACCTCGGAATTTACAGGAAATCCCAAAGGTAAGAAAGCAATAAATATATATATAGAAACACACATGTGATTATTTGTTTGTTGAAATTGCTCTCTCTGACTGCTCTGAAGCTTCCAGAAAGCAGAGTTTACATTGCAGAAGTTATTGGTTGCTCTTTGTGGCTATGGGCTCCTTGATGAAACTTTTAAAGCTGCTGCACTTACTGGCTTGGCTTCATGTGTGGGAATGGAGCTCAGAGGCTCTGTGGGGGAAAAAGCTGATATCTGACTATCCAGTGGAGAGTTCAAGAAAGATTTAAGGAGTTAGAGATGTTCAGGGAAAAAGGCTGTGTACTTTTTTACAGTATTTTTTGTTCTCTTAAGCTTTAATCACTTTGTTGAACTGTCATGAACTAGAATGCTTGAATGTTTTGAATGAACAGAATAGTTTATACTACACAATCAAAGCATGTAGAGAGCAGTCATGATCAAATATACTGTCATTGGTATCTTATACGTTCTGTCCAGCATTTTTGCAAATTAGCTTTTATTCAGTTGAAGAAGGGAACGCCGCCTTCTGAAGAAATAATGTAATAAAATGGTGCCTGGTTCCTGCATTGCCTTTATGCCACGTAATGCCTGAAGACCCTCATAGTCATACAAGCAAGTGAGAGGGGTGAACATTAATCTGGTCAGGTTACTGACATATGACACCACTATTATTTCCTTATCTTTCTCTTTAATAGCTTTAACAACAAAGTTCAGTATTTATTTGATAAGCCAAAACAAGACACTGTACGACGATTGACTCCAATTTCAAAAGGAACAACTACATAACATACTACTCTCAAGCAAAGACTCATTCTTTGCATTCTCTAAAAAGTCCTCAGAATGTTCCTAAAATTCCTACACCGTTTTAATAATTGACTTAGAAAAGCAAATGTTTCTGAAGGCATTTAGACCAGGATTCAAATGAACATGATGAGACAGGAGAAAGAAATGATGATAACTCACTTCCATTTCAGAGACAAAACCTGAGGATAATGCAAACTAGTTAGCATCAAATGTCATTGCATGCGAGTGCATCTCTAGTTTCTCGCTATTACGTACTTTTTTACATCAGTTTTGTATCTGTCTGAATTAGGCTAATAAACTGTCAAGCAAGGAACAGTAAAGTATTTTTATCATGAGACAAATACTGATAAAAATAACTCAACTTCTTAAAGACATATGGAAATAATGTAATAATATAGTCAATTTACTGTAAACTGATTCGAAGAATAGAAAACGTGTTAATACATCTATTATTTATCCTACTTAAGAATGATAAAGTGTTTTCAGTCTTAGCTCTGATTCACAAAGCTTCTACACAGCGAACAAAACCTATTAGTTTCAGCTGTTATGCAAGTTTCTAAACCAGTTCTCTTTGTGATCCTTGAAACTTAGACAAGATGCTCTTAGGCAAATACTGTGCTGTTTTGCAAATACTTCCTCTCGTTCTCTGCCTTGCAAATCTGGTAAAGTTTTAGTATTGCTTTTATAGAAGAACGCGTTCTCTAGCAAGTAAATTTTACTGTCTTTATACCTGAATGACTTTTGTGGTAAATTTAAGTGTAATGTGAATCTAACTGGCCAATGTGATCTTTTTGTCTCCAATCCAAATAACCAGGATTTATTTTTGCTCCTTACAAATGAAATCCTTTGAGAGTGAATCCAGATGCAAGTTCAGGGCAGGGTGGTTGAATGGTTGAAAGGTGCTGTCATATGCCTCTTAACTGAGGACACATTTGTTGGAAAGATCAAACCATAGCTAAATTTATTTGGCTTTCAGTAGAAGATAGTAAAATGACACAGTAAAAATGTCTGGCCCGTGTGTTAATTGCTCTGTCTGAATTAATACAGCCATATTATTTATTGGAATACAGTAATCAAACCAGCTGCTGACTGTTACAAAGGGAGACGTTTCAATTAACAGGCAGCGCTCCCAAAGGGGCAGTAAGGAGAAGTAAGCAATAGATGTATGTGGGAATTCAGGGGAGAAACTATAAATGAGAGAATATCTCATTCTTGCACCTGATCGAGATGCAAAAGGACTTAACGTCTAGTAGAGAGTCTCAGTGCTCTCCAGAGTGGTTTCTCGTAGCCTTTGTTGCATAGTTTACTAAGATTTCTTGTTGGCAGGTGGTCCATTAGTATTAAGGCAGCAGATATCTTTATTTCCTTGTGGGCAGAAATAAAATGCAATAAAGCCTAATCAATCTTGGTTCATCCTTAGTTGCTGAAATAGGATATCAGATTCACCCCCTGACTCTTTGATGGCAGACAAGTGAATTTAGTTTGCGTTGCTCAGCCATGTAATGTTTGGAGAGCGGTGCGTGTTGCACGTCTCTGATTTGGGATGATTCTCATTTACATACACACTTAGATATTGAGTAGATGAGAATGACAGAGGTACAGTATTATGCAGGTCCTTTCCTAAGTGCAGGAGACTCATCTACTCAGTGTTCCTTCACTTTCCCACTGAAAATTTCCAAAACGTAAGAGAATTATTGACCCATCTAAGATGTGTGCTCCTGAATTAATTTTCAGACTTCTAAATAAGTGGAAAAAATAATTCTACTATTTTTTTTGAGGCCAACAAAAAACCCCCAGTCCTTAGGAGATTGAATTGCCTTCATAGTTAGTGCTTGAGCAGTTTTACGTGCCCCTTATTTATTTATTTCATTAAACTCATTAGTAAAATAAGCTTTTACAAAGAACAGTTATTTTTGTGCTACTAAAATATTAATAAGTGTTGACATAAAAAATCATTGGCTTGAAAGGATATTTGTAAGTATTTTTTATGCCTATGTTTTTCCAGAGTGCTAAATGGGGTAGAAGTCACAGATGTTTGCACATTCTTCTCAAAAGAAGTCAAGTTTTAATTATGAGCGTGTTAAAAGTAGAATCCTTTGGCAACACAGCTTTGTTCCAACCTAGAACAGCATTCAGCAGGCTTCAGAGCATCTTTATTATGATGAAATTTAATTTGAACTGTTCCTTACCAGGCTTTGCTAGATTGTCTTCCTGTTATTTGCTCAAACGTTCCAATTAATCAAACCAATGGCTTAAAAAAACCTAACAAAGTAGTATTTCAATCATCAAACTATTACCATGGAGTTGGAACAAAAAAGAAGCCATTTAGAAACTTGGCTAGATGGATTTAAAGTCCTAATTTTCCAAAGCACTGGTTGGCTGGCAAAAATGACATTGCTGGATGCAAGACCTTGGTTTGGAAAAATAACAGAGAATTTGCCTTGGAGTCAAGTGGGTCTGGTGTCAGGAAATTTTGATTTACCAGTCTGTTGTTGCAGAGCTGGGGAGAAGCTGATACTTCTAAAACAACATTTCTCATTTTAAAAGGTAATGACAAAAATAAAAGGCACATCAGCGTTTTACTGTGCTGTCTTTGTTAGTGTTAACAGCAAGTAACAGAGTCAAACAGTTTTATCATATCAGTATTTGGTTTAATCTGAATTTGTTTCCCTAAACTAGCAGTATGCTAATAACTTCAGCATATAAAAGAATAATAGTCCTATTTTTTTTGGTACCCACCCTCCCAAATTCCAATTTAAGTCTATCCATCTGGAAATAATAATTAGAAATACAAAATTGAGGATGCAATGTTGAGTTCTTGTTTGCTTGGATTTTTGTCCCAGGTTTGCTACTGGGGTTTTTTTTCATTTCAATTTTGTTAATAAAATAACACTTCTAAATAAAATTACCTCTAAGTTGAGAGATGGAAGAACAGAGAGGAAGATTAAAAATCACCTTTTTAGAGTAAGCTCCTATTCTTTTAAGAGTTATAGTAAAATGGAACTATAGAGTTATAAATAAATGAGTAAATAAAAGATATAAATAAAAAATAAGAATAAAAGAGGTATAGTTCAGGAACTCCTCCTGCTAGAGCAGGGTGAGCCTACAGCACCTGCTCGTATCCAGACTGTCTCACATCCAAACACAAACCAGTCCCAACACCTGCTTAAGCTAATCCAACATTCCATCCCTACGTCTCTTCACCCACTCTTCTGGGGGTAATACCGTGGAAACTTGGCTTCTATGGACACTCTTGTGGGTTTTTTTCTGTCGATTTTGTCTTTACAAATTGTGAGTACTCTGACTGCATCAAAGTGCTGCAGGAGTTGTCCCAGAGTTTTTACGTACATCTGCATATTCAGAGAGCGTGTGTTTTTCTAGTGTTCTTCCCTGGTTAGATTTTGTGGTTAAGAATAATGGCTTTTCCTTAATGGGTATTTCCATGGAATCACAGAATGATTTAGGTTGGGAAAAAACCCCAGAGATCATCCTGTTCAAACCCCCTGCCGTAGACAGAGACACCTCTCACTAGACCAGGTTGCTCCATCCAACTTGGTCTTGAACGCTTGTGAAGATCAATCTGCCACAACCTACCTGGGCAACTTGTTCCAGTGCCTCTGACTTCTGTGACTTGGGTGGCACAGTTTGAGGACTGTGTTGCCGCAGTACAGTGGTGTCTGGAAATGCTGTCGCTTTTATTTTATATTGCACACACTTGGGATGATGATACCACACTTTTCACATGTTGAGCTACAGCTGACTGATTTTGGTTCTGTGGTCTATCTTTATCAGTCCTGCCTAACAGTAATTAGTGCACACCAGACCTTTCTAAAGGCAGGGTGGTGAGGGAGTTTATCATAATTTGATCTGCCCTCTTTACTGATCTCTGCTGTTAGCCGAGTTGAAAACAAAATGTTTTAATTAAAATGATTGGCAATAAGTTGATATAATGCCATAATTTGCACTCGGCCTCTTCTAGAAAATGAGTTACCTCTGCCTCGGTTGCCAAGGCAACTAATGGACCTAATTGTAACTGGGTGTATACAGACAGCAAGTGTCTTAAAGCAATGTGCCTTAAATTGCCTGGATATGATAATGCTGAGTGTTGTTAGTAAAATATACCCACATGTCTCTTCATTATTTTAAGTTCAGTTCTCACTTTTCATATTTCAAAAATCTTCTACCTTGGACTCTAAAACCTGACAATGTCACACTTAAGTTCATGAAGTGTGCAGCAGTGTCCATATAGTAACTTGTGATATAATCTGGAAATTCTACTAGGACTTAGAACAGTATGTTTGATGGAATCCTATCACCAGCCTGCATTGAATCAGTGGAGAGTTAAGAATCAGGTCATACATTATAAAGTATCTTGAACTACATTTTTCAGGAAAAAACCCACATGTGAAAACTACTTTTTCCTTTTTCACTTGATGAACCTTGAGGTTCATAACAAATCTGTGACTGATTATATAAATGATCATATTTTCATCATCTCTCTTCAGAACTCTTATATCTGACGTAAGAGTTCTGCACAGAGCTTGCAGAACCCGTCAAGAGTCCTTGATGTGGTGTCTATCAGTGCTGCCCTCGTGGAATTTGATGAGGTCTTTTAAATGATGTTTAGACTCTGTACTGTCTGATTTGCACTGTTTCACCCTAGTGAGCGGAACATAAAATTTGATGTTCGGTAAGTTGTTTTTCTATAGGAAAATATTCAGAACTGTATTTCAAAGGCATTACAGCAGTTACCAAGAACGAAGACTGCACTTAGTGCCCTTTCCTACTGACCTGATCCATCTCTAGTATTTAGACTCTTAAAGATAAGATTTCGTTTAAATTTCATTAAGCAGAATGTAATCATACAGCATGACAACACAAAACATGTTTCTCAGAACTGTAGACTTAGGCTTGTGCAATCCTGTATCTAGAACTAAGGATTCAATTGCCTGGGATCATCCTCCTTATAATGTCTTGTTTACCTTTCCCATCTTTTATGTATGAGGGCAGTACAGCCCAAAGTCCAAGGTAGGCAAAAACAGGGAAGTAGCAGAATGACTAGAACTTAGCTGTAGGAAAAGAGGTGCTAGATACATCCCACAATCATAGACCTCATTTGCATTTTGTTAAGTTCTAAACTCCTTTACTAGTAGGTGTATTTGGGCAAATTAATTTGAAAATTAATGTATTTGATAAATAGTGTAAGTGGAATTGTCTCCAAGGACACAGAAAACAGGACTGGTCCTCTTTTGCCTCAAAAAGAGTGTTCAGTAAGTAGTATGTCACAGACAAGTCTCACCGACAACTGTCTTGATGAGTAAGCCCTTTCATTTCCCTGTCCTCTCTAGCTTTTTTGGGGAACATTTTTGATAGATAGGTATCACATGGTTGTGCAAGGTTGTACAACAGTCTTCTTGAATTGCTTCTGCTAAGATTGAGCAGTGCTGTAGGAAAAGATGCTAGAAACATTCAAAAGAAATAGAAGCTTAGACTTTGCTAAGGTACTTGTTGAAGAATGGAAATAGAGTACTTCTGTCAAGGTACATGGTAGTCTTATGAGATGACTTTTCATCTTAGATGTGTAGCCTAAACAGTTCGGTTTTACCTTTCTGTTTCCCAAATGAGAGCGCTGATTAAATCACTCTAAATCTGAAATCTGGAGCATCAGATTTTTTCCCTTGCAGTTCTTGTTCTGTTGCTCCCATGGCCTTGCAGCTGTAAACTCTGATATTGTTGTTATTGCATCTTCCCATGCTGGTGTGCAAGTCACCCCTTTGTACCCGTTTTTCTAACCCTCGTTTGTGGCTTGCTTGTACAGAGTTTCCTGCCAACCAGTTGTGCAGCAGTTGCTCTTCATCAGAGTCACGGCAATCTTTCCACCCATCCGTCCATCCCTCTCTCTTTTTCCTCAGAAGTAACTTTCAGTTTTAGTCTCAATAAATGCCATCAGTGATGGACCCTACTAATAAACCATCATGAATGTGAGCCTGTTCTTGGCATCCTTTGTCGAGCAACGTGGAGTCAGTATGCTAACCCCTGTTGTAGAAATAACCACTAGCATTCATGTATCATATGACTATATCCAGAGGCTCAAGCTGTTTGAGTGCTATTTGTTTGTGCTATGCATCTGTTACACAGTTGTTCTTAAATGGTAAATTTGAAAAGACTCCTATGTATATAGGAGTCTATAAATATACAAGAATAACTGCAAATGATATGAAATACAGTTTTAAAATTGACATTATAATGTAATTCTTATTAAAGCAAGGATTCTGCTCAGTAGAGCTAGGTAGGATTGTGTCATCTAAGTGAGGATGTCATGGATGTATATATTGAACATGGTTTGGTTTTACTACAATTCAAAATTTATTGCTAGCTTGACATGTAAGGTAAATAAAAAGGTTGGATTTTAACAGCACTTGATTAACCAGTTTAAGAACTAGCAAGTGATTTAGCAAAGTAAACTTGATTACAAATTCAAGAATGACAGGCTTCATGCTGACTTACTAAAAGTGCATTAATAGATATACATATGCATACAGAAAACACACCAACAAACACACAAACAAGCCGTTAGGTGGATCCACAAACACTTTGATCCAGATCCCTCTGTTAAATTCATAAAACGTAACAATTAAATAGGTAGGGAGAGAAACATGGGAGAAAGAGGCTAACCTATAGTCAACATTTCCCTCATTGAGGGATGAGTGAAGCAATCAGAATCACAGAACATCCAGAGAGACACATCCTAGAGAATATCCTAGTTCAGGGAAGACACTGGATACAGTCTGCTGAGATCCAGGAGAGCTTGGAGGGGTGTCACATTGGTTTGTTATTTACAAGGTCTGAGGCAATTGACTTTTGTCAGATAGTTTTCCTCTACGCAATGCAAGTTATGCCACATTTCATTTTGCACAAATACAATCTTGTTGGGTATTCAGGTCCTGGCATTCCCTTTTTTTGGGGTCACAATTGTACCTGTTCTGGTACAAGTGTGCCAGATTGTAAGATTTCCCAATCATCCAAGACAAGAGGGTAGGTAGGGGAGTAGAACCCCAGTGTACCAAAGGGATACCTGAGTGCTCTGGTCCATTGAAGGAGATAATTTTCTTCTAGGAATGTTAAATGAGAGTTGACAGTGCAGGAGGCAATTGTGGTTCCCAGAGAGTAGGGAAGGTAGGAGTCGCAAATGTTAGGTGGGAACATGAACACAGTGGTACACTACCTTTTACAACCTGCATTCAATTTTTCCAGTCTACTGTTGTGTGACCCACGGAGGAGAGTTGCATTCTATATCAAGTGGCCCCATGAGTGGGGGGAATTGTACCACTACAGGAGATCAAAAGAAATACTTAAGATATCTTCAGGTGGCTGCTTTCTAAATAGAATTTACAAGTTCTACAGTGCCAGATTACTTACAGCAGTCCGTTTTTCACATTAATCAATACTGTATTTCAGAGCAGAGCACTTCTAATCTGTCACAGTTTTTTTTCAACAACTGTGAATTAATTAATGCCATTGATTGTCCTGATTCTAACCAAAGTTTGTCAGATTTCCTTAGCCTGTCTATTGATCTGTAATATAACCTTCCATTTCCTCCATCTGCTGTTAGATGGAATAAAATTCATAATGGTTTCATTCCTGAGAAGCTGTTCACCTATCCACTATTGCCAGGTCACCAGGGAAAGCTGATAATACTTGAGGAGGAATTCAGTGGTACATTGATGTATCTTTGTGGCAATTAACTGGCACAGACTCTGCGATGAAGGCAGGCGAGAACACATCAAAATCCCTTTATTAATCTATTCTATTCCCTTTTATACCCTCTATTATCACTACAGATACACTTGACTTCATGTTATTGGTTACAATGGCATTAGCTAACTTTTATCCCTCAAACTTACTGGTTGCACGTGTCTGAGAGAACGCGAGCCACATATCAAAGCAACGCTTTCTTTAGTGTGCAGCTCCTTGCCCCGCTGTCTTGTCAGTGTACTGGCTCAGGGACAGACTTTGCTGTACCGGCTGTTCACTCCCATGTATCTCGTTGTTCAAATAAAATTTCTAATGTGAGAGAATAGAAGATTGCCATCCAGCCTTAAGACAACCCTGCTTCCCTTTTCCACTGCTGCTTCGCTTATTAGCTGCCTCATTAGCTGTTTTGCCAACAGCGGTAGTGAATGGCATTCAGTAAACTAAAACAATCTTATCGGTCTCCAGTTTGTATTTATCTGATGCCAAAGTAGTACAGTTTTTTTTCTAAAACAGTTTTAAAGTAAGCTGTGGGTGGTCCCTCCTTCCTAAACAAATCCTGTAAGACTATCAATTTCTACAACCGCTGTTCTCAGCCCTTCCAGAAATCTGCTGCTCTTTACTGACTGGTTTTTATTCTTATGCGGCTACCAGGCAGAAAGATGTCATAGGTTAGCTCCTGACCCTTCACGTGACATGAGAGCATAGGGAACTATCAAGATTTTATCATGTGGCTAACGTGAGGACAAATAGCTGTCACTTCTCTGGGGCAAAGTAAGTAGCACGTGCAAGCGCTGAACTTCCTCTTTCCTCCACGAGACAAACGCGGAGTAGCTGCTGCTGTCGTTGCCTCCTTCCCTTTACCTTGCACGGACTTGATGAAAAGATTATCCCTTGTCATTCTTTCCCTCATAACTTCTTCCTTTCCTTCCATGAGTTTTTCTTCATCTTCCCACATCTCTGATTCTGATTTTGGTTTTTTCCTCTCTTTTTCCTCTCCTCCTTTTCCCCTATCCATGATCCTGCCCTTATGGCACCTTTGTTATGCTTTCTTTTTTTCTGCCTTGCTTTTCCCCCCCACATTTGGCGTTTGCTATTTGCAAGGGGTGTGTACGTGTCGGAAAATCCTTTATCTGTTTTATTTTTTCCTTTTTTGGTAGTGTAAGTGCCCATTGAGGGAGCGGTGGAGAATAGTTTGTTAGGTTTCATGCACATCCAGGAAGATTCTGATGCATCACAACTGCCCAGGGGATTGAGGGATCCATTTACCAGCTGTTTACAGAGGGTTTTTTTCCTTTCCCTTATTTTTTTTTGTTTTTTTCTGATCTTGTTGCTGTTCATTAATAAAACTTGCTGTGGTATTTTTTTTTTACTATATGTGTGTCCTGGGTTTTTGTGTGTTTGAAGACCCTGCGAGATAAAACCCAGGACAGAACGTTAGGCATTATTTTCTTTATTGCTGCTGCAATGCAAGGAATCATGGCAGTCTGGTGAAGTTCCCACCAGAAAAGGAAAAAAAAAGATGACCCAGGGAACTACAAGCCAGGCAGTGTCACCTCTGTGCCTGGCAAGATAATGGAAGTGGATCCTCCTGGAGACTGTGCAGAGGCATATTGAAAATAAGGGGGTGATTGGTGACAGCCAGCATGGCTTCACTAAGGACAGATCAGGTCTGACAAACCTGGTGGCTTCTGTGACAGGGTTACAGTGTTGATGAAGAAGGGCAGAGTAACTGACATCCTTATCTCTAAAACAGACAGTCGTGAGTTTGGCAGATGGTCAGCTCTGTGGATAAGGAATTGGCTGGATGAATTGGCACTCAAGGAATTGTAATCAATGGCTTGATGGCCAAGTTGAACTCAGTTATGAGTGCTGTTCCTTAGGGGTCTGGTTTGGGTCCAGTGATGCTCGACATCTTTGTTGGTGACACAAACAGTGGCATTGTGTGCACCTTTAGCAAATTTGCAGATGATGTTAAACTCTGGTGTGGTTGACAAGCTGGAGGGAAGGGATGGTATCCAGTGGGACCTGAACAGGCTCAAGAACTGGGTCTTTACAAACTGCATGAGGCTCTACAAACTGCATGAGGCTCAGCAAGTCCAAGTGCAGGGTCCTGGATCTGGGTTTGGGCAATCTCAAGCACAGATACTTGCTGGGAGGTGAATGGACTGAGCACAGTCCCAAGGAGAAGGACTTAGGGGTATTGCTGGATGAGAAGCTCAGTGTGAGCCAGCAATACATGAGTGCAGTCCAGAAAGCCACCTGTATCAAAGGAAGTGTCACCATCAGGTCAAGGTTAGTGATGCTTCCTCTCCACTCTGCCCTTGTGAGACCACGCCTGAAGTATTGCGTTATGTCTGGAACTCACAACACAAGTAGGACATTGAACTGTTGGAGCGAGTCCAGAGGATTCTGCATGGATAACAAAATTTTGCTTCAGACTTCCAACTAGGGCAATTTGGGGGCACTTATGTGTTCCTAGAGGGTGTCATCTTGAAGAGTAATAGGTGAAACAAAGTTGTAACTTCTTATTGCATCTAAAACTTATTTGGAAATTGTGGAATACAGAAAAGAATTCAGAACCTGCAGCAGAAAAGAAGTCAGAGCACAGTGATGTATTGAAAAAGACTTTCCCCTGCCATCTGTGATTGAATCTAATCTCTTTGATCTAATTTCAGATTTTTAAGGATCTTGTTGAACCCACCGACATAGTACACAATATTCCTACCTCAGGGCAGTGTCTGCAGCACCAGGATCTTTGAGAAAGAGTAAGTGTGCTTTAATTTAATAATCCTCGATTCCAGAAGCAAAAATCTCAAGTAAAATGTATGCTCCACAAATGGAATAATTTGCTTTGTGGTTCATGATGAAAATTTTGGATATTTTTTCAAAGATTGTGATTTCTTTTTTTGTGTTGCTTGGATTATTACTTCCTCGGGACTTTCTCCACAGTAAAGGGAATGACCTTTTTCTGACTCATAGAGAGTAAAGATGTGTCCATTTTACGTTGAAGTAAATCAGAACAAATGTGAATACACGTTCTTCGGAAGAAGAATAATTGAAAAGTTCTAACAAATTCTTTAAGTCTGAAGTAAAATAATAAAAAAGTGAAAAAAAAATACTTTTCTTAATTTATCTTGCAGAATAAGAGACTATGAAAATACCACAAGGTAGAAAAGTAAAGCTGGATGTGATGATTCTTAAGTTTTGTCTTTAAGGAAGGTTAGAAGATGAAGTAGATACTCACTGGCCACAGTTGCTCTGTTACTTCAGCAGTTGACTAATGGAAAGAAAAAACTATGTGTTTTTTTGTTTTTTTTCTCAATAACCTTTTGTCTCTCATGGTTTTTCAGAAGAAGATTAATTGATCTGAAAGAAGCGTATCTTCACTTCTCTTACAGACTCTTGGTACGTGACAATATAACTTTTCTTAAGGATTTCCCAGGGAGCCAGACATTCGAGTTGTGCCAGGGGGATGTCAGATATTAGGAACAGTTTCTTCATTGAAAGAGGCTGCCTAGGAATTTGATTGAATTACCACCCCTGAACATGTATAAAGTTTGTGTAGATATGGTGTTTAAGAGACATGATTTAGGAGTGGGCTTGGTAGAGTGAGGTTAATGATTGGGCTCTATGATCTTTTTCCCCACAAATGATTTTCTGATTCTACCCCAGGAATCTTAATGCTAGCAAATACCCAGAGGATCCCTCCAAATATTCTGAAGGGTGTTAGTCTTCTCTCCACAACTTTCATCTATTCTTATGAGCCTGACTGTTCTTATTGTCCATCTACATTTAGAGACAATTTCCACTATTAGTACTCTTTCCCTAAGTTATCTGTAAGAAAATTCACTCCTGCTGGTGCTATGACATGTTTTATTTTGGAGTCCTACACGGTGAATGGGGCTACACGGTACTATCATGCAAAGACAACTTTTTCCTCTATGTGGTGGCTAGGTGACTTCTTCTTTTCTCCCCTCATTCCGTCTCTACCTCTAGCGAACAGAAATCATCTTGATATCACTGTAACATTCAAGAAGCCATAATCCACTTAATCTCTTTCTCTTCAGTATCTAGGCTGGCATCTCCAGCCTTATAGTGCACGTCACAATTGGGAACTGTCTTAACCCAAGAATTGTATTAGAGTCTGAGTGCTGCCAGTCATGGTGAGTGTTGATTTATTAATTTATTAAAATTTGTGAGGAAAACAGCTCATATATGGTTTTGATTCCCTTCCATGTTCCTTCCATGTTCCATTCCCTTCAGATGACATGATCTGTGTTCACTGTCATGATATGAATTACTGAGCCTTTCAACATGTGCTCCACAACAGTAAGATACAGCTTCCATCTTCCTTTTCTTCCAAAGCACTTTAAGCAAATTGGTGATCTTATTATTGATTTTAAAAAGGAAAGGAATTAATACAGGGAATTACCATACCCTTTGGTGTTAAGAGTATTTAAAAGTGAACTGTGCTTAAATTTCATAAAAGCCTCCTCAGCAAATCAGTAGAAGAATATTGATCTTGAAAAAAGTATGTGAATTCTAATTGTGTTTTATCTTTCCACTAGAGGACCATTAGTTTATTTAGCTAGACTTCATTCTTTAATTTTATAGGCTTGGTATGTTGTTGACTGCCTTTACATTTGAGTAAGACTTGTAACAACTCTGTTTCGCTGATCTTTTCAAAAGGACGTATTGACATATGAGACCTACAGAGAAGCTTTTAAGATCAAGTTACTATCACCAAAGTCTCAGCAACCCAGTGTTCCTGGTATAGGAGCTGTCTGTTAAGTGAGTAAATCGGATGCCAAGTACAATAATTACTTCTTGCTGTACTTCAGACTTGCAAATCAATTAATTCTGATTATAAACCACCATCTTCACAACATACACTGTAATAACATATATATTTTAATCCTGGAAAACCACATATATCTGTAGGTTGGTTTTGCTATTTTCACAAGTGGATTTTGACTGGTAAAAGAAGAACAGTTTGAGCTACATTGAAAGCTTTGAAATATCTGATCTGTCTATTCCAGTGCTAAAAGACTTTGGAAAATACTGAGAGGAAAGAGGCTCTAACCATTGCACAACCTTACAGCATCAAAGACGTAGGGAAAAGACAGGGAAACTGAATATTTAACAATGTTTTCGTAATCAGTGGTTTTGAAAAGCAAATGTAGAAAAGTCATGCTTGTATAAATAAAAAAATCACGTCAGAAGTTGGATCAAGTATTTACTATATAAAGTCAAATAGATTTTGACGGAAACCTCTTGTTTCTGTCTGAAAATCTCAAAGCAGCTTTACAGGATGCAGGAATGTTCCAGTATTGTGTGTGTTGTAGTTTTAAAATTATAAAAATTTTCAGGTGTATAGATTTGTGCTTTCATGAAGAAAAAAATGTGTATTTTGCTTTAACAGAATTCTCCCAGTGACCTCTCCTGAGAGGGGTGGGCACAAATGTGACACTATAAAAGAGGGCTGCAGACCCAGCCCAGTCTCTTCTTTGCTGCGGTCTTTGCCCCAGCACACCAGCATGGGGATCTGTCTTCCCTCCCCCCCCAACTTCTGGGTGTTGGTGGGGAGACAGGACAGAGGGGACGTGGTGGTTGGCTGTGGCCCTGTTGCCTTCCTGGAGATGGCAGGGGTGGGGGCAGCCCTGCTGCCCTCCACCCTGGGCCACTGGGTACGAAGCCCAAGAGAACAAGCCCTGGCCCGGTCCTGGCTTTGATCCTGCCCAGCCCCAAGCTGGCACCATGAACCAGAGAAGCAAGAACTTAGTGCCTATTTTCCCCCATCATGGGGCAACCACTAGTGATAGAACAAGAGAAAATGGCCTCAAGTTGTGCCAGGGGAGATTTAGATTACAGATTAGGAAAAATTTCTTCACTGAAAGAGTGGCCAGGTATTGGAACAGTCTGTCCAGGGAGGTGGTGGAGTCATTATCCCTGGAGATATTTTAAAAATTAGTAGATATGGCCGTAGTGAACATGGTTTTGTGGGAATGGTAACATTGGGTTGATGGTTGGACTTGATCTCGTAGGTCTCTTCCAACCTTAGTAATTCTATGAATCTGTGATTCTATGTTTCTAGGTCACTGCAGGTTACACCTCGAATTATTCTCTGATTCAGCAGGGATTTAGTAATAGGTTTAGCTACAGTCAGTATCTCGTTTTATGTAGGCAATTTTGGAAAAGTTTCTTTAACAGCAGAAGAAATTTTTGTCTTATATAGAGAGAAGACTTTTGTAATAAGAAGCTAACAACTCGGCATCAGTCAGTCATTTCATAGTGGACCTGTTGAGGAAAAAATGTGTGTTAGGGAGGGATTGACTATCTGGATATTTATATTCATTGAACTGGAGGAGACCAGCTTGGTTCATTACTGGAAATAACAGCTGGAAAAGAATAATGTGCAGCTGACACCATACTGCTCCTTCTGGCATTTGCCTTTACTTTTCTCTGCTTGTCGTTTCAATTGCAACTCTGAAGCACAATTTGGAGACTCAGTGAAGTGTAATGAAATGAAAATGGAGGACAGGATTTTTGTCTCTTGCTTGTCTGTCATAAATACTGCAACGGTTTTAGCTGGGATCCCCATGTCTTGAAACAGAAATCTTTATGGGAATGTATTTTCACTTTTAATACCCACAGTTAATATTATTTTGAACAACACATGAATATAGATTTTGCCTTGAGAAACCTTAAAAACTGATGGACAAAGCAATGACTGAGGGTAGGCAGGGAAAATATTGTCCTAATTTCAAAAAAGAACAAGTGACACTGTAGGAGCAAATTTTTTTGGTCAAAGTTGCACTAGCGGGCTCGAAGACAAAAATTGATGCTGTTTCCTCTAGTAGCAAATTTGTTTCCCTGTGTGTCTGCTTCTCTCCACTGCTGTTTTTCAGTTCTGTGTTTTGTACTCAGATTATTTGTCTAATCAACATCTCTCCTCAGAGTTGCAATGGCACCCACAGAAGACACTATGAGCTGTGATAAAGGAAAGTGAAACTACTGTTTGAGAAACTTGAGTCCTTGGCTGACTTCGCCCCTGAGGGCTCGGGGATTTACTGAATCAGTCTCCGTACCAGCACAGTGTCTCACCACAAGCTATTATTTCTGTTTAGGAGTTATGAGGACCTAAAGAAACCTCTGCTAAATGCAGCTATGGAATGGACAAGTGAATGCAGAAAAAAAGCACATGAATAGTAATTTTCTGACAAACATTTGTTGGAACAATTCCCGTTGAGCGTGACAATAAAACAATGCCCTAAGTTTACTCTTAAGAAGCAGTGCTGCAGGGATCAAAGGAAACATTGAAAAAGAGTGAGGGCTGGTGGGCTTTAAATTTTCTTGGGTTTTTTTTGAAGTGACCACCTTGCTTTCCTAGCACAGCAACTTTTAAAAACAAAACAGAAAAATCCCAGCAGGAGGAACTCAGAAAAGTACAAATGAATAGCTTTAGGATGCAGATGGGAATGCTGCCAGCAAGGTAGAAACGACCATTACAAAAGTGCCAAACATGCAGACCTGTCATCCTTTGCCTTAATGGCACTTACAAATGTGCTACTTACAAGAGATGTTTTTCCACAACATGATTGTGGTTATAAAACACACAGCATGGTCAATAATATGATGTAATCTGATTGAAGAGGTCACTTGGAAAATGATTACCCACTTTACAACCCATTAACATCAAACCTACATTACAGGAATGTATGTGATAGATTAAAAACTTGCTTACTTAAAGAAAGAAGGTCTAAATAAACTTCATTATGAATGGTTTTTTTGTATTTAACGCAAAAAGAATTACTCCCTTGATGGATGGAATGTGATGGGGACAGTCAGAACAAATTGCTGAGCTTAGCTTTTTTTACCTCTTTCCTGAATCACGTTTGGAGAAGTGAAAAAGGCGTTATTAAATAAGTAGCCTCTGCTGTGTGACTGATGCATGGAGGAGGCTGAAAGAAAACAATTCAAGAGAAGTTGAAGCTGTTGAATGGAGATACTGGAATTGGGGAAAGAAAAATGTCAAGATGCTTCATATATGAAATAATAGAATCATTTAGGTTGGAAAAGACCTTTCATATCATTGAGCCCGACCATTAACCTAACTCTACCAAGCCCACCTTAAGCCATGTCCTTTAATCATAACGACAGGACTTTCAGACCGTTTCAGGAATGGCAATTCAACCACTTTCCTGAGCATCTTGTTCCAAGGCCTGATGACCCTTTCAGTAAAGGAGTTTTGCCTAATGCCTAACATAAACCTTTCTTGATGAAACTTGAGGGCGTTTCCTCTTGTCCGCTCACTTACTACTTGTGAGAAGAGACTAAGTCCCATTTCTCTACAACCTTCTTTTTGGTAGTCTCACCTCAGCATTGTTTGCTCCAGACTAAATAATACCAGCTCCCACAACTGCCCCTCACAAGGTTCGTCTTCCAGACCCTTCATCAACATTATTGCCCTTGTTTGGACCCACTCCAGCATCTCAATGTCTTTCTTGTACTGAGGTGCCCAAAACTGAGTCCAGCACTTGAGGTGCAGCCTCAACAGTGCCAAGTACAGGGGCACAAACACTTTCCTACTTCTATTTACAAGACCATTTCTGATACTAGCCAGGATGCTGCTGCTGTTCTTAGCCACCTGAGCACACTGCTTGCTCACATTTAGCTGGTTGTCAATCAGGACTCCCAGATCTTCTTCCTATGGTCTTCTTTGGAGACACTCAAAACTTGTCTGGATATGTTCCTGTGCAAACTTCTCTAGATGATCCTGCTCTAGCAGTGGGATTGGACAGATCTCCAGAGATCCCTTTCAACCCCTACAGTTCTGTGATTCTGTGGCTCTCTAATCCTCCTCTGCCAGCTCATCTTTTGGGATACACGGTTGGCCTCTTTCTACACTTAATACAAAGCAAATTATTTGCTGTATCATGAAAGACTCAATGAACCTTCTAATCTTGTATCCTGCACACGCAGCTGATTTACACCAGATGCTTCAAATGAACAGAAAAATCCCTAACATATGTCTGTCTGTAATTGTATAATAAGGAGCAAGGAGGGTGTGTTCTTTCTTGACACCAACTCACGATCAGCATGCCCTGTAGTGTGTGTATTGAAAGCTCCTGTTTTTATTCCTAGCTGATGAAATTGCAGATGCTGATTGCAGTAGTCTAAATTGATGCAGAAAAATGGATAAATGTGTTGTATATAAAACCAGTTGTTGTATATAAAACCAGTTGTGCTCACTGAGTATCCTGAAGGTTAGCTACTAAATTCTATGGCAAACTCAGAGGATGTTATGTCGCAAGACTGAAGAAATTCTGTTGAGTTTTGTAGTGTCCTTTGTAACACACAGAATCACAGGGAGATGGTGGCTCAGGAGAGAAGGATGGACTGTTTGCTCTGTGTCCTTAGCAGTTACACAAGATTGACACGTATCTGCTGGGTCAGATTTTGTCCAGTGTGTTATGTGTTCAGCTCACTTCTTGTCTCAACTGGCTTAGCTGGACAACAGCGTACCTTTTAGGTGTATTGTCTGATACTCCCTGTTGCATCAGGTTTATTTCCCTATGTGATTTCTAGCTGACATATCAGATATGAGGTCACTTATGAAGGAATATTTCTAAGGGATATCTGTTTGCTGCTAAGGTCTCTGTTAAAGTGAGCTGTTTTTCATAAAACATTTGTGCTCAGGCCACTGCATGCATCCACACCTGTAGTTAGTATCACAGCTAGTGACAACCATGTTCTGTGTACCAGTGCTGAGAATGTGCCTTGAAGATGTGCTTGATTTTTCACTTCATGCAGCAGGTGGCTGTAGTACCAGTCTGACAGGTTTTGTTGGCAGTCATAACCTTTGCTCACGCTCTGTGGTCTTCACAACTTCTGTAGGAGGTACAAGAACATGGCACTTGGTGCCATGGTCTAGCCTTGGGCTCTGTGGTAACGGGTTGGACTTGATGATCTATGAGGTCTCTTCCAACTTTGATGATACTGTGAAGCACATGGGTGTGACTTGTGACAGTGGACTATGCTGTGAAGGTGAGATAATGTATTTGTATGCTGTGTTTAGGATGGTGAAGGGATAATGACATCTGGATTGGAACAGCCCTACGGAAGAGTGTGAAGTCCCCCTACATCAGAGCAATGAACTGGGCCATGAGTGGCAACATGCAAAGAGACTTCACCACAGTGCAGGTACTATAATGTTCATGTCACAATTGTTTTCCCTGTCTGTCCAGACTGAAAGAGCTCTTTAGCAAGACCAGTTGCTTCTGTACTGTTGAACTTCCAGCCATGGATTGGGTGACTGTGCCTCTGCCTTTAATACAGGGTGCTCTATGGAGATCTGTACTGCCAGCCATCTGAACATTTCCAGGCTGTCCAAGGCTGTGATACAGGCTTATTTACATTTGGCACAAAGCCTTTGAAGCTCAGGGGAAACCTTCATGCCATTTTTTTTGCCTGCCATTTCTACCTGCCTGCATTGCTCTGATTCAAAGGCATTTACAGGTGACCTGAGAGCTTGCCAGGAAATACATTACTTATCTCCTTAGCAGCTGTTGCACGTCAGTGGAATGTGCTTTCTGGCTGCCTGAGGAAGAATTGGATATCCATCAGGACCAGGCTTGAAAGTGATGCAAGGTTTGTGAGCTAGATAATATTTGCTTGCCGTATCTATCACAAGATCTGTGGGAGCAAAGCAACGACTCAGGGTGACCTGTATTGTGCAACTGCCAGAATTGGAAAGCCACTTCCATGCAGGAAGCCCCAGTTGAGTTCTTCATACAAAATCCAGTACTAGGTGTTCACTGCTTCAATGGTGTTGTTTTTTGTTTTGGTGTTTTGTTAAGAGATGAGAGGGAGGAAGAAGAAAACCTTTTCCTGTATTTTTGTGTAAATTCTGTAGTGCTGTGTCACGCACCTTCTGCATGATCTGTTTGGATGGCTGTGCCAGACTAAACCCATAAACCCTGAGCAACATGTCTGGTTCTTTTTCTACCCCTTTCACAATTTTTTTCCTCCATTTTTCTCCAGGGATGGAATGGCTTATGCCAACACAGAGCTACAAATGAGATTTCTTTTTTTTGCAAGCTAAGTTAAGAACAACAGTGCAAAGCTACAGCACTACTTAAATCAAATACAAAGAAGCAGGAAAAGTAGTTGTCAGTCATTAAGCAGGTATGCTGTAAAAATTCAACATGTAAAACAAGAACAAGTGGTGAACTACTGACAATTTTTAGCAAAGGCAAGCAGTAATGCAGCTGTGCTACCTGGAAGTCTATCAGCATTGTGCAGAAACATTCAACACAGGGGTGCCAGTGGCTTCCAGCTGCTCGGAAGGAAGAGAGACAATCAAGAGAAGGAAAAGAAGATGCACCTTCAAGAGCAACATAGGTGACTTGCCCGGTGATGAGGGAAGCAGAGTTGGCTGCTCTGGATATTGATGCCTTTTTAGTGTCTAAAGCCACTGGCATCCACAGCTATATCCATCTGCACCGGAAGGAGTGGAGTGAGAATGAGAGGAAAGCCATGGTCTTCTTTAGAACACTATTCAGGATTTTAATTTTTTTCGTTAAAATAATTTAAATTTCATGTTATCCCTGATGGTTTGAATTATTTTAGGTTTGTTTTTGGTTTACCTAAATAGAAAACTTGAAGTTTTGGAAAAGAGTGGTGTTCAATATAACTGAATTCCCTCATCTTTTCTTATGAATGGAGTTGATCATCAGTAAGCGGAATGTGAATAGAAATGACCCGAAGATGTAAACAGGAATGCTGGTGCAGGAGGGTGTTAATGTTTTAATGTTGCTGGTCCTCAGTTCATTCTGTGTAACCACCTTGACCTCAGCATTTGGGAGATTTGGGTCACTCTTACAGTCTTTTCTTTGAATTTAAAGTATCTGGCTTTTAGTGTGATGGCAAACAGGTATAACTGACCTCAAACAAGATTGCCAGTATGAAAACACATTCCTGTCCACCTGTAGCTCGTCCTTTGGGTGTGGGATGGCTCAGCAATATCAAGTTGATCTCCATATATCAACCTGAAATCGTGATGTCAACAGCAGTCAAAATGTAGGTTTGTGTTCTAGAGTATTTAGACCTATTATGAGGAAAAGATTTACCGTAAAATCTAAGGTGACTCAGTTGTTGCACTGAAAACATACAACAAGCACGCACATCTGGGCAATTGTTCTCCTTATACTTGAGGACTGCAACGTTTGCGTCTGTTCTGTAAGGTCAGATCAGTTTTGTTATGAGTTTTCTTTAGACATAGGAATCTTACCATTCTGAAGTCCAGAACTATGAGAGAGAATGGGTCCTTCTGCATTTTAGTAAATTGGTTTTGGGTTTTATTTTCTCAGTAACTGAAAACTGATTATATCGTGGGTGAGGTACTACTGCTTGCTAGAAGGCCACCAGTGCTGAAATGAATGAAAGAAAGAAGATACCAGCTTGCATAAATTA
>JAOXOE010000632.1:616175-631454 GCA_028565055.1 Phoeniculus purpureus | reverse complement strand
CACTACATGACACTGAGAACAGCCCAGTTCCATCCTCCCGACACCCACCCCTCAAATATTTGTAAACATTTATAAGGAAGATATATTTATGTTCAACAGCTTCAAAATATTCTCTTTAACGTTGCTCTGTCAGCTGGTTTTCCATAAGTTCTGGCAGAGAAGCCCTGTCTATCTCAGATACAGGTTGTTCTGAAAACACCCTCTTACAACTAACACAGTTTGCAGTGTACAGGCCATCTTTATAGAAGTCCTGTGGTCTACACAGGCAAAAACATTTTCAAGTCTTTATCAATACCCACAGACTAATTTGAGCTAAAATTGGTGTGGGAGAACAGCAAACCAGCTTTGGTAGAAACAGCTCCACTGCATGCATACAGCAACAAATACAAATGACTTTGTGCTGTGATCGTGACCATACTTCCTGTTGTCAGCTGTAGAAAACCAGCGTACCAAAATCCAAATTAGTTGAGGTGTGTTTTGATATTACTGCAGCAGATACTACATTTCAATTAGAAAATAATATGTTCCGTTGTCTTATTATTATTTTGAATTAAATTCACTTTTGAGTAGAAGATCAAGCACAACGAAACAAAAGATTCGCTCTGGTTCTTTTCCCATCAGGCTGGGTGTTGCACAACATGATGTATTACCTTGTGCAGTATGATGATGTCATGAAACACATTAAGAGCTGGGACCTGGTAGATGAAATTAGTTTACTTTGACTTGCACAGAAGTTACCTGGGGTGTGAAGAGATGATGGAAAACGCATCAATCATGCAGGAAAGCCATTGGGTTGGTCAGGAGGTGATGTTATCTACCACTGCCTTACATGAAGGGCAGCTGGTTGAAGAAGGGATTATCTGATTAAGCTTTTCAGGATGCGATTATTTTTGAGAGAAATACCTTGTTTGTACAGTAAAACTTCTAAGCTCACTTACCAAATGTGGCAGGCAAATTATCATGAAAAGATAACACAAAATATAAATACAAAAATACCACATTCCTGCTGTCTTTGATTACTTCGTACCAGAACCACAAAACTGAATTGAGGAGGTATGCTGGTTTCTGTTTTCTGTAATCAAAAGCTGCCTTCAAGCTACAATTAACACCAATCACATCAATAACGTAGGTAGCCTTAGAATTATAACAAAAGGGGTTGTAATGGGATAATTTGGTGAGAAGACCCTAGACATGACAGGCAACCTGGGGACCCAATCATATTCCTTTTCATGGCATGCAAGGGTTGCAAGGGTCCTGCCTTGGGGCAGGAGGACTGTCTTTCTCTCTGCTGGCTGCTTGGCTCACAGCACACGTCCACAGAATCATCATGGCTGGAAAGGACCTCCAGGGTCGTCGAGTCCAACCTTTATCCTAATATCTAGCTGCTAGACCAGATCCCTAAGCGCCGCGTCCACTCGTTCCTTAAACTCTCATGGCCCTGTGTTCCTTATTCAGGAAAATTTGGTCTCGCTTTTCCTTTCTGCTATAATTCTCTTTTCTCTCTCTTGCTTCCCCCCAGCCCTGCCCTAATCCAGGCTTGGATCATTTCTTCCCACACTCACCCCTTTTTTTTTATTTCTTCCCTTACTTTTGCCTTTATTGTCTCTTTAATATTTTCTTTCCTCATGTAAAGAAACATACTCTGCTTCTGCATGGCTGCCACTTGACTGACGGGAGGTCAGGCTTTTCTCCTGCAGAAGTCAGGAGAGGAAAGGCTCCTGTGCCTTTTCTCAAGCCTTCTTTAAACAAGAACTCTAACAAGAGTTGTGTTTCCCCCCTTTTTGTGAGATGCGGCTGAGTGGGTTTGTTTGGGTTTGTTTCTTCTTTCAGTGTTGTTCTCGTTCAGAAAACTTGTACCTGTTTTCTTCTTGTCCTCAGAAAGCTAAACCAAGACGGGGTTAAGTCGTCTTTGATGCTACAGCGCCTGTTGAAGAAGCAGAAGGACAAACATGTTTGTGTTACTAAGGCAGGCTGCAAAGTTGACTTGGAGAAACAGGTACTTCTGTGGCTCTCCTTAACCGGTGAAACAGTAGCAGTGGTGCCTGATTTTACTGCTTGGAAAACCAGAGGGGTCTGAGGGACTCTAAAGGAAACAGGTCATTACCGCCACAACCTCTTTGCCAGGGGATAAAGAATCACATCAAAAATCAGTTTTGCCTTGCACGGGAGATGAGGCTGAGTTTCTTTTGAATGCTAAGTGTTCAGTATGGCTCCTCATGTATTATTCTAAATATTTAATTGTAAAACAGCTCTTGATGTTTTAAACTTTCTGTTGTTACTGGCCCTAGGTATTCCAGTCACGTATGTGTGGAAGAGCAGGACTGAGCACGTCGACTGCACAACGTATCTTGGTGTCATCAAAAGGTACTGTGTTATTCAGAAGTTTTACTGCAAACTATAGTTATTTTGATGATGGCTAAGAGCTTTAGTTTAGTAAGTATTGTGTCTTGTTTTTCTTCTGACCTCTGTGTACTGGCTGTTAGGCAATGTGGTGGTTTGGCCCTGGCTAGGGGCCAGGTGCCCACCCAAGACACACCATCACTCCCCCTTCCTGGATGGACAAATGAGAGAAAAATAAAACAAGAGGCTAGCGGGTAAAGACAGCAACAGTTTAGTAAAGCAGAAAGCAAAAGCTGCCTGTGGAAGCAAAGGCAAATAATAAAGGTTATTCTGTACTTCCCATCAGCAGTTGATGTTTAGCCACTCTTCTAAGAAGCAGAGTTCCAATCCACGTGGTGGTTGGTCTGGAGAATAGACACCATCAAAGAATGACTCCCCACTTCCTTCTTTCCCCTTGCTTTTATATCTGGGGTGACACCATGTGGTATGGAATATCGTTTTGGTCAGTTTAGGTTAGCTGAGCTGGCACGTCCCTCAGCCCTCCTCATTTGGGAACAAAGTTAGGAAAAAACCCCAAAAGCCCACAGCCTTGATGCTGTGCGAGCCCCACTCAGCAGCAGCCAAACACCGGTGTGTAATCAACACCCCTCCAGCAACCACTGCAAACACAGCATCGTGAGAGATGACGTGGGGAGGATCAGCTCCATCCTAGCTTAACCAAGTGTACGAGGTTCACACAATGTAACTGGTTCTCCTAGCTGTCATTTCTGACACTTCAAGTAGAAAAGTTAACGCTTGGACAAGCTGTAGGAATTAAATTATTGCTGTGCTAGAGCTGAACTTCCTGGGTCAAGCTCAGGGTGACCAGTAAATCTAAATGACTGTTGCTGCTTGGAGAAGAACACCATTTTTCACAGTTAGTTTGTCAAATTTTTGGACTAGATGATTTTTCAAGGTCCCTTCCAATCCCTAGTGATATTATGATTCTACGATTCTATGATTAGGGAGACAATGTGAGGGAACTATGTACAAAAAGGCAATTGGATGTCATTCTGCTCTACAGTCCATAGAGGGTGCGCGCCTCAGGGCGGCAGCAACGGTCGTGAGCAACCGGCTGCTTCCGCGTCCGGGCTGTGCCGGAATTGAAGAAAGGGAGAGAAAATGCCAGCGCTCCGCTCTTCTGCCAACCACGCACCCAACAGAATCACAGAACATTAGGGATTGCAAGGGACCTCGAAATATCATCTCGAAAGTCCAATCTCCTCACCACAGCAGGATCCCCTAGATCAAGTCACACAGGAACATGTCCAGGCGACTTTTAAATGTTTCCAGAGGAGGAGACTCCACAACCCTCCTGGACAGCCCCTTCCAATGCTCAGTCACCCTCACTGTGAAGAAGTTCCTTCTCATATCGATGTAGAACCTCCTGTGTTCCAGCTCACACCCATTGCTCCTTGTCCTATCATTAGACAACACTGAGCGGAGCCTGGCTCTGTCCTCCTGACACCCACCCTTCACATATTTATAGACATTAATGAGGTCACTCTTCGATGTCCTTTTTTCCAAGCTCAAGAAACCCAGCTGCCTCAGCCTTTCCTCATAAGGGTGATGTTCCACTCCTTCATCTTTGTGGCTCTTTCCAGCAGTTCCATGTCCTTCTTGAACTGAGGGGCCCAGAACTGGACACAATATTCCAGATGGAATCTTGAATCTGTCTCACCAGGGCAGAGTAGAGGGAGAGGAGAACCTCTCTCAATTGATCTAGGACTTTTAAAAACCCCTGTTTCTTTTATAATCATGCCCAAACAGGAGTTTACTCCAAAGCTGAACATGAATCTCTTGTCATTCCTTCATAATGAGATAAATGGCAGTGTCAAAATTACTCCATCTAGAGCAGAGTATTTGAAATTTAAATGCAGACTGAGACTGTTTAAATTCTGGTATCTGCATTCAGCAGTTTGATGGGTTTACTGTTCAGTGCTAAGCACACAAGTGCCTTCACAACAGGTCCTTGTTTTCCACTGAGATAACAAAAAGGAACTGGAAGTCATATTGATCATGACATGATTTCTTTGTCAATCTCTGGCTTTCAAGAAATGGTGTTTTATACTTCCTATGAACTGCAGTAACTGCAATGCCTGACAAACCTGATCTTCTATGACAGGATGACCTGATTATTGGACGAGGAAAAGGCTGTGGATATTGTTTACTTGGAATTTTAAAAAGCCTTTGACTATGTTCCCCATAGAATTCTCCTTGATAAGCTGGCTGCTCATGGCTTGGGCAAGCACACAATCTGCTGGATAAAACACTGATTGAACAGAGAGGCCCAAAGAGTGGTGGTTAATGGAGTTAAATCCAGCTGGCAGCCTGTCGCAAGTGCTGTGCCTCAGGGCTCGGTGTTGGGACCATCTCTGTTGAACATCTTTATTGATGATCTCAATAAGGACACAGAGTGTATCATTAGTAAGTTTGCAGATGACACCAAGTTAGGTGGGAGCGTTCATCTCCCAGAGGGTAGGGAGGCTCTTCAGAGAGACTTGGGTAGATTGGAGCAATTGGCCAATGTTGATGGCATGAACTTCAATAAGGCCAAGTGCCAGGTCCTGCACTTGGGCCACAACAATCCAATGCTACAGGCTTGGGGAGGTGTGGCTGGAGAAGCTTCTGGCAGAGACGGACCTGGGGGTTCTGATAGACAGGAAGATGAATATGAGGCAGCAGGGTGCCCAGGTGGCCAAGAAGGCCAGTGGCATTCTGACTTGTATTAGAAACAGTGTGGCCAGCAGGAGTAGGGAGGTGATCATCCCCCTGTATTTGGCACTGATTGAGGTGATTGAGTCACCATCCCTGGATGTGTTTAAAGATCGTTTGGATGAGGTGTTGAGGCATCTGATTTAGGGGTGAACTTGTAAGGTAGGATAGATCGTTGGACTTGGTAATCCCAGAGGTCTTTTCCAACCAGACTGATTCTGTGGAGGCCTGTATCTATTGGAGTCCCCCAAGAGTTGGTACCAGGGCTACTACTATCCAATCTATTCATTAATGACTTGGACGAAGGATTAGAGAGCACTGTCAGCAAGTTTGCTGATGACACAAGGCTGGGAGGAGTGGCCGACACCCCAGCAGGCTGTACTGCCACTCAGCAGGACCTGGAGAGGCTGCAGATTTGGGCGGGTAGAACCTTAATGAAATGTGACAAAGGCAGTGTAGAGTCTTGCATCTGGGCAAGAACAACCCCAGGTACCAGTACAGGTTGGGGATGGACCTGTTGGAGAGCAGTGTAGGAGAAAGGGACATGGGGGTCCTGGTGGACAGCAGGATGACCATGAGCCAGCAACGTGCTTTTGTGGCCAAGAAGGCCAACAGCATCCCGGGGTGTATCAGAAGCGGGATGGTTAGCAGATCGAGAGATGTTCTCCTCGCCCTCTACTCTGCCCTGGTGTGACCACATCTGGTATATTGTGTCCAGTTCTGGGCTCCTCAGTTCAAGAAGGACACGGAGCTGCTGGAGAGAGTCCAGTGCAGAGCCACAGAGATGATGAAGGGAGTGGAACATCTCCCTTACAAGAAAAAGTGTGGTGGTCATTTTCCTTATATTTAAAAGATAATAAAGCTTTTCTTTTCATTTCTGTGAATGAAGTTCTTTATAGATAGTAGCAGAGGGAAGATTGTCATCTACCAAGCCACTGTGAAAGCACCTTGTTCACAGGTCTAATTATTTCAGTGTGTACCTGGAGAGCCAAAATTTGAGCTTTGACATCTCAATGAAAATGTCTATCACATCGGTAACCGGATGTGGCAGTCAGGGAGAGATTGTCAGAAGGAGTGATCATCAATTTGAGTCCATCAGTTGTTCATTTGAGACTTCATATCTCTTGCAGCTCTCAAAAGTTCAAGACGCAGTCTAGAATCTTGGGGAAATCTTCTTCCGTCTCTACCTCTGCTGTCGTCTTAAAACATAACTTTGAGAACACTTTTCCTTGGTTCTCTCATGAGGTTTCAGGGGTGAAGTTTGGTAATACTTATTTCAATTGCAGCATCCAAGAGAATCAATGTCGTCGTTTTTTCCAGTCTGTATGCATTTAGTATTCATTTGCACAACGTGAGGCTTCCATTAAATTGCTAGAGTTGCTGGAAAGTGTTTTTTTGTATTAGCAGCCTTTTTCTTCTCAAGAGTACAGCTTAGGCAGCACAGCACAAGTGACACTCAGTTTTCTTTGTGTGCCTCTGTAGAAAATGTTGTCTCTTGCTCCTCTCGTGTGCAGAACGCTATCAATCCAAAATGGCATAACATGAATAAACATAATAGTAGCAACTCAGAAAAGCCTGCCAAAACTTGTGTTTTTCCAAGATCCCAGGCCTCCAAAAGGGAGACATGTTTTTAATTAGCTATGTGATGACAAGGTTAAGAAGGAAGGCATTTTTTTTTTTACTTATCATAGTTTCACAGCTGTTATGTGCAGAAGTATAAAACTAGCTTCTGAGGAAAAAAAGTGAGGGTGCTAGTTAGAACTGGATTCCCCTAGTTTTAGCTGAATGGGTTCATCAGAATAATTAAGACACATCGTTTGTGGGAGTAAATTGCTGTAGATCCATTATGTTAATTGAAATTAAGATAATTAGAACTTACTGAGTGTCTAACTGCTACGGTGAGTATGAGGAAATAACACAAGTGCAGTATCATTTTTTTGCTTTTTATTTCTCTGGGGAAGGAATCACACTGTAGGGTCTTTCTCTGGTGCCAAGTGATGGGGCAAATCTGTGACTATTTCCACGTCTATAAAATACTGTAAGTTCCTTCCAGGGATGGACTAACTTCATTTAAGTCCCTTTATTGACTTTGGAGAACTAACCTTGGTTTGCAACTGTTCCATGCCATATGTAAACCACTTGGGCATCGCTGAATGAAAGATGATATAGAGATGCGGAGGACTTTTACATTAATATAAATATCAATACAGCATCAGTCTGTTCTTACACGTTGAATATTTCATCCTGAGTATCTTCCTTCATTAAACTGTAAGATAAAAAAAGGTCTACCTCTTTTTTTTCCCCCCTAGAAAACTGTCTTGAAACATGCATTCAAATACCAAATAACTTGCTGACTACTCTGAAGATCTCAGTTTCTAGACCTCAGTGCTGTGCGTGTACTTTATTTCTACCTCTGCACTGGAAAACTGTTGTAAATTATTTTCTTTGGCTAGGTCAGGAAGTATTTTTTCATTTGGTCACTCTTTATTCCTGCTTTTCATTTACAGAGTAATTTCATAGGCACTAGGCAGCTGCTCCTCTAATGTGTGGATGGGATTAGCGAATAATTGTATTATGTCTACAGTACACCAGGTTGCATTATAAAGTTTCAGACAAAGCTATCTCCTTCCTTTCTCATTCATAGCTTTTAGCTATGTCCATGCAATTAAGTGGGGTAGACTGACTCTCTGCACATACATACAAAGAGAAATAGCTTTTTTTAAAATACTAAGGGTGTAGATTCAAGATTAGTTTAACCAATCTAATTGCAGGCTGCTCCTGTTGACCCTCAACATCCCTGTTTCTCCTCATCCCCAACTAATTTTCATCTGAACATGTTCCCTGAACCCAGATTTTGGCATGCCTACATGCGCACGCGCGTGATGTAGGGGGAAAAGCAAGAGTGAATAGGAGGGAAAAGGAAAGGACTGGCATAGTCAGGAGTGAGATCATGCCAGGTCAGGACCAGAATCGTGTGTTCAGCAGTGCACACTTACCAGGCTGTACACACAAATTTCTTCTACTTTGCAAAGGTGACTTTCACCAGGGCTCTCATCGTTTCGGTTCTTCTTTGATAGCGCACTGCATACTAATGGCAGTGTCATACTTTTCTGCAGATTTTGAATGCTGTAAAATTTGGAAGGCACGCTAAGACAAAGGACACGAGCACATAAATTTATTTTTATGATTTCTGTGTTTTCGCTGAAGACGTATTTTTTCAATCTGAGCTACGGTAGGTTATATTTAGCAAGCGGTAGAACAAATGTGTTTCATTACACTGTTTTCGTGTTTTGCAAGAAGTCTGGATTTAGGACACAAAGATTTGGTAGAAAGACAAGACAAAAAAGTCACAATTGTGTTTCATGGCGGACTTTGTCTTGTATTTAAGAAGGCCAGGTCCAGCATATGGTTTTCTCAGTGGCAGAGGTTTTTCAACTTAACATAGTCACTCAGACAAAACAAATAAGCCTTAATTCCATTAAAGATACCAAACTGAGGCATGCAGATATACCTGTGGTATGTAAAGAAGCCAATTTCAATATCCTTGGTGTCAAAAGACAGTAATAATAAGCTCTAGCCGATGTTGTTTTGATTTATTTTCAAATGTATTGATGTCTTCTAACGACAAGATTCTCACTAAACGTGGTGGGGCAATGCGGGGGACTAAACTCTGAAATCCAGTTACTCTTTCTATCGCTGTCTTCAGTAGGACTCCCATAACTGCGTCTTTTACTGAACTGTTTGTTACTGCAGAAAGGGACCTGGGGTTACTGATTGACAGTCTGCTAAATATGAGCAGCAGTGTGCTCAGGTGGCCAAGGACAACAGCATCCTGGCTTCTTTCAGAAACACGGTAGCCCGCAGAAGTAGGAAAGTGTTCATGCCCCCGTACTCAGCACTGGTGAGGTCATGCCTTGAGTACTGGGTTCAGTGTTGGGCACCTCAATTAGACATTGGCATGCTGTAGTGAGTCCAAAGAAAGGCAGCAAGATTGGTGAAAGGGTCTGGAGAACAAGCCTGAAGGAGAGGCTGAGGGAGCTGGTACTATTTAGTCTGGGGAGAGGGAGGCTGAAGGGAGACCTTGTTGCTCTCTACAACTACTGAAAGGTAGAGAGGTGGGGGTTGGCATCTTCTCCCGAGTAGCCAGTGATAGAACAAGAGGAAATGGCCTCAAGTTGTGCCAGGGAAGAGTTAGGGTAGCCAATAGAAAAATCTTCTTTGAAAGGGTCATCAAGCCTTGAAACAGGCTGCCCAGGGAGGTGGTTGAATTACCACCCCCAGATGCGTTTAAAAGTAGTGCGGGTATGGTGCTGTAACGACATGGTTTGGGGTGGGCTTGGTAGAGTTAGGTCAATGGTTAGACTCACTGATCCCAAGGTGTTTTCCAACCTAGATTATTCTGTGATTACTTTTAGGAAAAGGACCAGTTCCATAATACGTTGTCCCTGTGCTCTTTTCTTGCAGTGATGAGACTGCCCGGTTTTGGTGTTTACATCCCTGCTCCTCTGGAACGACTTTCTTCCTCTGTTTTCCATTTTTGCTCAGTCTGCAGAACGATACTCTCCAATCCAAGGAATTATGTGGAAAGCATAAAGAAAAGGGATTATAAATTAAAAAAACCTCTTCTAAATCAAATGCATAATAAGTCTGAATTCAGACTTCTGTTGAAATTTCTATTAAAAACTTTGACAATTCTGCCGTTACGCATGCACCACCCATGCGTTGATCTTTGTTTTTAGGAGACGGTATTTGAGCTTATCTCAGTGTTTTAAGGTTGTTTGGAAAACACAGTGCTGAGTTGTCTTAGTTCTTCTGCACAAGACAACCAACTCCAGCCTGTTTTTTCCTAACAAATGGAAAAATAGTCCAATATTGTATAGAGATGTGTGGAGAAACGTGGAAGATTCTTGTGTGAATCTGTCCTAAAATAGCAACTAAAATCCACTTCAGATAACAACTGTATTGGTAGTGGGGTTATAAGGTCGAAGGGGAAGTGAGTTTCTGCCTGGGTCTTACGAAAGCAGGTTGGTGCCATTACGAAGGAAACATCAAGAGTCCAGATTAGACGGAAGTCTCATGATGCTGTGTTCACTAGATGCAAAGGGTACTCTTAGGCTTGTCCTGCAGGTTCCTCGCCAGTTGTTTCTTGTGAGTGATGCATACACCCTAGAGGGTTAGTTACCGATCTTAAGCAGTACTTTTCTTGCACTTGTTTATGCTGAATTCTGAGCTCTTTCTTGCCTATTGAGTAGGTGTACATGAGAGATTTCTTGATTTCTGTTGTTGATTTTCCTTTGGTTTTGCTGTTACCTGCTTATAGCTTCTGATGTGAAGGACAGACAGCAAGACAACTGAGGCAGGTGGGCATGCTTTCTAAAGTGACCATGTACATCCTGTATGCACCAAAAAGATGTGGGATAGAATTCTATGATCTTATAGAAAAAAATTGAATATAAGATGCACATACTGAAAGAATAGTAGCAAATCATGGAGAAAATTGTGCAAAATATTCTATTTCCAAAGTTTATGAAAATAAATGTAAACTACATAATTATTCAGATATTTCTGTTGCTGTAGGAAATAGGGAAAAAATGTCTCAAGGCCAATGTTCGTGTTTTGTATATTGAATAGTTAAGTGTGTGGTTTTCTGCTTTTTATGTCTCATGCAGAACTTTAAATTTTTGTCTTACTGTTTCTCCTACCTTTTTTGTGTGTTACACAGGATATAGATTAAGTTATTATTAATCTCTTAATTAAACAACCCCACACGCAGTTAGCTGAATAACTTCCTAATCCAGAAGTATGAATATGTCCCTGAAAAATAAGTTCTTTATGTTTTTGTGTCTTAGGGTAATTGCATTCTTTTGAGAATTATTAGGTATGCTGTCTCACTATCCTAAAAAAAAATCCTTAGGAAAATAAATACATTAAAAAGATATTAAAAAAAAAAAGTATAGAAATTAATTAAAAGATAACAAACTCCTTATTTTTTATATTATATATATATGTAATATAAAACATATCCTAAAGTATATTCTAGATTAATTCATGGAAATACCTCGAGGTTGTCAAAATGTTGTGCCAATAACGTTATTTTTATAATGCTTCAAATATTATATGAAAATATCCTTGAAAGAAATTATGTTTCTGTATTTCTATTCTCAGTCCTGTTTAAAAATTAACCAAAAACCAAAAATTAGACTCCTTAGATTTTTATTAAAAGTACAGGTTCCATTTCTGGAGTGATTTTGCTCTGAATATCATTCCCCAACTCACGTTAGCGAGTAATATCTGCTGCTGCAGCGTCTGTCACTTTGGATTACCTTCTAAACTTTAAGCTTCCTGACCAGTTTTATGTTCTTTACGTTGAATCAGTAGAAGACGTGAAGAGTGTGTGAAACTCTACTCTCCATTTTACTCCATGAAAAAATGAAAGTGTCTTTAGTGATACAGCATCTCATTTAGCTCCCAGAATTTTCTTGTGATAATGATGACAATGTGCTAGTTACCAATCAACTGTATCCTTTTCCTGAATCAAGTCTAATAATGTCTGGTTTTGATTTTGTGTTCTATTTCCCATTTATTTTTGTTTTATTTATTTCCAGGCTAGAAAGATTATCCTGCTACACTGTAAACAACCACTGGACCTTTTGAAGAGATTTCTCATCTGGGCTGTTTTGCTGGTGAGTTGCTTGAAGCTCGATGATAGAAAAATAATAGAATTAGCAGACCTAGCAGACCTCATTCTTTTTAATTACTCTTACTGCTGCTTACACACAGCATGTAATTCAGTAAAGGCTGAGCTGACCGAGGCGGGGACCCAACAACTCTGAATTTCTAAGTCATAGAAGTGGCTGTTGTCAAATCCTTTTGTTTATTATGTGCTTTTCGGTTTTATCATCCTGATTATGTTCTGTACAAAGACACAAAACTCAACAAAGCAAAGAAGAGGAAATTTGAACCGTAAATAGGTCAAAATCTAAGCATCTTCATCCCACATTTTGGTTCATTTATCAAAGCAAAATCAATTGTTATTATTAGCCTGTTATCATCATCCTTCCAGTGAGCTGACTTCACTCTAATCGATGTTTCTAATTAGACTACACCAAATACAATTTTAAACTGCAGCAGTCTAGCGCAACGAAAGCTAAATTTGTAGGCACATCTACATCAGTTACTTTCATTCCATCTTTGCTAGCGAGGTATTCCTTTACAAATAAGTTATAAGTAGTTGTTTCAAACGCCTTTGAAGCAGGTGTACACCAGAGTCGATAATGGGCCACTGACCATGTTGAAACGTTTGGTGTTCGTTGGTATGAACCATATGCTTTAAATAGTTCAGAAACTGTGATTGAATTTTCAGGTCACAACACAGACTGAGGACCAATGCTCTGTGCCTTGGTTTCCACTAGCCCTTTTTGACTTGTAAGCTGAGTGTTCATGAAAGTGGACCCAAGTAGTCCATTTCTCATTCCTTGGTAGTTTCTACTGATCCTGTAAGCGTTGCTCTGCTCCTTCAGAGTTTGTCTGATAAGTACGTAGCTGTGTTTTGATTTCTCCATGTGAAATATTCTGACTTTTTAATACTCTGAAAAATGTGGAATTTGTATTGCATGCAGTGCTAAAAGTGAGAGCAGAACTAGTCCATGCTTGGACTACCTCGCGTTCACGTCTTGCAGGCAAGTTGCCAAAGCAGCGATCTCACAGGTTCTGTGCCAGACGCACGTTTGATCAGTACACACGTCTGGGGTGCAGAGGACAAAGCAGTTTCAGAACTGAAACAAGCAGAGTATCTAAATTATTCAAGGCACACTGAATTCTTTTTTCTCTGTTGCCTTTCTTCCTGGAAGAGCCCAAATGAGGCAGGTCTTGTGGAAGAAAAGTGATGGAAAACACATATAACCAAAGTCTGGATCGTACAGGACCAAACCTGAGTTACAGTGATTCTGGCAGTTCCTAACTGTCGGCACCTAACTCAGCATGTTTATAGTTTTCCTGATCTGTATTACTGTCTTACTGTGAGTAGCTCTTATTCACGTGGAATAGCTGTGTTGTGTTATTCATATAAGGGCACAACAAGGTGAACGTTCTTGTCATCCCAGAACCACGCGTCCAGAGAGTATTTGACTGCTAATGAGTGTTTTGCAGGCAGCTTTTCAGTTTGGAGTAGACTGCTCCTCATGTGAGTTCAGCAAAGCAACACCTTTCACCATTTTGGTGTCTTTTTCTTGGTCTGTTGACCTTTGCTTTAATTGTCATTGCCAAGATAAACATCTGAGAGAGGCATTGCCTGGTTTTTAGCATCAATGAGTTTCATATCCGAATGTGGTGAGCTCCTTTAGACACCAGTGAAATGCAGTAGGTGTGTGATAATATTTTGTAGTATATTTCTACATGTATCCTCAAGGAGATCTATTAAGAAGTACTTTTATTCATAGATGTATTCAAATGCATGCACATTTTTATCTATCTGTGTTATAATCATTCCAGGATAAAAATGTTGAAGTAATTTTGGAATATTAATTCTGTCAGATGAGTCCAATGAGTCACAGAACTAAGTTCTTACACAGATGGTAAAACTGATGCCCTGGAATATATAAAGGATGGAAATGCCCTTTTGTCAGAGAATTTCAGTGGAATTTCCCTATGGAATTCTTTCAGGTTCCACTACAAATCCATCTCAGTAATACAAAAACGTTAATGGAGGAGCTGGAAGGATAATGGGGTGTCTTTTCACCCAGATATGTTAATCTGAGTTAATAACCTTAATAATTTCACAACTTTAGAAGTCAGGCAGATGAATGGCATGAGGAGGTAGGCATACTTCTCACAATGTATTTGAAGCTACCTGATTCCATACCTCCCACCACATCCTTCTGTTTTGAATGTGTGGATGTATAAATGTCTCAGTTCAGAGCGCCACATTATCTACGTAGCATAAAACATTCCTTCCAATGATAACTTATGTTCTTCAGTACCTGCATTTACTTTGGTATCATACAGACATTCATTAAGGATCGAGGTCTGTGATAAGAATTTCAGTACTGCATGAATTTTAGAGCGTTGTCTTCACCCATGGGCAGGAAATACGACACTGCACCGTGGGATAGCACTCTTTAATTTAGAACATTGCCGTTGGATGTGAGTTCATCTTAACACAATACTTTAAAACCAGACTAATCAGGCATGCTAAGCTAAACGTGTCACCTGCAGCAGCTGATCATGATGTTCTCTAAGCTATGTGAATACTGTTCTGCTTATTTCCAACATACTCCTTGTATTGGCTTGTGTGTTTTAACTGAGCAGCTGTTTTTACTGTATGCACACCAGAGTCGCTCAAAAGCTATTAAAATGACTCAGAAGTCACTGGAGTGACTTTGTAAGGCTCTACAAGGACTCAACAAGTGCATTTCACATAGTTAAAGCGATAATGGATACCAGAGTGCTCAAGATTCAGCCTTTTAATCCTGACTTCAGTATTGTTGCATGCACTTTGACTCTTTCTTGCTTATTCCTCCCTTTTAGTCTTGTGTTATGGATGTAAGTTGACTTTTGCAATAGAAGACGGTTATGAGATTTCTGATAGCTCTTTTCTGAGGCAGTCTTGCATTTAGTGATACTCTAGTAAAGCGACCTGTCAACTGTAGGTCTAAAAAATGGTTTGCCACTGATAGCTGGTACTCTTTTAAGCAACAGCTTTGACTCTCTTCTCTATCTTGGGTACTTATCGTGGGTATCTTTAGCACACACAATATTTGTGACTGAATCAAATGGAATCAATATAAAAGGCAATAGTTACTCACTGACTTTTTATGTTTGTATTGTAGCTGTGCAAGATGAATCCTGAATTTTAAAATTCTTTTTTTTTTTTATCTCTATGACTCTTAAAGAACATTCAGAAGAAGCATTAACATAACTTTTGTTAACCGAGGTAGTAAGAGGCATTGGGCAGGTGAGATAATGAACACAGCAATATAAGCACCTTGGAAGAATAGGTTTGGCAGAGAATGGAAGTAATTTGGTGAATCAATCTTTGTTCGGTTACGTATGTGCTGAAACTGGTGAATTGTTGATGTGCTTGTCACATGATTCAAGACTAGATATGTATGCAGGATGACTATGAGCCAGCAATGTGCTCTTGTGGCCAAGAGGGCCAACAGCATCCTGGGGTGGATCAGAAGAGGG
>JAOXOE010000632.1:589885-607875 GCA_028565055.1 Phoeniculus purpureus | reverse complement strand
ACATAGGAGGTTCCATATGAATGTGAGAAGGAACTTCTTGACAGTGAGGGTGACAGAGCACTGGAACAGGCTGCCCAGCGGGGTTGTGGAGTCTCCTGCTCTGGAGATGTTTAAAACCCACCTGGATGTGTTCCTCTGTGTCTTGGTCTAGGTGATCCTGCTGTGGCAGGGGGTTGGACTGGATGATCTTTCAAGGTCCCTTCCAATCCCTGATGTTCTGTCATCGTATGATTAATGAATTCACATGTAGTTTGCTGTGAACAGAGTCTACCCAGAAAGGTGCAGGATCCTGGAGGGGATCAGCTCTCCTGGGAAAAATCTAGCAGTACCGTAGGTCTCATTAAGCTCTGAGTGGAGCTTCAAGGAAGTGGAAGGATTACATTGGCCCAGGGGCCCATTGCAGAGCTTGGCTAAGCAGAGGAAAGGCCAGCAGACAGCTTTCCTGTCCCTCCATCCATCAGACTCCCTCTTTCTTTGATGTTCTCTAACAGTGGCATTAAGCTGAAGCTGAGATTTTCATTTCTCCTATGTTTCCATCAGCTTCCTACTCCTTAGCTGATGTTCGTCATTCAGAAAATCAGCTGAAAGAATCCACTGAAATTTAATCTTTTCACCCTTCCATTGAACAGGCACATCCTGTGCCCTTGTGCTCCTTCCCTCTGTAATCCATGTGTTCTTTTATATCTGTAGCAGAGGCCATTTCCCACCTTGCCTGTAGCTAGAACTGTCCTTGGCATCAGATCAGACTGACTGGCTTGTCATGAATTCCTTGTTGCTGCCTTCATATCTTCTTCGTGGTCTGTCCTGAGACTGAGAGAGTCAAGAGTTAACAGTGTTCAATTTCTGGGCAGCATGTTACGTGCTATTCCTGGACTTCAGCTTGGTCACCCTGGACACCCAGAATCTACAGTTTTGTTCTAACTTTTCCAAGCTCCAGAGTCCATAGATATCATAGTCACTTTTGCATACTTGTCACAACTTACTGGGAACCTGTCTGTCACAGTGTTGCACTTGTACTGCTGACCCATTGTGTGCTTCGCTGGCATTTAGCAAGTACAGGTGTGAGCTGTGGGAAGGACCTGGATGGTTCCTCGCAGTCCATTGGCTCTAAGTACAGCTACTGGGATGGAGAAGTCATCCCATATCTTCCCTGTGCAGTGCATGGGAATAGCTCTCTGTCTTGCTTTGGTTTTGAGTGCTAGGAGGGGGAATGGGTAGGGCTGAGCAAACCTACCTTTTTGCCTGAATTTAAAACAATCTTTTGTTTGTTGCTCCAGGTGATTGGCCACAGTAACTTTGGGTCCATCAGAGCCACAACGTGCGTGTATAAAGGTAAGAAGACAAACCAGTGATGCTTTGAAAAAATACCCTGGGAAGACTGTGTGGAGACTTAAACTAGAGTGGTCAGAAAGCTTGAATTATGTCCCAAACCTTGAGCCCACTCTTCCGCAGTTCATCCACTGGCCTTTCCAGGAAGTCGGAAGACTGGAGTGTTGTGTGATGCTGGAGTGAAGAGGTGGGAGGGGAGTGCCGGGGGTTGTCCTGAAGCTCCTTTATGTGCCACATGCTTTTCCTTGGGGGCAGAGTCAGGTTCTGCAGGTGGGGATTTACTGCAGGATGTCTCTCTTTCTTTCAGGGAAATGGATTTACGAGGTGCTCATCTCCTCCCAGGGTCTCATGCAAATTGGCTGGTGTACCCTCAACTGCAGATTTAATCAGGAGGTAGTGTTAACTGCTGCATGTGGCACAGGGCTGCTCTGTGTTCCTCTGCTGCCTTTTAGATCAGTGTGGAACATGGTACAAATGCTGTGCTCCAGCCTTGCTGCCATTTTGTGCCTAACACACACTAGAAAAACTAGATCCTGTGGTTTAAAAGTCATAAAGAGCCTCTCTGCTCTGCACTCACAGAATGGTGTGCAGTGACACACCAGCTGGGCTCATGCTCCACACAGCTCCTGCTCTGTGTTGGCTTCCAGTTGGCGTCTTCTCAGCAGAGCTTGTGGGACAGCATCTCCCTGGGGGTTCTAATTGACAGGAGGCTGAATATGAGTCAGCAGTGTGCCCAGGTGGCCAAGAAGGCCAATGGCATCCTGGCCTGTATTAGAAACTGTGTGTCAAGCAGAAGTAGAGAAGTGATTGTCCCCCTGTACTCAGCACTGGTGAGGCCACACCTTGAGTACTGTGTCCAGGGCACCTCAGTACAAGGGTGACATCGAGGTGCTGGAGCGAGTGCAGAGGAGGGTAACAAAGCTGTTGAAGGGCCTTGAGAATAAATCTTTTGTGGAGAGATTGAGAGAGTTGAGACTGTTTAGTTTGAGGAAGAGGAGGCTTAGAGAGACCTCATTGCTCTCTACAACTATCTGAAAGGATATTGTAGAGATGTTGGTACTGGTCTCTTCTCACAGGTAATTAGTGACAGAACCAGAGAGAATGGCTTCAAGCTTCGACAAGGTAGGTTTAGATTAGACATCAGAAAAAAAAATTCTCCCCAGAGAGAGTGGTCAGGCACTGGAATGGACTGTCCAGGTTGGTGGGTGAGTCACCATCCTTGGATGTGTTTAAAAGACACTTAGATGTGGTGTTGAGGGATATGGTTTAGGGATGAACTTGTAGAGTACTGTTGATGGATGGATTTGATGACCCCAAGGGTCTCTTCCAACCTGAATGGTTCTGTGATTCTGTGATCTCTCAGAGTGACCTTCAGCATCTGGTGGTATGGGGCTTTTTTGCCCAGGAGAGGCAAGCACATGCCAGCTCTTCTCAGGCACTGGTTAGGATGTTTGATGCTGGGAAGAGATGTCAGCAGCATAGTTTCACTGACTTACCACTCTGCAGCACGTGAGGGGAAAGGTGATGGGCGTCTTGGGGGCTGTTTTGACAGAATTTGTAAGTGTATGGTGCCAGTAATTTTCTTCCCACCCAAAAGTAACTAGGGAGTAGTGTCTTTATCCGAACCAAAAACCACAGGCCACTGGATTTCCTCCTAGAATGAGGACTTTTCTCTAGCAGAGTGTGTGTGCCTCAGCTGCTCTCCCTGTCTGCTGGTCTCCTCCTCAGAACTGCTGTTGCAGTGACATAGATCCTGTGTGCTTGGTCTGAGACTCCTCTTTCATGCTTTGCTGCAGGAAGGAGTTGGAGATACACCAGACTCATATGCGTATGATGGAAACAGAGTGCGCAAGTGGAACGTGACCACTACCAACTATGGCAAAGTGAGTAGCTGTCCTCCCAGGACCTGGACATAGAGCAAGGAGAAGAAAGCAGGTGGCTTCTTCTGCTTGCTGTATTCTACTGGACCTTGTGAAATGCCCTCAAGCTTTCCTACCTGCTTCAGTGTGCTCATGGGGAGGCTGTGTACCAGCAAGTTTTTATACTTCAGGGTGCTGGACATGCTGTGTGAGTGCTTTGTTTAGCAGCTCCAGCAGTCTGATTCCCAGTGTAGTGCTACTGTCAGTCTCTGCAAGGCACTGGTTCTCTGTAGCCCGTTAGAGGATGAAGGGCTAATGTTTGAGCCTGCATATGTTCCTAGTACTGGAGGGAAAAAAAGATCCCAGCCAGCAACTTCATTGCAGCTTCCTGAAAATGCTGTATGAGCTGCTGTGAGGAGGAACTCCCTCTTCTTCAACCCTGAATCACACAGGATCAGTTGGGTCACGGGCTTTTTTTCTGATGTGGAAACACTCTGAATATATGTTTAACCTTTTCTCTCCTTTTACTGCAGTCTTGGGCAGCAGGAGACATCGTCAGCTGTCTGATAGACCTTGATGAGGGTACCATTGCTTTCTGCTTGTAAGCATCTTTGCGCAGTTCCCTGCTCTGTTGATGTCTGTGTATCGTAAAGGTTTCTTTCCTCACTGCTCAGCAGGATGCTGAGACCTACTTCTGCCCTCCCTGTTAAGACCTTTGATAGCTCTAGCTTTTATATTTCTGCTTTGTGTTCAGAAACCATCTAGATGGGCTGTTGAAGTCTCCTAAGGTGAGAGCATTTGGCAGAAAGACCTTCAAGCTACAGAGTCATTGTGAAGTTAGCTAGAATTTTGGAGGAGAGGACACCTCATGTGAAGTTTAATACTACAGTTGGTTGAGCCATGCTGATCACTTTTGTGGTCTGTGTAGACCTTACCCTTCATAGACTGACAAGGAGTTGTGAAAAGGCTGATCAGTTTCTCCAGCCTCCAAATCAGTGTACCAAATGAGCAGCCTGAGTAAGAATTGTTCCCTGGCTCTAAACTACAGCCTGTGACAAGTCAACTGGAATTAGAAACCATTAGATGCTCCATGTAATCTTTTAGCGAAGAGTAGGTTGTGTGCATTATCCTTCTGTTTCCAGCAGCATCAAATGGATGAGGCCAAAAATGCCACATGCTTTTAAAATGGCCTTCTGGTTAGTTATCTTGTAAAGATTATTTGGGTTGCCCTTGAAGCTGAGCAGGTTCTGCATTATGTGCAAACTCCTGTGCTGTCATGGCAGTCCTGCTATGCTTCCCATGGCTGTTCCTCAGCAAAGCTGTGAAGATGCAGGTGTGCAGGTTGAGTGGCAGGAGGCAGGGATGACTGATGTATCCATGTTAGCGAGTTGTTGGGAGGGGAATGTGGGTAGCCACATTGCCCAGTTGACCTCAGAACCCTCCTACTGTGACTAAAATCATGTGGGTTTTCCTTTTTTTCAGGAATGGCATATCTCTGGGAACTGCTTTTGATAACATCACGAGGGGTGCCGGGATGGCTTACTTCCCTGCCATAAGCCTCTCATTCAAGGAGTCTGTTGCTTTTAACTTCGGAAGCCGTCCACTCCGATATCCTTTAGGTGTGGAGAGAACCAAAGAATGGTTTAGGTTAGAAGGGACCTCAGAGATCATCTAGTTCCAACTCTCCCTGCCATAGGCAGTGACTCCTCTCACTAGACCAGGTTGCCCATGGGCCCATCCAAGAGAGGAGAAGGAGTTTGAAGGAAGAAGAGCTAGTCCTGACACCATCTTTGGAGGCTGTAGAATATTTGTACTTGACTGCAGTTCACTTTCTTCTGTTGGTGCTTGAATGCAGAGCAGGGTCCAAGAGAGAAGAACCAGATACCCCCTTGGCTGGAGCAGAACCTCAGGGCTCTCAAACATCCCTACTGGTCCCTGACATTAATAATAATTATTATATACAAGGGGCTGCCTGTTCCCAGGCACAGAGATCCTGCAAAGATTCAACTGTCCAGCTTTAGAAGCCCTAATGCTGCTGGGCTGGTGAACCTCTTGGCCTCTGGTCTCTTCTGCCTCCCAGCCATATGGGACCTCTGACATGATTGTATAGTTTCTTGCTGCCTTCCTATTGGAACGCCGAAACCTGCAGCTCCTGTCAGACCGGCACTGGGTGTGCCTGTTGACAGCTATATTGGAGGCTCCTCTGGGTCTTTCTAGAGAGAGCAGAAGCGTGGCATGAAATAACTTGCTGCTGCTGACAATATTGAGGAAGTGGGGATAAGAGCTTGTGGTTTTTCTTCCATTTAGAAGGCTCTGTGGTTTGAACTGTAACTGAGGCATCTCTAGCTATAAAGGAAAATAAGAGACACAGTGTTTTCCTTGCAGGGACAAAAGAAGTCCAGACAGGATCAGACTGCATTTCTCCTTAACCCTTGCCTACTTATCCAGTGGAAGGTTACCGCCCCTTGCAAGACCCTCCAGTTGCAGACCTGGTGAAGTCTCACAAGCTGTTGGGCTACTTGAAGAACGTGATCCATATTGGAATAGATGTAGTGGTATGCTAACGTCACCGTGCTGGGAAATGTGGTTCTGCACTTCTCAGCACATGTCAGCAACTCAGATGTTTCCCTGCACCCAAGAGTCCAAATGCTTTTGCATGGGGTGTGCCTGGCCCTGGACCTCTTCAGCTTGCAAAATGGGGTTCTGGATAGTTCCAGGACTGAATTTAAATCGTACTGGGCTTTGTTATTCTCAGTTATGTGAAATTTCATTCACAGCCAGTATGCAAGAATGTGTGTTTGTCAGGCTCAGGACTGCTGGATTTGATTTTGTAGCCTTGAAAGACACCTGTTTATATTGTAAACACTTTACTGATGTCCTGGTGCAGCAACATGGTGAAATTCTGGCCGGTTTGCCGTCAGAACTGTTTTGGCTGTGGCACTATTCACTCAAACCCCTTTTTATTCTCCTAGGGTGAAAGATCTGTTTGTGCCCAAAGCATAGGGAACACCATCTCCTATGGTCTTGGCTTGAGTGGGGACCTGCTCAACTCGCTGACCTCTGCAAGGGTTCCCATTTGGACACATTTGTAAAAGGGTTGTCACTGTGCATGCACGTGGCTGATAGTAACACCTGCAGTGCACCACAGCTCTCAGAAGCATGGGCCCAGCTGCTTTGCCATCCTAAATTCCGATGTTCAAGGTTTTGACTGCAGTCAGGCATGGTACAGCAGCCAGTGTCTGCTCCAGGCCTCTCCTTTGTTCAGTTGTTGGTGTAGGGGTGGGTTGGGCTGTGTCCGAGCAGTGTCTTTCTGGATTTGTCATTGCAGGAGGGAAAGCTGATGGAAAAGGACACATCAATGTGGCAGCTTCAGGGAGAACCCACAGTGTTAATTACATTAGCCCACATCTTCAATTATTTCTCCCCTCTTATGGTAAGTTTTACCTGCCCAGAACAAACATCAGTAGGTGCCTGTTCTTGTGCTCACTTGGGGAGGTGAACCTCAGCTTTCTCTGGCAAGTGACTGTGTCTTAGAGGACTGTTGACCTGGCTCTCTATCTGCAGTGCAAGGTCTACCTGGTGGAAGATGTGCTCATGACTTTCCTGTTGAGCATCCTTGAGCGAGGAGGGGCAGTGGAGGCCCATCCTCTTATTCAGCAGCTGTTGGATCTCATGTGGCTTCTTATGGAGGTGAGTTACTGGGATCTTTTTTCCACTTTAGGGATCACAGGAAGACCCCAGATGGTGCTGAGGACAGGAGCTTTCCATGGAAAATGCTGACAGCGATTAGGTTTTCCTTTGCTGATGACAAGATCCCTTTTCTTGTGGTAGACCACCCTCTCACTTAGCCCATCTGGTTGCTGCTTCACACCCAGGGAATGTTAGTTCAATGCAGAATAATTGGTAATGGTGACACTGGCAATGAGCTAACAAGGTCCTCCTCCTGCTAAAGGAACAGGTGATGTTGAATAACTTCCTGCTTCTGTAAGCATCAAATAGTAAGAGATGACTTGGTCTCTGGAATGCTGTTGATGTGACTGTGGAGGTCTGAAGTGATGCCATGTTGCTCCAAGAGATTGACCAGAGTGTGCAGAACAGGGGTGGAAATGGGCCCTGTGTTCTTACACCAGCACTGCTGGGAAAGAGCCGCTTCTAGTTTCCTATGTCTCTTCCTTTCCAAGCTGGATGGGGTCACCCTTTCCTGGGACACTTGCTTGAGGCGGCCAGCTGCTGGAAGCTGCTGGTGCTGAGGTGGTTACACAGACCCTGTCATCCCTGCTAGGGATCTGCTTGGAGACAGCACGTCTGTCCTTCAGGTAGCAGCAGATACAGGCACTGGTCCAGCCAGCTGTCAAGGAAAGTATCATTGAAAAATGTCATGACTCACTCAGGCCCATCATCTCAGAAGTGGTGGAGCTGAACAGCCTGGTAGGGCTGCTGTGTTTCTGGAAGTGCTGGCTCTCATCCTACTCATTGGCTGTGAGTTGGACTCAAAAAGAAAGCTCTTCCATCATCCTTTCCGGGTTGGTTCGGCCAACAACAGTGTGTTGGGCAGGTTCAGGGGATAGGACATGTGACAGCCAGAATAAATTGTTTTTCTGTAGCAAAGTGATGCACCACCTTCTGCTTGGACTGTCTTCTGTGGAGTAAGATGGACAAAGACTGTGTGTTCAGAGCACCTGCTTTTTCAGTTCACAGGCAAATTCTTCCTTCCAAGGTCACTCGCCAAGAACTCTGTTCTTGACTCCAGCTCATTTCTGTTAAATGTGTTTTCTTTACTATTTTCTCAGGAGTATGAAGTTCATGAATGCCTCAAGCAGCTACTGATGTCACTGCTGCGGGCTTACAGGTTCTCCCCCATCATCCCAGACCTGGGATTACAAGTGAGTTGCACTTCTGAATGCCCAGGAATCTGTGACTAGCCAGCCTCTGTTAAGTCCCCTTGCCCAAAGGTACATGAGGTTTTGCATTTTGCAGTTTGATCCAGAAATGCAGCTCTGTCACAGTGTACCTGTTGAAGAGTTGTATCTTCTGTAGATGGAGTAACGTTTGCTTCTCTTGTTTCCATAGATTCACTACCTCCGGCTCACAATTGCGATCTTGAAGCATGAGAAATCCAGGAAATACCTACTCAGCAGTGTTCTGTATCCTTTGTGCCTCCTCTAGGCTCAGTTCTCCCTGCTCAAGGAGACCTCAAGGATCTGCAGGTTCTTGGAGGCAGAAGCCACCCTGCCTTTGAGAGGTCATTTCTAATTTCTCAGGTCTCCTTTGCCTAACAGCTTTGAGAAGGGGGATTGGTGTCATATAGTTCACATCCTACTATCACAGAGCATTTGATTTACCTGACTGACCTCTCCAATGTCCTCAGAGGAAACCCACTTTCAGAGTAGTCCAGCCATTTGGGTAGCTGCTGTGGGTGCTGCAGGGGGGTTCTCCCAGGAGAAGGGGGCTCTGGATCTGCCCCGTACCTTCTCCCGACATCACTTCTGTGCTTTAACTTGGCCACAGCTTCGATGTGCTCCGTTCTGTTGTGTTCTTCTATATCAAGAGCCCACTGCGTGTAGAGGAGGCTGGTTTGCAGGAGCTCATTCCCACCACCTGGTGGCCAAACCGCTTCACCAAGGAGGTAAGTGAGGGCACATCCACTGAGAGACTGAAGAAATTTTCTGGCTTGCTGTCCCTATCATTTTCTAGCTGAGGAAACTGGATTTTTCCAGCTTCCAGTACTGGTAGACCATGCAGAGCTGTAGCATCTCCATCACCATAATGTTGTTACTGTCCCCTTGAGCAAACATTTAGGGTGTGTTGCTTAGGAGTAGGAGAGTGGAGAGAGGGACAAGTTTCTGTGGCAACAGATTTGGAAAGGAAGCCCACATAGTTTAAGGAGTTACAGTTGGGTGTCTTCAGGAGATCTACCTTTGCTTGCTGCACAGTCAGGGAAGTTAAGTTGTGCTGCCGCTGTCCCATTGTTCTAGGGAGGTTTTCTGCTCTCCTCTTGGCAAGACATTTTCAGAGTCAGGGATTGGAAAGGGACCTTGAAAGGTCATCTATTCCTACTCCCCTGCCAGAGCAGGATCACCTAGATTATATCACACAGGAATCACATATTGTTCAAGTCTGTCTCCATAGATTATAAAGTATACAAAATATATTATAAAACTAAGGCTGAATTGCATTGGCATTTCTTATCTGAAGGTTTTTGCTGGTTCTCTTGCCTAGATATGGCCCAGGACAGTACAGTGTTTCCTATCTTGATTTAGCAATGTGATGGCTATCCTGAAGTAAATTTATTTTACAGCCTGATCTGTATAGTTCAGAACATAATCTGTTTACCTTCTTTGTGCTGTTCTCAAGTAAAGCCAACATAACCTAAAAGATTTAAAACTGCACCTTGTTGTTTTTCCTTCTCTTTGCAATCCCAGCACAAGTCAGGAAAATTACCTTTTTGTGTAGGACCTGTAGTTCCTGACACGTGGAACAGATTTGGCAGGACAGATAACCAGAAGGGCTATCACCCCTCAGTATTGAAAACTGTGTACTTGGCCCCCTCTCTGAAATGTTTGTACCCCAACGCACGCAGCACGGGCAATAAACAGGAGGAGCTGGAGGCTATTGTGCAGCAGGAAAACTATGATATGGTAGCCATCACAGAAACCTGGTGGGATGACTCCCACAACTGGAGTGTTGCAGTTGATGGCTATCAACTATTCAGAAGGGATAAGTAAGGAAGAAGAGGTAGTGGAGTAGCCCTCATGTTAGAGAGACATATGAAGCCATACAGATGAGTGCAGGTTAGGATAAAGTTGAGTCATTATGGCTAAGAATTAAGTGTAAAGCCAGCAAGAGAGATACTGTGGTGGGAAGCTGTTACAGACCACCTGACCAGGATAAGAAAACAGATGAAATTTTTTATAGGCAGCTGGGAGAAGTTTCACAGTCACTGCCTCTTGTGCTCACGGGAGACATCAACTTTCCTGATGTCTGCTGGAAGTATAATACAGCAGAGATAGAACAGTCCTGGGGGTTCCTGGAATGTGTGGAAGATAACTTTCTGACACAACTGGTGAGCAAGCCAACCAGGGAAGGTGCCCACTTGGACCTGCTTCTTGTGAACAGGGAAGATCTAGTGGGAGAAGTAAAGGTTGGAGGTTGTCTGGGACACAGTGATCATGAGTTGATAGAGTTTTCAATCCTTGGAAAAACAAGGAGAGGGACTAGTGAAACCATTACCTTAGCTTTCTGGAGGGCAAATTTTGGCTTGATTGACAATGTCCCTTGGGAGGCTGCCCTAAAAGATGTAGGGGTCCAGGAAGGCTGGACATACTTCAAGAGGGGAGTCTTAAGGGCACAGGAACAGGCTGCCCCCATGAGACAAAAGACGAGTAGGCGAGGGAAGAGACCATCTTGCCTAAACAGGGATCTTTGGCTGCACCTCAAGAACAGAAAAAGAGTCTATGACCTCTGGAAGAGGGGGCAGGCCTCTCGTGAAGACTTTAAGGATGTAGTCAAATGCAGAAAGAAAATCAGAGGAGCCAAAGAACAGCTAGAGCTCAGCTCAGCTACAGCTGTTAAGGATAATAAAAAAAAAGTTCCTATAAACATATCAATACTACAAGGAGGACCAGGGAAAATCTCCATCCTATTTTGGATTCAGAGAGAAACCTAGTAGCAGATGGTATGGAAAAGGCTGAGGTGCTCAGTGCCCACTTCGCGTCAGTCTTTAGCAGTGGGACTAGGTGTTCTCTGGACAACAGGTCCCATGAGCTGGGAGACAGAGAGGGAGAGCAGAATGAGGCCATCACAATAGGTAAGGAAGTGGTCAGCGACCTACTACACCACTTAGACATAAACAAGTCTATGGGGCCGGATGGGTTGCACCCAAGGGTGCTGAAAGAGTGGGCAGATGTGCTCGCCAAGCCACTTTCCATTATTTATTTGAAATCCTGGATAGCTGGAGAGGTCCCAACGGACTGGAAGGTGGAAAATGTAACACTCATCTACAAGAAGGGCAGAAAGGACCACCCAGGAAACTATAGACTTGTCAGTCTGACCTTGTTACCAGGGAAGGTCATGGAACACATCATCTCAGGTGTCACCGTGCTTCGCATACAGCACAACCAGGGGATCAGGCCCAGTCAACATGGGTTTATTAAAGGCAGGTCCTGCCTGACATATCTCATCTTGTTCTATGACAGGATGACCTGACTATTGGATGACGGAAAGGCAGTGGATCTGTTTACCTGGACTTTCGAAAAGCCTTTGACTATGTTCCCCATGGAATTCTCCTTGATAAGCTGGCTGCTCATGGGTTGGACAAGCACACAATTTTCTGGATAAAACTAGTGAGGGGACGGGCCCAAAGAGTGGTGGTTAATGGAGTTAAATCCAGCTGGCGGCCTGTCAGAAGTGGTGTGACTCAGGGCTCGTGTTGGGACCATCTCTGTTGAACATCTTGACCTCGATAAAGGCATAGAGTGTATTGTTAGTAAGTTTGGAGATGACAACAAGTTAGGTGGGAGTGTTCAGCTGCCAGAGGCTCTTCAGAGAGACTTGGATAGATTGGAGCAATGGGCCAATGTTGACGGCAGGAGCTTCAATAAGAAATGCTACAGGTTTGGGGAGGTGTGGCTGGAGAGCCGTCTGGCAGAGACAGACCTGGGGGTTCTAACAGACAGGAAGATGAATATGAGGCAGCAGGGTGCCCAGGTGGCCAAGAAGGCCAATGGCATCCTGGCTTGTATTAGAAATAGTGCGGCCAGCAGGAGTAGGGAGGTGATCATTCCCCTGTATTGGGCACTGATGAGGCCACATCTTGAGTACTGTGTCCAGTTTTGGGCACTTCAATACAAGAGAGATGTTGAGATGCTGGAGCAGGTGCAGAGGAGGGCAACTAAGCTGGTGAAGGACCTAGAGAATAAATCTTGTGAGGAAAGACTGAAAGAGCTGGGGGTCTTTAGTTTGAGGAAGAGAAGGCTGAGAGGAGACCTCATCCATCACTCTCTACAGCTACCTGAAAGGATGTTGTGGAGCGGTTGGTGCTGGTCTCTTCTCACAAGCAGTTAGTGATAGAACAAGAGGGAATGGGTTCAAGTTACAACAGGTAGGTTTAGACTTGATATTAGGAAAAATGTTTCCACAGAAAGGATGGTCAGGCACTGGAATGGGCTTCCCAGGGAGGTGTTTGAGTCACCATCCCTGGATGTGTTTGAAAATCGTTTGGATGAGGTGTTGAGGGATGTGGTTTAGGGATGAACTTGTAAGATAAGGTAGAAGGTTGGACTCGATGATCCCAGGGGTGTTTTCCAACCAGAGTGATTCTGTGATTCCGTTTTCTGCTACTGGATAGCTGATCTAGATGATGGATTTTAGACCACAGCTTGTTGTTTGAGTAGGAGTTGTTCCTAGCAGAGTTCCCACAGGGTGCTGTCCATGTCACTGAACGTATTACGCAGACATTAATGTTGATAGCTTTGCCTGTGTGTTTATGAGAAAGGGCAAAATCTGAAGAGGCACTGGGCTAAATTAAACCCATCCTCCCTTCATCCATGTCTCTCTCTGCAGTGCCTGTCTCAAGGATTAATAGCTGAATTTAGTCTCCCAGCATGTTATCATGCAGTACTCTCTCAGCAGCAATAAATTCACACAAAAGTACTAATGCTTCACCAAAAACATTGAGTCCTGTGCTCTCTTGATTCACCTCAGGTGCACTGTGCCTGAAATTTTATATGAGTATGTCTGCATGATGACTAGTGCATGAGAAGAGCTATATTACTGTTTTAATTACTTATAATGAAGGATCATAGGATGATGATGTCATCACTTTAAAACTTACTATGTCTAAGTGCATTGCCAGGAAGAGGAACGATAAATGATGATTCATGTACCTTGGAAAAAATTCAGACAAAACCCACTTCAAAAATCTTAATTATCTGAGGTCACTTTCTACGACATACATAGGATTCTGTTCTTTAGGATTTGTCACAGGTTAATAGAGATGGCTGAGGATTGTTCAGCTTAGGTCGGTTTGACAGGAAAAAGCAGCAGTGGTGTGGGGGAGGGAAAAGAAAGAGACAAAGACTGTGATTTATCAATGTGTACTTTGCTATTCTATGACTAACAAAGAGACGGTTCACAAATGCCTTGGACTCAAAGCTGCGATCTGCCAGCACTGCTGATCTAGGGAAGCACTACCATTAAGTAAAAATAGATTCCTCAGCAGTTGCAGACTTCCCTGTTAGCAGACCATCCCCTATTCTCTATACGTGCAGCAGGCAGATCATTCTGCTGCGTTAGGCATAATGGAACTTCGTTGCAGCGCTGTCGGGTATCAATAATTTGAATTCCTTATGTGACTGAACACCAAAAATCCTCACTCACTAATTGATTACTCGCTATCTGGTTTACTCATGCTTTATTATGAGGTGATTTTTCATTTGAACTAAGCACTTCATTTTAAAAATGCAGAGGGGTTTTTTGCCATTTCAGAGGGAAAGGAATAGTGATACCCAACAGACAAAAAGATCTTAAAGCTACTACTGATCAGTTTAAGTCTGACAAAAACTATTTGGAGTCTCTGTGAAACGATTGTCTGCATCCACATGTCTTCCTTCCATTTTAAGTTTAGTCCAAATCAACATTTTTGTAACCATGAGAGGCAGTTACTAATATTGTAAGAATTCTGTGCTCTGGTGTAACACTGATTGTACCGTGATCTGTAGATATTCTTGTATTTACTAAGTGGTACGTGTAATGCCTGTTTACACTTGTGATGAGTGTAATGCTGTTTTCTTGGCACCTTGACTTAAACATAGTGTTAGATATATGCACAGAGACACACATGTATTCTCTCTGCTTTGAACAGGCAAGCTGTGTTATCATGTGCAATTACACTCACGTGAATATGCTGACCATAAAACTGAACGAGTGGTAACACTGACTTGGTTCATAACACCCTGACTTCCTAAAAATGTATGTAATTATGTCTTGTGGTAGTTTCTATGGAATGGCAAATATGCCATATACGTTCCAGAAATGAGTCTGTAGATTGCCTGGAACTACTGAAAGAGCAACAACTCACCTATCAAGGAGCAGTTATGACTTCTGACAACTATCTAGTCCCATCCCCCTGCTAGGGCATGATCACCTAGAGAGGATCACACAGGAGAACACATAGAAACATAGATTTTCAATATGTCCAGAGATGGAAACTCCACAACCTCTCCAGGTGTCCTGTTCTGGTGCTCTGTTACCCTCATGGTAAACTGGGGCAGAGTGGAGGGGGAGGATGTGCTCTGTGGTAATGGGTTGGACTTGATGATCTATGAGGTCTCTTCCAACCTTGGTATTACTGTGATACGGTGTGATAACACCCTTAGACCTGCTGGCCTCATTCTTAATGCACCCCAGGATACCATTGGCCTTCTTAGCCACAAGGGCACATTGTTGGCTGATAGTCAGCCTATTGTCCACCAGGACTCCCAGCTCCTTTTTCCCAGAGCTGCTGCACAACATATCAGCCCCCACTCTGTGCTGATACATGGGGTTGTTCTTTCCCAGGTCTAGTACTCCACACTTTCCCTTATTGAATTTCATTAGGTTTTACCTTGCCCAGTCTCCAGCCTGTACAGGTCAAGTGTTCCAGGGGGAATGGACTGTGCTGTGCCACAGGTAGTGTTGTAGAACTTTTGTGAACTCTGAATAAAAAGGAGTATAAGTAAACCAGATAAGCAAAGCAATTTCTTCTGGCATATGGACCAGCACTCAATTTTGTTTTTCTTCATCTCGGTAGCTTAGAATGTTCTGGCATTGAATACTGTTTATATTTTATGTTCCAATGTCTATCACAGCCCATGTTGTCAGTTTCTTTGGGTTGAGAAAATGTTAGTGATTATTTGTTTCCATCTTGATGCGTGCATTCTATTAGACCAGTGACACAGGACGTTAACACACTAATGTGATTTCAGTCACAGAATGTCAGCAATTGGAAGGGACCTTGAAAGGTCATCTAGTCCTCCAAAGACTATCATCAGTTCATCCAAAGTCCTAGCAATCTGACTAACTCCTGCAGGATCAGAATGAATTGTGTCTTTATTTTTAAGGGATAGAGGTTTAAAGAGAAAACATCAAAAAGACTCAGGATGAATAAGCCTGGTAATTGATTTTCAGCCGTATCAACTAGTGGGAATTTTGTGAGTCACAGTGAATGAAAAATACAGAGAGCAAGGATTACTTGGGTCTCCCAAGTAAGATGTGATCAAACTGTTGCTGATCGTAACTCTTTGAGTGAGAATGCCCAGTCTGCCAAATCCATGTCTCTGTATTTTAGCGACAAGGGAGTCATGTGAGACAGTGTCAAATGCCTTTCACAAGTTCAGGTAGGGGATGTTGATTGCTCTATCCTTATCCACTAACATGGAAGACCACAAGATTTGACAGGCATGATCTGCCCTTAGTGATGCCATCTTGGTTGTCACAAATTATCTCCTTATTTCCCATGTGCTTCAGCACAGTTTTCAGGAGGATCTGATCCATGATCTCGCCAGGCACAGAGCTGAGACTGACTGGCCTGTAGTTCCCTAAGTCATCTTTTTGCCCATTTAAAAATGAGGGTTGTGTTTCTCCTTTTCCAGTCAGCAGGAACTTTGCTGCAATCCCTGCTCCTCGTGTTCCCTGCCTGTCCTTCTTGAAGAGCTGATACTCCTTCATTCCAACACTCCAATCACAGGAGTCATCCCACCATGTCTCAGTGATTGCAGTGAGATCATGGCCCTGTGACCACACACAGATCTCCAATTCTTCCTGTATGGGGGTGCGTTGGTGCACAGGCATTTCAGGAAGGGCATTGAGGAGTGGTGCACCTTCTGACTCTCCAAAATACTGGAACACTGGCTCTCAAAGCCAGCAGGATTCTGCCCCACATGTGCTGAGCCAGGCGTCCCCCTGGCAAGCCACCCCTGCCCCTTTGAATCTTGTTTAAAGCCCTCTTAATGAGCCACATTAACTCCTGCCCTAGGGTCCTTTTCCCTTATGAGATAAGCTTCTCCTTTGAGTTGCCAGGAAATCAGTCCATGATCAAAGAACCCAAAGTTGTGCCAGTAACACCAGGCATTGATCTGGTGCCTCTTCCTGCTTACCCCCTCATCGTTCCCTGCAACTGGAAGAATTGAGGAGAAAACTTGTGCTCCCAGTCCCTTCAACAGTTGTCCCTAAGCCCTGAAATCCCTCTTTATTGCCCTTGGGATACTTCTTCCTACCTCTTCACAACCTACCTGAAAAACTAGAAAAAGGTACCTCCTTCCGTACCAGGGAAGGAGGTTTTCTCCTTCATTACTAATCCTGGCCCCGGGGAGGCAGCTGACCTCGCTATGTAGTGGCCCTGGTCCAGATTGTGGATTTGGCTCTGTGCTCCCCTCAGAAGTCACCTACAACTGTGACTCATCTTTTCTTCTTTACTGCATTTGTTTTGATGCAGGGAATGGATGGACTAGACCTTGATGACATCACCACAGTAGAAGACTCACTGCCTGCCTTCTTGACCAGTACCTGTTTCGGAGCACTGAACCTGTTCTGCATGGGCATCTGACAAGACGGGGTAACCACTGATGACACAGCAGAAGTGTTTTGACACATCAAGTAGGAACTACTTGCCATTGCTCCTTGCCCTCCAAGTCACCATATTAGGTCGCGCAGAGAGAGGACAGGGAGTTCTCTGTGCAAGGGCTGTGTCTGCCTGCAGGGTTTCTTTTATGGGAAGCAGAGAGTGACACCAAGCATCTCTCTCCCTCTCACACACTCTGACAGCCCCCAAACTGCTCACCCCCTCCCTGAGCTCAACCACTAAGTGTAGCAGCTCTTCTGTTGTTGTGCTCTCAGTCTCAACTTGCTGATGGCAAACTCGCAGGGTTTATTTACCGGAGCCCTGTGCAGCTGATTAAGCCCTTGTACTTCTAGCTATGAAGTTGGTTTCTGCACGTGCTGCTATAGCATAAACATTCGAACAGGTGAAATACTCTAATAGGAAAGAAATCCCCTTACTCTTCCATTTGCCTTTAAACTCAATCATCACTCCTGCCCCAAATGTTGTGGGCTCTAACAGCAGGGGCTAGCTTTAGATTCTGACTGCTGCAGGCAGATGTGAGCCGTATGTTGCTTGCCAATTTGTACTGAGTCAGGGGTGTCAGGCTTGCTGAGCACCTTGGAGCAGCAAGGCCACTCTTGTGGGTTCTGTCAGCAGGCTGTGGGCTGTTTTGTCATTGCTTTGTTACCTGCAGCAGATCTGCAGCCATCTAGTACCAGAATTGACTTGGGCCTGGGACCCTAACTGCCAGAAAGCAGATCCTGGTGTATCCTATGCAGATATGAAGACTTAAGTTGGTGTTGATGCTAGGATGACGGTGGTTGGACAGGACATTGGCAAAGACTGAGCTTGTCCTGCCTAAGGGTGTCCTGCTGGATTACACTTACTGCTCCGCTATGCAATGTTATATGTATTTAGTTCAGGTCCCTTCACTGTGCCTCATGTTATCCTTAGGAGCGCTGTGTCTGTAGTATACAGTCTTTAGGGAAGCCCTTGAGCAGAAGACCTCTAAAGAAGAGAAACACATACACCAGCACAATAAGATTTGGACAAGCAGAATATGTTCTTCAAAGTTCCTGGTGGAAGCTGGAACTACAGAAATCCAGGGAAGGGCAACCAAGCTGGTGAAGGGGCTGGAAGACATGCCCTATGAGGAGAAGCTGAGGGAGCTGGGGCTGTTTAGTCTGGAAAAGAGAAGACTGAGAGGAGACCTTATTGCCCTCTAC
>JAOXOE010000632.1:568549-580631 GCA_028565055.1 Phoeniculus purpureus | reverse complement strand
CCACCCCAGGATGCTGTTGGCCCTCTTGGCCACAAGAGCACACTGCTGGCTCATGGTCATCCTGCTGTCCACCAAGATCCCCAGGTCCCTTTCCCCTACACTACTCTCCAACAGGTCAGTCGATACGATGGAGGTATCTTTATTACACGTAAATTTTAATTAATGACTATATTCCACTCATTCCTTACAAAGTCACTGTTACTTAAGAATGAAGAAGTTCTTTGATGCCAGTGTGTTAAGAGATTAAGGGGGAAAAAGCCGTGAATAAATGAACCGGTAGGAAATGTCAGAGCCATCCACCAAAAAGAGTTCAAGCTTTGTCTAAACATTGTGACAAGCTCTGCTGCCTGCAGAAGGCTTGGATCAGTCCTTATGACTCACTTCCTTAAAAAATACCAATCAGAATTCCTGACTGCTTGCATCACAGATGTATTACCCGTTAATGTATTGAGGAAGGATGTTTTGCACAGATTGGTTATTGTCTGCAAAAGGTATAACTGTGCAGTAAAATAAGGAGTCCCTCGCTGTTTTTTCTGAAGGGACGTAGTCTTTTCTTGTGGATGGGGTGCTGTGTGCTTCCGACTTGTATCGTTCAGGCAGTTTTTTACTGGCAGCTTTCATGATTTGTGGCTTGCTGAGTGACATTTTGCTTCTTACTCAGGTTAGTAACATCTCAGCTTCTTCGATCAAACGCTTCTGTGAGTAAAACCGATGCGCTGCGTATTTATAATTTTCAAGCCATGGTCTTTGAAATATTCAAATTACCAAGAAAATCGCGTGCGCAAACACAGCCTGGCGCACGCTGATACACGTGAGTCAGAGAAGGTTAGAAATTGAAGCTGTACCTATGATGCCTAGACTAGCACTTGTGACTTCTAATACACTGCTGCTTTTTCAAGCAGAAGTGTTCAAAGAGAACTTAAGGGTTTTAATGAATTTTCCCCTTGTGATGAAAATAAGTAGATAGGATCGAGCTTTGTGAATTTCAGCTGCAAGGCTCTCGTTAAGTTCAGTTTCACCTTTTCTGTTGGTTTTGAGACCCTGTCAGGATTTCATTTGGTGCAGAGAGAGCACGAAGTCCATTGAGTAAATAAGGAGTTTTAGAAACAGCAATTGCTGTTGTAGTCCTGTGGTGTGTGGCTTAGCAGGGCAAGTCTGTGAGCCCAGAGACATTGTAGTGTGGATCCTTGTGTTCATCCTGAGATCCGATTTCTTAATAAAGACAGTAAGTGAAAACACTGCAGTATTAGGCAAAATAAAAAGATCTACTTTTTTGGGTTGGACTTGATGATCTATGAGGTCTCTTCCAAGCTTGGTGATACTGTGATAAAATGAAGTCCTTTCCTCTGATTTGAAGGTACACGGTGATGAGTACGATGCTGCTGATGAACATTTCTAACAAAGCCTTAGGTATAGAGAAGCACTTAGGAGCCATGTGAATATAAATGCCCTGAAAGCTGCTGTAGATATCTGAACAGAGGTGCTTTGGAAAATACTGAGAACTCGAATGAACACAGTATTGTCAGAGCCATCGCGCTGACTTGTAAAAAGGTGCTTGACAGGCTGCAGAGGACAAAATGTCAGATGAGGAGTTAGGAAAAATAGTTTGCCTGACATTTCAGTTCTTAGACAAATCTCTTCCATTTCACCCTTTATCACCCTTTAATTCCTCCTCCAATTTACAGCAACAGAGACACAATATTGTAAAAGTTCTTTGTGGTCTGCGAATGGAAAAATACTCTAGTGACTAAATATTACGGTTTCCTTGTTTGCTGTCTTGGTTGTAAATTGTTAGCCATTACAGCACAGTGGAGAAACTGGGTCTTATGGAGCCACTTGTTAACCCGTTTCTTCACATGAGACACTGCAGCATTGCGGGAATGACGGAAAAAATAACCGCCGTTAAACAACTCAGTGACAGTGAAGTAAAACGGAGCGAATCCTCTTTTTAAGTAGGAGTCTCTCTCTTGGTTATTCTATTTGGAAGAATCAGGCACTGCTTGTGTCTGCTGTGTTTAATAAGGTGCTTCTTTAAGGGCAGAATTCCAAATGCGTTTCTTGGCTTTTCTTCTGAAACATGGCAGAGCTAAATATCCGGCATTGGGTTTGCTACTGATGCTCGTACATGATTTCAACGGACTGTAATGGAAGTTACATGTGTGTAGAAAGCAAAGCAGGCCCTCACAAAGTGTTGGTCAAGTCATAAAAGCTAGCCTAAAGCGAGTGAGGAGGTAGCGTATGGGAGGGTGCGTGAAGCTGTCTGTCCTGGTTTATCTATTAGTGGCTTTACTGTTCGCGTAATATGTTGTTTTGAGCTCTGAAAACAAGAATCATTACTGCTTTGGATTGCTGTCAGGATTTTGAGTGTTTTCCTCAAGCTTCAGGTGAGATGGAGAAGCAAATTCCTAGATAGTTCGACCTAGCAGTCTGTAGTCTATAATTAAATTCTCTGAACCCAGTGTTTTTTCATTGCTAATCAATGGACTTCTGTCCTAAAAAAATCCTCTAACACTGATGAGTATAAGAAAGGATAAAACTGTTGAGAAACCTGGATGTGGCACAAAATTCAAAAAGCTCTTTTCCAAAACAGCTGGAGAACTTGGCATGTTAATAAAGGGACAGCTAGAACACATTCTCCTAGTAAACTTCAGTATAACCTCTAAAAATAACTGCACAGATAAGTTGATTAGCAGTAATTGAACTAACTTAATGTAGTTGGATGATGTCATGCTCCTCTAAAGTAATTTCTGTAGACAAGCCATTTGAAGGTCTCTTGCAGTCAGCATAAACATCTTCGTGTTCCTAAACAGAGCATTCAAACTGCAGGAATCACTGGGACAGCTCTGACATCTTACTGTTTTATCTTTTTCTTTGAGTTACTGTAGCTTGCCTGTTAGAAGAAGCTTTGAGATGATGAGTATCTCACCCTTGGTTTAATGAAAATGTAGAACCCATATAACTGTATAAAAATTTAGACCTGTTAGTTGGACAGTTGGACCTAAAGAGTGGTGCCGAATGGAGTTAAATCCAGTTTCCAGCTGGTCAAAAGTGGTGTCCCCCAGGGCTCAGTACTGGAGCCACCCCCATTTAATATCTTCATTGATGATTTGGACAAGGGAATTAAACCACCCTCAGTGAATTTTCAGGCAACACGTGGTTGATCTGCTGGAGAGTAAAGAGGCTCTACAGAGAGATCTGGACAGGCTGGATCAAAGGGTCAAGGCCAATCGCATGAGCTTCAACAAGGCCAAGTTCTGGGTCCTGCACCTTGGGCACAACCACCCAGTACTTCCGAGACAGTGTCTGGAAAGCTGCTCAATAGAAAGAGACCTGGAGGTACTGATTCATATCTGCTAAATATGAACCAACATTGTGCTCGGGTGGCCAATGGCATCCTGGCTTGTATCAAAAATAGTGTGCCCAGCAGAAGCAGGGTCATGATCAGCCACTGGTGAAGCGACACCCTGACCACTGTGTTCAGTTTTGGGCACCTCAACACAAGAAAGACGTTGAAGTGCTGGAGTGGGTCCAAAGAAGGGCAAAAAGCTTGGTGAGGGGTCTGGGGAACAAACCTTGTGAAGAGCATCTGAGGGAGCTGGGGCTGATTAGTTTGGAGAAAAGAAGGCTGAGGGAAGACCTTGCTGAAACTCTGGAAAGAGGCTGTAGATAGGTGGACGTTGGTATCTTCTCACAAGTAATTAGCGATAAGACAAGGAGAAATGACCTCAAGTTGTGCCAGGAGAAACTTAGGTTAGACATTAGGAAAAGCTTCTTTACTGAAAGGTTCATCAAGCGTTGGAACAGCCTGCCCAGGGAGGTGTCTAAATTGCCATCCCTGAGCGTGTTTAAAAGTCGTATAGATATAGAACTTAGAGACACGGTTTAGCAGTGGGCTTGGAATAGCTGGGTTAACGGTTGGACTCTTTAAGGTCTTTTCCATCCAAAACGATTCTATGAGTCTATGTATTAATAACAGCGTAATAAATGCCAAAGATGGAAAGGCCCTCTGCAAGTGGTTTCAAAATTTCCCTGCAGCATGCATTTCCAGTGTTCTGTCCAGCTTGATTCAACCTGTCCCAAACAGTGGGAACTATCCCATGATCTAATTCATCTCGCTAAAAGGAACCTTGGAAAATTATTTTCCTAGAGATTAGTCTTGGGTTTGCATCTGCTTAAGCGGCATTTCCTGTTGTGCTTGCTCTTGTATTTTTGCAGCGTTTAAAAGTTTGTTAATCCGGGTGATGTCTTCCAAAATTCTTGTAGCTCTTCTGTCACTGGTTTTGTAGGGTTCTGCGAAGTTATTTTCGCTTGGCTACCTTTGTTCTGCGAGGGCTGAAACATCCGTAACTGCTGTAGGCATTCAGAGTGTGGTGTAGGGGATAAATGAGGTTTCTGCAGGACAAATCTGCTCTGAGATTTTTCTGTTTATTGACCTAGATGACTTTAATTTAGAGATGCCTCAAAATCTTTCATCATCAGCTCTGTGATATTGATAGTTCCTTTTTTTGTGCAATGGAGTGCTGGCGCATCGGTCATTTTGGGGCATATTGTGGTGGGAATACCAGTGTGTTCAGCTGTCAGCGATTTGCAGAGGCTGCCCTGGTCTTTGCCTCTGAGTGTCGGGAGCAATACCTTGTGAGACAATGTCATCATTTTGCTGATTTATTTCTGAATAAATCAGGATTATTATTCTTTTTTTTTTCTGGAATGGTTGGTTGGTCGATGGTGCAGTAAACCATTGCTATGCAAATCCTATCAGAACTTTGCACTAACCTCCTGGAGCTGTCAAAATGTCAAAGGCACGGCTAGTTACAGCGCTGCTCTTAATCAGGAGGCCTGGCTAGGACAGGACCGTAGCTTCTGTTCCTGGATTATTAAATATCAACATCTAATAGCGTGCTTACTTAGTACTAGTTGATTCTTTAAATGCTAGCTGATGGAGGGAGAGCACATCCTGTGGATGAGAGAAAGAGTCATTAACTTTCTCTTGAATAATGTCATTTAAGAGCAGGCTTCAGTATGCCCGTGTTTTGCTCCTTTCCCTGGTAGTCTTTGGGAATATTTCCTCCTCTTCTTGTGGTGATTTGGCCCTGGCTGGGGGCCAGGAGCCTCCCAAAGCCACTTTATCGCTCCCCTCCGTCTCAGAGAGAGAAAAATACAATGAGAGGTTAATGAGTAAAGACAGCAACAGCTTAATAAAGCAGAAAGCCAAAGCTGTGCACAGAAGCAAAGGCAAATAATAAAGAAGCAGAAGGTGTTCAGCTGCCATTCTAGGAAGCAGGACCTCCATATGCAAAGTGGTTCTGGAAGACAAAATGCCGGTAATGAATGTCCCCTCTTTCCTCTTGCTTTTTCAACTGGACTGACATCATATGGCATAGAATATGATGCCTTTGGTCAGTTTGAGTTAGCTGGCCTGCCATCATTCAGCCCTCCTTGGCTGGGGAGAATATAAGGAAAGACCAAACCCCACAGCCTCGGTGCTGTGCGAGCCCTGCTCAGCAGCAGCCAAAACGCTCACCACAAACACCCCTACAGCTACCACCACAAACACAGCACCAGGAGAGATGTCATGGGGAAGATCAGCTCCATCGCAGCTAAACAAAATACTCTTCCGTGTTGCTTTGCCAGCTGAACTGGATTGCCTACCCAAAGCACCTAGCAGTTGTTTTTCCCAGAAGACGTTTGACACGTTTTCCTGGCTCCTGCTGGAGCACAGACCTCGCTGGTTGGACAGGTACCCTTTCCAAAACTTCTGTTCTCTGGACGCTTAAGTGATGCGTCAGTTGTGACCCTCTGCAGAATTAGATCTATGGTCTTACAGATATCTGAGTTGCTGGCGAAAGCTCTTTTCTTCTATAAGCAGAATGCCAGCATGATGAGGACTGACAGATTTTGGAGTCTTGCTGTCTCTTGATACAAGCATTAGTCAGTCGAATCAGGATTGAAACTTAGCATTTTCGGAGAGGCTGACAATGCCATTTTTATGTGTAACAGTGCACCCTCTATTCATCAAGGAAATGACCAAAGAAGTGTGTACCCAGCTGTCTCTGTATCAGTAGCATCTATGCATAGCAGCTGCTGATGTTTGCAATGACCGTTTCCTATCAGACCCTTCTTGTTTTGGTGCTAAGTATAAAAAAAAGAAATAGTTAAAATCTTAGAAATCAAGGATTCCAAAGAGCCAAATTCAAAGTTGTCCCAGTAGCACCACTCTTAAGCTTCTGCACTGAAAGGGTCATCAGACCTTGGAAAGACGGCTCAGGGAAATGGTTGAATTACCATCCGTGGATGTGTCTGAGCCATGTAGATACGCAGCTTAGGGACAGAGTTTAGCAGTGGTCTTGATACTGTTAGGTTAATAGTTGGACCCTAAAGATCTTTTCCAGCTAGAATGGTTTTATGATTTTATGGTTCTGCAATTTAAGTTAACATTGGGTGATGTTCTCTACTTGGTAGGGAGCTGTGCAGTATGCCCTGCAGCTCTTGTCCTGCTGCAGACCTGGTTGGCCTGTTGCAGACCTGGTCCTTGGTCATTTAGAGTGGAAGAGCCACAGCACCCTGCAGACTCCAGGTTACTCCCATGTGCTGCATTTGAGCAAGGTGTTCGCTTCTCCTCTGGCTGCTCAGGAGATGCCTGTGGTGTTTGCTGCAGGCTGTGAGCGTGTCTTGGCACTATGGAATATCGTCTGGGCAAAGTCCTGTAATGCTGTGCTTTTTTTGGGTTTTGTTTTTAAATCTCAGTATCTGCTTCCAGAAAGGTACTTTTGTTTATTCCTTTATTTTTTGGTACAGTTTTACAAGAATTGCAGCAAGAAATGATACCGTGGTCAGGATTTTTTTCCTTATTAGAGGTTAATCAATGAGGTGTCTGTGCCAAAGCAGGGTGTGAGGTTTGGGTTAAGCTTCCTTAGCCCACTGTTACACAGTGTGTTTGGACTGCCAGCGTAAAGCACTCTTAGAGAGCAGCTTTGTACTTGCATCATAACCACCCTTTACTACTTGCAGCTCCTTTTTCGCAAAGGAAATCCTTAAAGGCTGTCTTTAAAGGCACAGACTGTAGGTGGGTTAGCTCTGAACTGAAGACACATCTGTATTAGACATTTTACTTGATGCATATAGTTTTGCCAGCAAAACTCACATGTGTTCCTTATCCTCTTTGTGCCCCAATTACTCAGGTATAAAAGGAGGGCAAGATTCCTGACAACTCAGGAAGGAAGTGGGTATGCATTAAAAGATGGTGAGGCCACTTAGTACTAGAGTGATGTGGAGGGATTCTGTAACTAGGAGATATTATTTCATGCTTATGTTTTTAATGGCTTGGGAACATTAATCCACACACAAACCACACTGTCTAAATTCTGTTAATGATTCTATCAAAACCTTCTGCAAGGAAGAAACATTTCACATCTTAGAGTAACTCATAGCTGTTGTAGGGGTGCACGTTGAAGCAGGTCTGTGCCTTTTCTCGTTGGTCAAGTAAATATTTAGTGACCTGCTGTTGGAAATACTTCTCCCTGTCCTAAGTCAGACTTTATGACAAGAGCATAGGCTCATTGCAAAAGGATGAAAGGAATATGCCAGGGATGTAGAAACCGTTGACGCTACCAAAAATACTACAATGAGCAAACAACCACCTCTATGCTTTTTTCCTTACTATTCATATATTATCAAACCATAGGAGTCCTCATCCAGTCAGCATTAAAAGTGTTTGATCATTTTGTGATATTGGGGTTAGGGCAGGAAAATATGTGGGCAAAGAGACCTTGGACAGTGATATTCCTAGCGCATATTTTCATCCTCAAAGTGACAGTATCTCATCAAATATTTCTCAGAAGCCTTATTTTTTCAGTGATCGTAAAGCCATCTTTCCATTAATGTTACTTCTTTGAGAACAGAGGGGACATACTGAGTACTTACAGAGGATTCTCCGGGCAGGAATGACATTTAAGCTCTGATTTGCCTTTTTTCCAACCACCATGTAATGTATGCAACCAAAGGAAATTGAAATCATCTAGCTGACAGTGCTGGATGATGCAGGAGACCACTTTAAAAGCAGCTGGTTTTTTTGAACACTTTTTTAGAGCTCCAGTCCAGGCTTTGCTTCCCAAGCTATTAAAGACTTTTCTGTTAGATCAGTGACTTAGAACAGTGATCAGTACAGCAGACGTCTCATGCATGTGGTTTCCTGACAGGAGTTAGATTTCCTTTATTTCTAAGTGCTGATAAAATCAGGACTCAATTGCTAGGCTCTCAATCTACATCCCTGTCAGGTGTGCATTAGTAGGATGCCTTCACTCTCTAAGGTGTTTAGGTTGATAATGGAATATCTCCAGTGCATCTCATGTATCTTGACAAAAATTCTACGGAACTTTTCATTTAGTCTGACCATCTTTTTTCCCGTTAATAATACCTAATCAATAGAAATAAACGGTCTTAACACTGAAACAACAGTTTCACTGTTGGCCAGTTTTGTTGTTCTGTGTTTTTTTCATCTGGTTTTGTGAACAGCTGTAGTACTATGGAAAACTGGAAGTCTGTAGTTGCTAGAAATACAGTTCAGGGATTAAAACCTAAAAAAGGGCAAGAGTTCAGCAGTGTGCTTCCCACGTTTTTAAGAATGTACGGGAAAATGCATACAGGAAGACTGGGGGACAGTTGTACTGAAGTAGTAGACACTGAGTAGGCACAGACACTTTTTGTACCTAGGCATACTGATAGATTATTTGTATTTGTGGACACCCAACTATACAGCAGTGCCTTCTATATGATCATCTGCTAAAATTACAATCTCTGCAATCATCTTAAAGGTTCTTAAGAGGTAAAGAACAAATTCATTGAATAGTACAGCAGGCAGGATATGGTGCTTGCCTGCTCAATCTTATTTTATTGTGGTATAAGTTATGATTGGTTTAACAGTGTTTTTCTCATAAGAAACATTCAGGAAAGTAATTTCCCTCCCCTTTTTTTCCCCTAGTACACTGTCCAGGAAAATAGAATTGGCATGAGTTCTGTTAAAGTTATTGGAAAAATCGTGGCAGCTCTCCTCCTGGAAGAAATATTAGCAAATTTCATTGGGACATCTGTTTGGTTATTTAACAAAAAAGAAAAAAAAAAAACAGTTTGCATGAGGTGGACTTGACTTTTATTCAGAGTGGTTGTTTAAAATATTATTTGTCTGAAAATAAGTATTTTGGATTTTAATTAAAAGTACATCCGGTTGTTTTCTGCTGAGTTTTGTTTTTCTGGATGCACATGTTTATACTGATAGAAGGTAATAAAAGGTCTTTGTGGTCTTACTTAGATGCTCCTTTGTGACACTTTTTTATTCCATTCATGGAATAAAATTCATGGGAGAATAGAGAAAACCTAATAATAAAACAAACTTTATTGTGGTTCATGCCTTAAACATTGCAAATGATCTGGAATCTGTGATCAAATTACCAACCCACTGTTATTGTTGTAGTTTTTTGTTTGCTGTTTCCATGTAAAGAATGACGAGCAGTAAGGAACTGCTACACTGCTCAGCACACTCGTTAGAGAGCTTTTCTTTTGCTGAAGTTTAAAAACAAAACCAGACAACAATGGAGCGGGAGAGGAGCTGAGTAACCAGAAGTGGTACTGGTGTGGGTACTTAGATGAAGTTAATAATATTTCCATTTGTAGTAGTGGAGTATAGACCCAAATTAAACTGTTTATACATTCAGCCTTTTTGAGTCTGAAGCAAAATTTTTCACTTCTCCCTTTTGAAATGTGGAAATGTCAGGAAATTGCTCTGCACCTGCTCTGTGCAGGAAACCAAATCTCTCAATCCAAAGCCCGATCCAGATACGTGACTCTGAGAGCAAATTTGTATACAAAGAACTCGGTATCACCTCTCTACTCATTCAAAACATCTTTAGTTAAGGCATCCTTTTTTAGCTCACTTTGAGTTTCAGAAGGCAATTCACATTAGTTTGACGGCTGATGTCTTTTGCCAGATTAGCGCAGCAAATTATTATCAATATAAAAACACATTAAATTTTCTGAAGTATTACACGTGATCTGACCAGCTAGGATAAATTTTAGGTACTTAGAACATCTATTCAAAAAGTACTTCATAAAAATAACCTAACAACCTTCAAACTCGAGGTACTGTGGGGAAGGAGGTCTCTGTATATTTATGGAGTATTGCTATTACTGTTGTATATTACTATCGCTGTTACGTATTAGGGAGCTTTATGTGTTTTAATGTTCCCACTGTCATCTGTTTCTCTGTGCAGACACAGTCGTTGGATGAGCTCAAACTTTGTTTACTTGTTTCCAGTATTTTGTTTTGTCTTGTAGTTTCTGATGGTTTTTATTGAGTTATCTATTAACGTGCGTTTGACATAAAAGGACAAGTCATTGGTTTTTGATGCGACTGCCCAATTAAATTTTGCATTTCCTCCACTTGCAATTTTGGAGGTATCCAAACAGACTGTAGAGGATTTGAGTGTTCTGTGCGTTGTTTGAAGTACAAGAACTGTAGTTTGTTCATTACGAGCATGAGGCTCAGAGTTGCAGATTAACCAGCTGCACTGCCTTAATTCATGTGGTCACAACCTTCCAAATTTACCCCATCATGAAAGGAAGAATTAATTATAGTCCTAATTGACTGTTTCCTTGGATGTAAGCAGGAAGGAACTGCTAGAAGGCAAAGTGATTAATCAGTTAAGCTAGTTACATCAATCAAATGTGTGAGAGGGTTCATCATCCCGAAGGCATGGTAACCTCAAAATACAGAAGCTGTCAACTCTTTCATTGGGGTTTTGCTGTGTTTCTGTTCTTCGTTTTCAGAGGAGTTGCAAACAATAAAAATACATGCAATTTGCTTAGTCTCTGGTTGACAATCTGTTTGAGCTATCATGGGAGAGGATCTACAGCAATCTGGTGTCTTACAGGCACTGCATTAGAAGACCTCAGCATGTGCCATGGAAGAGTCCCAGGTTTCTTCCACACAAATAATTCAGTGCAGCCATCTTCTCAGTCCTGTAAGTTGTGTCAATGAACTGGAGTCTCCTAGTTGCAGCTTGTGTGAAGTACTACCCAGAGAGCTTGATCTAGCGAAACCATAAAGCTTTAACTCATGCCTTGTAGTGCTCCCCCTGCCTGTACTGGCTACCAGCCCTCCCTCTCTCCACGAACACAAGCAATTTTGAGGGCAAGTGAAAAACTTCTTGGAAGATTCCATTGGAATTGGTCATATGCATTTCAGGGTATTGTTCCTTATTCTGATAGACTGAACTCTAAGCAGCAGCCTTTAGACAATGATAACGTTTTCCTAGATTTGGCTGTCGACCTCGGAGAGGTTGCTCTTCTCAGTTATGCCTCATGAGAGGAACAAGGGGCAGCGGGTGCAAGTTGGAGCATAGCAGGTTCCACATAAGAAAACACTTTTTCATGGTGAGAGTGACAGAGCACTGTAACGGGCTGCTTAGAGGTGTTGTGAATTCTCCTTCTCTGGACGCATTCAAAGCCTACCTGGATGCAGTCGTGTGTGACCTACTGTAGGTGATCCTGCTCTGGCAGGGGGGTTGGACTAGATGATCTTTTGAGGTCCCTGCCAACCCTAACATTCTAACCTTGTTCCCTTGTTCTTACTTGCTCTCAGGTGCCTTTTTCCCAGGCTAGGCACTAAAAATATGGGTTGTCCATACGACTTTTCTTCTGGGTTGAGTTGTTTTAAACACAACCTGCTCCTTTGGTGATGCGCAGTCCTGTTGATGTACTGATGACAGCTGAGGCAATGGTGTGACAGGGGAAAAGGCTAAATGTGGGCAAGAACTACTTTTGCTGGTATTGCCAATGACAGCAAAGGTCTGTGCCACTAAAGCCTCAGAGCCTCAAGGCTCAAGATCAACATGGAGCATATGAATGACTGGGTTCACTTCATGGGAACCACTCACGTGCTTATATCTAGCCACATGAACCATGTGTCTGGGACTGGAATCTTTCTTGCCCTGCGTTATTTGAGGAAACAACCCAGTTTAGCTCACTTTTATCTGTCAATAATTAGAAACCCATTTCAGAAGGCTGTCTATCTGAGCTCTGGAGAGCTACA
>JAOXOE010000632.1:454435-520646 GCA_028565055.1 Phoeniculus purpureus | reverse complement strand
CAAGGGGCAATGGGTGTAAGCTGGAACACAGGAGGTTCCACATCAATATGAGAAGGAACTTCTTCCCAGTGAGGGTGGCGGAGCACTGGAACGGGCTGCCCAGGGAGGTTATGGAGTCTTCTTCTCTGGAAATGTTTAAAACCCAACTGGCCATGTTCCTTCACCACTTGATCTAGGTGATCCTGCTGAGGCAGGGGGTTTGGCCTAGATAATCTTTTGAGGTCCCTTCTAATCTCTAGTGTTCTGTGATTCTGTGATTAAAAGTCCAACAGGGCACAAGTTCTAATGGATAGGGGGAAAAGAAGAAGGGAAAAAGAAAGAAAAAAAAGAAAATGGAGTTGGGAGTAAAATGCTACTAAGATTGAATAAGGAATGAGGGAAAAATTAATAAAAGCACAGGGGAGGAAAGTTAAAAGTTATCAGGGAAAAGGATGGAGGAGGATTATCTTTTTATTAAGTTTATGTGGTGAGATGGAAGCAGCAGGTAACAGCACCTAGTCTACACTATGACTCAAGGACTAAAGAGAAAGTTCAGCTCCACTCACTCAGCCCTTTATAGGGTCATGGAGAGGAGGTATCTGTTGGTTCTCTTATTGATCATGTAATGGATCTGGTTGGTTCTGTGAACTATCATGTCATATATGGCAGAGGTCAGGAATTAACCTATAAGCCAGAAATAGTATCGGTCAGCATCAGATGTGAAGCAAATCCCAGTTCCGAATATCACCCCTTTCACCAGGCAGTCATTACAAAACTGATCTTTCTGATTCCTATGGAAATATTTAAGTTAGAGACTTAAGTCTATGAACTTTAGTCAAAACAAAAATAACTGAACTATTTGAGGTTCATTTACAGTCACTTTTGTATCTAGTTGAGCTTGTACCAAATTTAGCTCTGTTTCCCATTTCTATATGGCTTCTGGGAACCTGCTTTGAAAATAAAAATCTACTCAGATGGTCAAATCCTGACTTTCATACTCTGATAAAACTTCTGTCTAGCTTTGCCTAGCAAAGATTTGAAAGTAGTTGCCTTTGTTTTACTCATTCTGAACCAGAGCACTTCAACTGCTAGGGCAATGAGAACCTACAACAAATTAGGATATATGATATAATTTGTGCCAAACTAAGATTTATAATAGTGGGGAAAAAATTACTACCAATCAAGCATATGGGAATTTTAACAGTAATTTATAGTTGTACATCAAATATTAAGAATGTGGGGTTAGGATTTGTTTAAGATAGGAAAATGAAAAACTAAAAACCATAAAGTAGTAAACTAACTTTATCTGAGAAGCTGATATTAGCTTCAGCAAAGTATTTCCAATTCAGACCATATCCTAAGGACTAGAGTAGTGCACAAGCTGCTTCTTTTCTCTGTAACTTAATGATACCTTATGCAGCTTCTAACATTTCACAGTTCAAAGTGTTAAATTTCACTTCAAGGAAGATCAGTGTAAGTATCTGCCTCTTTTGTCTTGCTTCTCACCCCGTAATGGGAGCATGTACTGCTCGTACACTAAGAAAATCACTTTTGCCTTTCCTTCAGCTTATTGCTCTTCTATAATGTCTTAATGAATGAAGATATCATAATCCTGCTCCCTTCTGTAAAAGGCTTTAAAATGTTTAATATAAATGCCACATTGTTAATCTTCATTTGTAACTGAAACTATAGGAAACAATTGTGGGATCCATGGCAGTTGTTTGAGCAGTTTTGTTTCTAAAGAGCAAACACTGACAGTCTGTTCAATGGTGATCCAGTAGGCACCAGCACAGCTTAAATTACTGTCCTTAAATTACTATCCAACAGGATGAAGTTTAACAGGGCCAAGTGCAGGGTCCTATACTTTGGCTACAATACCCCTGCAGCTATAGACTAAGGGATGAGAGGCTGGAGAGCAGCCTGGCAGAGAGGGACCTGGCAGTACTGCTTGACAAATGGCTGAACAAGAGCCAGCAAGAGTGCCCAGGTGGCCTGGAAGGCCAATGGCATCCTGGCTTGTGTCAGCAATAGTGTGGCCAGCAGGAATAGCGACATCATTTCCCCCTGTGCTGGGCACTGGGGAGGCCTCCCCCCGAGTACTGGGGCAGTTCTGAGCCACTCACTTCAAGGAAGAGTTTGAGGAGATGGAGCAGATCCAGGGGAGCATCGAGGCTGGGGAAAAGATTGGAGAGAAAGTCTGATGAGGGGAGGCTGAGGGAGCTGGGGGTGTTTAGCCTGGAGAAGAGGAGACTCGGGGGAGACCTCCTCCCTCTCTACAACTCCCTGAAGGGAGGTTGTAGTCAGGTGGGGGTCGGGCTCTTCTCGCAGGCTATTAGTGATAGGTCAAGAGGGCAGAGCCTGAAGCTGCCAGAGGAGCATTAGGTTGGTTGTTAGGAAGCCCTTTCTCATGGAAAGGGTGATCAGAGCCTGGAATGGACTCTGCAGGGCAGTGGTGGAGTCCCCATCACTGGAGGTGTTGAAGGAAGGACAGCCTGGCTGTGGCCCTTAGCACCCTGGTCTGGCCCATGTGGTGATGTCAGGTTATGGTCTGGGCTGTATGAACTCAGAAGTCTTTTCCAGCCTCAATAATTCTGTGGTTCTGTGATTTTGTCCTTGGTTTTTAATTATGCTAAAAGCTTATAGTCTACTCTGATGAGCTGAAAGAATTTCAAAACCTGAACTTTCACGATCCCATAAATCAGAGTTTGTCTAGGGACACAATATGAATTTTGTATGAAATAACTGTACTAAAAAAATCAGTAGTCTTGATTTGTAGCCACCACTGCATTGTGAATATTTCACGTGCAGGCAATAGACATGGAACTGGTAATTTCCACATAAACTCTTCCAATTGCAGAAAGGGTCACAGTAGCTGAGCACTAACACTGATATGTGCAGTCCTGTGCCCTGGTGACAGTTAGAGTTCTCCATCAGCATGGTTAATTACTAAGCGTCAGATGCTGCTGCTCACTATACTGTACTGTCAAATGGCTAAGAATAGATATTTCACAGCCTGACCAAGCAGTAGCAAATGAAGCTCTGCACAGTGCAGAGAAGAGCCAAAGTGACCACCACAGTGGCAGAGCTAGCCTGTGTACAAACTCATTGGCCATCTCTTGCCTTTTCCCAGGAGTCAGCCACATGTTGTGGTATAAACCAAATTGCTGAAGACTGTATTGTGCATCTGTGAAACCCAAATCTGCAAACCTTTCTTCTGTCTCCTGGTGTTTTTACCATAAGTACAGTGGGAAGTGTAAATTTTGCATCGTCCTCACTTTATTCTGAAGCCTACTAAAAATAGCCACAGCATTAAGACAGGAAAGATATGTGGGCCAGTATGTCCTGCTCATCTACTCTGATGAAGGAAGTATCTACTGTTTGTTTGTTTCTTCTGATAGTACTGCTGTTGATGTTGTGTGGGACTATCAATAAATATGGGACCGGATGTTATTCCTGCTGAAATAAATGTTAATACTCCCCTAAGGAGAGCAGGTGTGAAGAACTTGTGCAACAGGTGCTACAAAACACTTACCTAAACCTAGAAGAGATTTGTGGATACCACCTACATGACAGAGCATGCACGATTGATTTCAAATGTTTAGACATTTGTCTTACAGAAACCACACAACAAAATTATCTGAGAGGATAATTTTGCAGCAGGATTAATAGTACTCAGTCACAAAAATAAGGCAGCAGTTTCATTACTGTGTGAACAATAACCCACTCTCTTCAGCATAGAACCTTCTACATGTTGTAGTTTATGTCCAGCAGATTTGCAAGAATCTTTTGCATGAAAATGCAAAAAATCTTTTGCACGAGAAATGCAGACCTAGGATTTTAGTGAATTATCTTCTTGAGCAGCCAATAGGATACAGTAAGATTCTTCTGCAGGGCGTCATGAGCTTGTAGAGAACAACAGTAAATTTATCAAATAATTAATAGCACAGGTAAACTGTGTTCTGTTAACTGAAGTAATCAATGGTAAAGCAATCAGATACACTTGATTTCAAATAAAAATGCTTATAAAAGAACACTAGAGTAGCAAAATTATAAAATGTCATAGTTAATGTAACTTGGACTTGATCTACTTGAACACACACACTACAGTAGCCTTGTTGTACAGTGCACAGAAGTTCTTGACCAAGTAAAGTTTTTGTAGGTCTTGCTTTGAGAAAGAGAAGTACAAGAGAACATTTATTTCTTTCTGGCTCTTCATCCACCATCTATGTCAAACTCTAAGTGGCAGAGAGATCCATGGTATACACGAAGCACGGGAATTAGCCAAACTAAAGTTACACAACATGCCATGGACACAAAATTAATGCCAATCACTTGAAGAGTCTGAAGTTGTGACACTTTTATCAGCAGGCCTTTGACAAACTCTACTGAAGATACAGTAATGATGTTCTTAAAGTGTTATAATTGGAATGTTTCTGCCTGGATATTCGTTGATCACGACTGCTCTTTCTGTCTTTCAAAATAATCTTGGATGGTTTTTTTTTTTGAGAAGATTGCAACACTTGCACAGATGCCTTTTAAAATTTTATTCTTTTTTTTTATTCTTCTGAATTTAATTCTATAATAAAATCTGCTTGCAACAAATGATAAAGGTGGAGTTGCCATCTCTGGAGAGGTTCAAAAAACATACAGATGTGGCCCTAGGGAACAGAATTTAGTGAACAGGCTGGGGCTGGGTTCACAGTTGGGCTTGGTTCTCAGTTGGACTGGATGATCTTGGAGGTCTCTTCCAACTTTAATGATTCTTTGAAATTATTACTTTGAATTGTTGCCATTAGCAAAGGTAAAGGCAATTGTAATGAAAAGAATTATGCAATCATATCATTAAATTACCCAGTGTTAGTTGTCAATACTAATAATGACTCCACCGAAAATATATCAATTGCAGTATTATTGACTCTGCTCCATAATCGGGAAATATGCAAGAATTAAGGCTCTCACATTCATCAAATGTTATCCTATGTTCACAATTACTATTTATTAATGCAATTCATTTCAAACTCTGTAAAGATCAAATTTCTTCCAGAATAACCAAAGCAAAGTCAATTCCAATGGTCAGTTTAACCCAGTAAGCTCACTGTTGGTTCTGCAACAATGCTTTGGAAAATGCAGATTTGGCAGATGGAGAGGATAAAGAATGATAAAAGACCACAACAATCTGACAGTGTGAATGCTTCCTATCACTACTCTAGCACATCTAAGGACTTTTCTCTTGTCCCTAGGGGTGCATTCCCCAGGAATTAAATAAAATCATTCCCTATTTGCTTACTGAAGTGCAGAGGGAAGAGGCAAGCCAAGGTCTGTTCCTCTTCTGCTGTGGTTTACAAAGCAAGTCTTAATTCTTGGGGGAGTGACCTGCTCCCAAAGGCATGTCACAGTCCCATACATATTTTAAATCCTGCCTGGATGCTGGGAAACTCCAGGAAGCATTGGGATCTCACTGGAACAAGATGCCTCCCCTGGGAAACCATCAGGTTATGTAATGCCTTGCTGGGCATACAGGGATAAGCAAGCTTTCTCGGTTGCTGATTAAAACTCTAATTACTTCTTACTCCTTTTAAATCTACCTTTGTGGTTTTGTATTAACTATTCCTTCAGCATATTACCAAAGTCTGATGAGACAAAGTCCAGCATGTGCATTCCTTTACTTTTAGTCCAGTTTCCACAGGAATGTGCTTGCAAGTCTAGCATTTTGTAGGATGACACCTAGTTGCAATCCCCCTACAGAGGCAGGGACACCTTCACTAGATCGAGTTACTCAGGGCGCCATACAACCTGGCCTTCAACACTTTCAGAGATGGGGTAGCCACAGCTGCCTTGGGAAACCAGTTCCAGCATCTCACTACTCTCACAGGAAAGAATTTGTTCCTCATGTCCAACCTCAATCTCCCCTCTTCAGTCTGGAGCCCCTTCCCCTTGTCCTCTCACTACCACCCATGTAAAAAGCCCTATTCCAGCTTTCTTGTAGCTCTGTTCAGAGATTGGAAAGCTGCTAGAAGGTCACCTGGGGGCCTCCTCTTTGGCAGGCTGAACAACCCCAACTTGCTACTCCAACCCTCTGATCATTTGAGGTGCTCTCCTCTGGACATGTTCCAGGAGCTGTATATCCTCCCTATGTTGGGGACTTCAGAACTGGACCCAGTATTCCAGATTGTTTCTTTTGATGCAGCCCAGGACACATTTGGCTTTCTGGGCTGCAAGCACACACTAACAGCTCCTGTTAAACTCCTGCTCCACCATCACCCTCAAGTCCTTCTCCTCAGGGCTGTCCTCAATCCTTCCTCCTCCCTGTCTGTATTCAAGGATTGCTTTGACCCATGTGCAGAACTTTGCACTTCTTGGATTCCATCTTTCATGGAACTACTTGATTTAGTTAATGTATCTACAATGGAAATTCAGGCAATAAGAATATCTTGGCTAATTTATAGAGAATTAACACATCTGCACACTAATCCATGTAAATGGCAAGACATCCCAATTGTCTGATCCAGCTCCAATCAATATGAAACGAATCTTTCATCTGAGTTAAACAGAAGTTGGAGCTAGGCCCATGCATAGTATTATCCATCATAAACATTTCTGTTAGCAACATTAAAGCATCACTTATTCTGTAAAAGAGTCAAAAGCAGAAACAAAAGAAACAATCCCCTTTTAAATGCCGCGATAGTTGTCATCTATACAAACAGCAGCATAAAAGGAAAACATTAATTCCTATTCATAAAGCCATAAAAGAGTGTGCCATAAACATAAGTAGTGTTCACTCTCCTCACTAGTTCTGCAATTTTGTGATATTTTGGAAATGAAACTTTCCATTATGCAAGTTCTCGTTCACTCACACTCTGCTTACAGAGGTGTTTTTCACAGTACAAAATGGCCAAAGTTATGCTGCTGGATGGAAAATGAATGTATATGAGCTATGGAATTCCATGACTCCTTTTTTAAAACATCTATATAAAATAATGTGAACATTTTCAGAAGACTTGGCTTTCATGGATTTGTGGAAGTCCTACAGACACTTTGGTAAATGCCTCCATTGAGGAAATATTTCATATCCTCCAGTAGCCTACAACTCCACCCACAAGAGCATTCATACGCTTTTGAACCTACACTAAAGCTCAGCTGAGAAACCATTAACTGTCGAGATTGGTCCTGTACAGGAAAAGCCTGCATGGGGAAATGGAAATTCCATGGCAAGGTCCTAGCCGAGTTTCCGCTATATTGTAGGGAGAAAAGAGGGGTTGTGTTCCCACAGAACGAGCAGTGGGCTCAGTCCAAGGGGCTCTCACAGGATTCATCATGATCTAGGAGCAAACACATAAATTTGTTGTGTTTTGGATCCTCATCTCCCAAATAATTGAACTATCGAATTCTTACCCTTTTATTTCTACTTCCCTGGAAGTAAAAATAAGGTCATTGAAATGTACGTGGTTTAAATTGCTCAAGGCAAAGCTAATGTCAGCTAAGAACCTCTGTTGGTAGATCTAGGTGTCTGGTTTTGCTTTTTTTCATGGCAAATTCTCAGTCCTGTGAAAGAGATTCAAATGTAGGAGGAAAGTTCCTGAAAAGGAAGCTCTTCTTCCATCTGTAGAATTCTTGACTTACAGGTTTTCATTACTATAAAGGGTTTGAACTGCTTAAGCTTAGGTGAAGCTGCTGATCTTTGTATCAGGGCATAGAGTTGCTCACCAAGTACTTCTTCAATGGGAAGAGGAAAGAGCTTTGAATATAAGCTATAGTTACAGGAGTAGTTTCCAGTCCAGGCATGTGCCCTGGCTGGATCTGGAATGAATTGCAGGGCATGTGTGTAAGTTAGCCCTCCTCTCCCCTATTCCTGAAACTCTCATGTGTGTCTTGTTTCAATGAAATGGGATGTAGGTTCTTCCATAGGATTGCTGAACACAGAACTAAACTACCTTAAATAGCCAGGGCACTTCAGAGATTTGTGGATTGTATTTCTCTGCTACTGTACTTCCTCTCAGTCTCTGAATAAATCTAGGATTCGCTTGCCTGTGATACAACTACAGTCTAAATTCTCAGGAGACAGAAATCTTAAGATCGAGATCTGTTTCCATCAATTGACAGTATGAACGTTAGAGCTAATCAGAACCAAGATCAGGGTATATTGTCAGTGAATTGGAAACTCTACAGGGGAAAAAGCAGACCACAACAGACAGTTGCAAATCTGATTCTTCTGCAGAGGTGGGTGATCGATGAGAGGTCTTTTATTTCTAAACAATGTTGGAGATGCTACTGCAGATTTGAAACAAATCCAGTGTAGTTGATTTGAATTAGTACTTCTAGAACAGATCTCCTACCTTGGAAACAGAAATTTGAAATTGAAGAGCAAGGCCAAGGGCAGGGTCCTACATTTTGGCTACAGTAATCCCCTGCAGCTACAGACTTGGGGATGAGAGGCTGGAGAGCAACCTGGCAGAGAGAGACCTGGCAGTACTGGTTGACAGTTGGCTGAACAAGAGCCAGCAGGATGCCCAGGTGGCCTGGAAGGCCAGTGGAATCCTGGCTTGTATTAGTAATAGTGTGGCCAGCAGGACTAGGGACATCATTTTCCCCCTGTGCTGGGCACTGGTGAGGCCTTGAGTACTTGAGTACTAACCTTGAGTACTAGGGGCAGTGCTGGGTCCCTCACTTCAAGAAAGAGATTGAGGGTATGGAGTAGGTCCAGAGGAGCATCAAGGCTGGGGAAGGGACTGGAGTGAAAGTCTGATGAGGAGAGGAGAGAGAGCTGGAGGTGTTTAGCCTGGAGGAGACTCAGAGGGGACCTTCTCCCTCTCTACAACTCCCTGAAGGGAGGTTGTAGTCAGATGAGGGTCAGGCTCTTCTCCCAGGCAACCAGCACCATGATGAGAGGGCAGGGCCTGAAGCTGCCAGGGAAGGGTTAGGTTGGATGTTAGGAAGTCTTTCCTCATGGAAAGGGTGATCAGAGCCTGGAATGGACTCTCCAGGGCTGTGGTGGAGTCTCCATCCCTGGAGGTGTTAAAGGACAGCCTGGCTGTGGCCCTTAGTGCCCTGGTCTGGCCAATGTAGTAATGTTAGGTCCTGGGCAGAGAAACTGGATCAGATTATTAACCAAATCAGAACACATTAGTTAGCCAGGTCTGTGATTAACTTGCAACAGTTTTATCTGCAGGCAATTTAGCAAGAGAAATTATCAAAATGATCTTGGTGTCAAGAAATAAAAATACTCATCTAGCCAGATTGTCTTGTAATTGTTTTGACAGCTGAACCAAAAAAAAACCACCAAATCAACCCAAAAAATAAATAAACAGAACCCACCACACACAACAAACCCCTTCAGAGTCTGCCTCCCAAGCAAGGTTCTTTGTGTAAAAGTGTCACTCTTCAAAGAAAAACTTGTTCAGATCGTGTTGAATAATTCATTTTCTGTTTTCTGGCTGAACTTCACAACAGTTGGCTGCCTTGTCAAGAATACACGTGATGGTGTAGTGCGCGTTTGCATAGATGTAGGGATGTTCAGCTTCCTCATCTGCATTTCTGGGAGTTTGAAACTTGTCTCATTATCCTTTAGATTTCCAGACTCCGCTTGCTGATGTAAGTGGATGGTCACTGAGGCACAGGATTATCATTGCTGTCATACCTTTCATATCTTAGAAGAAAGTTCTTGGGGCATTTTTTGCTGTTTGATATTGTATCAAGTGAAGCGAGAAACTAAAAATGTCATCTGTTGAGAACATATGCTTCTGTTTCTAAGAACCTGGATAATTTGATTATCTTTTACAAAATGTACTTCAATACCAAAAAAAAAGCAGTATTTAAAGAAAACCCTTTAATTAATACTGAATTTTAATGCATGCCATAAAATGTCTGTTTTTCCGAGACACAATATGCTCCTGTTCACGGATGACAGGCAGGTAAATTAATGTAAAAAGAGTCTGTTACTACTGTTTCCACCAATGAGGGGCAATATCCATTCTCCATCTTTCGTTTATACCCTCAGTGGCAGAGGATGCTATATATCAGACTGCATCTTCCACCTCTGCTTCGACCTAGAGTTCCTTTACTACTGCATCTTTTGTTTATTACCTCAGTTTCTCTAGAAAGGTTACTCTTTTCATCATGAGAGCACAGTGAAAACCTTGCAATTTGCAGGCTGCATTTTGAGTCTTGGCTACGTTTCCATCTCTAGATGGAAAGTGCAGCATCCAAAATAGTTCATGTAAATAAATGCTTTTCTCAGTGCCTCCTGAGGCCAACAAAATGTGATTTGTCAAAACTGAAAAGGAAATCCATTTCAAAGATAGGAAGGTGTAGGAGAAACTGTGCTGCCTTACAAAATTTATGCTGTCTGTAAGTTAAAGTTCCTGGGACAGACATAGCTGGTGTGGTAATAAAGACAGTGCTGCAAATAATTTCCAAAATCTTTGGGGGAATCAGAATCAGACTGGTTTAGGTTGGAAGAGATCTCAGAGATCATCTGTTCCAACACCCTGCCATGGGCAGCAACAGCTCTCAACCAGACTTGGTTGCTGAAGGCCTCATCCAACCTGGCCTTGAACACCTCCAGGGAGGGGGCAGCCACAGCCTCTCTGGGCAATTGATTCTAGAGTCTGTCCACCCTTGGACTGAATAACTTCTTCCTAAGATCTGGTCTGAACGTCCTGTCCTTCAGTTTCAAACCATTTTCCCTTGTCCTGTTGCTGAATCCCTTTGGGAGAAGTCCCTTTGCAGCCTTCTTGTAGGTTCCCTTCAGGTACTGGAAGGCAGCTCTAAAGTCCCTCCGGAGTCTGCTCTTCCCTAGGCTGAACATGGCGGGCAGTGGCAGGACTAGGAGGAATGGAGCAAAGCTGGAGATGGGTAGATTTAGATTGGATATGAGGAGGAAGTTCTTCACTGTGAGAGTGGTGAGAGCCTGGAATGGGTTGCCCAGGGAGGTGGTTGGGGCCCCATCCCTGGAGGTGTTTAAGGCCAGGCTGGATGAGGCTCTGGCCAGCCTGATCTAGGGTGGGGTGTCCCTGCCCATGGTGGGGGGGTTGGAACTGGACGATCAAGTGGTCCCTTCCAACCCAGAGTGATTCTGATTGTGTAACTTCTCCAGTGAAGTGATCCTGCTGTGGCAGGGGGATGGCACTAGATGATCTTTTGGGGTCCCTTCCAATCCCTAATGATTCTATGATTCTATGACTCTATGAACAACCCCAGATCCCTCAGCCTGTTGTCATAGCAAAGGTGCTCCAGCCCTTGGATTGTATTTGTGGCCTCCTCTGGACTCGCTCCAATAGTTCCATGTCCTTCAGATGTTGGGGACACCAGAACTGGATGCAGTGTTTGAGGTGGGGTCTCACAAGAGCAAAGTAACCATTTAAGCAAGAAGTGAGCTCTCCTATACATTCAAAATAAAGAGGTATTTTACAGAGGAGTTTTTCCTAGGTGCAATATAAATTCATGAATGTACTTTTAAACTTGCCCTTTACAAACTTCTTCATAACAGTCCACATTTAGGAAAAAAGAGGAACAAATAAAGAAGTAGAAGAGGAAAAAGAAGGAGAATAGGAAGGAGGGGAAGGAGAAGGAGAAGGAGAAGGAGAAGGAGAAGGAGAAGGAGAAGGAGAAGGGGAGGGAGGAGGAGAATGAGGAGGAGGGGAAGGGAAAGGAGAAAGAGAAGAAGAGAGCAGTTCAAGCCAGCATGCTAAAGAAGGTTGAAGAGGCTGCAGGTAGAATATTCATGTGGGTGAGGAGTATCTTACGGCTGCAAAGATAGCTTGCAGATAGCTCCCGTAAAAGCGTAAGTTTCCATTGCTTTACATGGAATGATTCTTTGCATCTCAGAGAGATTTTGTCTGTATTCAGTGAGGCTTCCCTGTTGCTGGTTGGAAACTCCCACCGTATTTTGACCAAGAACTTTTAGCTAAAGTGCTAAACACAAAGGAAGTGTTTAAGAAAACCAATTAGGAATTTGCAGGCAATGAAACAACTGACTCAAATTGGGGAAAAAAGGCACCAAGACATTTTAATTCACAACCCTCCCCATACACACCAGAAAAAAACCCCCACTTTGAGCCTCACCTCGAGTACTGGATTCAGTTGTGGGCATCTCAAAACAAGGACATCGAGGTGCTGGAGCAGGTCCAGAGAAATGCAATGTAGCTCATGAAGAGCCTGGAGGACAGGTCTGATGGGGAGTGGCTAAGGGAATTGGGGTTGTTTAGTCTGGCTGAGGGGAGACCCTATTACTCTTTACAGCTACCAGAGAGGAGGTTGTAGAGAGATGGGGGTTGATCTCTTCTCCCAAGTCACTAGCAGTGTAATCACAGGAAGTTGTCATCCACACATTCCAGAAATTTCCTGGACTGCTCCCTTTCTGCTGTATTGAACTTCTATCAGACATCTGCTAAGTTGAAGTCCCCCATGAGAACAAGGGCAAATTAACGCAAGATTACTCCAAGTTGCTCAAAGATTGTTTCATCAGTGTCTTTATCCTGGTTGGGTGATTTGTAGCAGACTGTCACCAAGATATCAGCCTCATTGGCCTTACCTGTTATCCTTACCTGTAAACATTCCACCTTGGCCCATCCAACACTGAATTCAAGACAGAACAAGAGGAAATAGCCTGACAGAGATGTCAGGAGCTAGAACAGGCTGCCCAGGGAGGGACGGGGGTCACCATCCCTTGAGGGGTTCAAAAACCACGTGGATGTGGGCACTAAAGAACAGGGTTTAGTGGGCAGAGTGAAGTTGGTTGATGGTTTGACTGGATGATCTTGCAGATCTCTTCCAACCTTAATGATTCTGTGAAAAGAACAAATAAAAAATGTAACCTCTAACAGCTTCTAATATAAGAAACACATTTTAAATTAATTATTTAATTTATTTTAATAGTTAATTATATAATGTCTAGTTCACATTAGAGAACTGCAAATCCCCTGGTAATATTCCCAATGTGGACTCTTCCTGGGTAAGCAGTCTTGTGTCCTATTTATTCTAAATATGCTATCAATGTTGTCATGGTTACAGTCCAGCTAAATTATTAACATATATGTTCATAAATCCTGAATCCAGTTAGGTTTAGAATGTAAGTAAGCAAGATATCTTGCACATTGCTTCTATGCCTACAAAAAGCCAAGCTTCTTACATCAAAGTTCAGAAGAAGAGAGAAATCAGAGTCATAGAATCATCGAATAACCAGGGTTGGACAGGACCTTGAAGATCATCCAGTTCCAACCCGCCTACACAGGCAGGGACACGTTCACTAAATCAGGTTACTCAGGACCCCATCCAACCTGGCCTTGAACACTTCCAGGGATGCAGCAGCCATGACTCCCTTGGGCAGCCTGTTCCAGCAGCTCACTTCCCTCACAGGAAAGAATTTGGTCTTCATGTCCAACTTCAATCTACCCTCTTCAAGTCTGTAACCATTTCCCTTCATCAGTCGTAGCTGATTAAAGATCAATATATTTCCCAGAAGTAATCATTAGCTATAACTTGAGGAAATTAATTAGAGCATTTCTAGCAGCTTCAGTAGGTGCTCTGGTCCTCTAGTTCTGTGCATTGAGTTCCTGTAGAGCAAAGATTATTTCAGTGAGCTTTAGAGGCAGGTCAAATGCAGATTTTTCTATAAAAAAATATGTTCCTCACACAGTCAAAGTGAAACCAATACTCTTTCTGTCACTTTAAAACTCTCTTATTAAAAATTACATTTCAATAGCAAGAAGACAAAGAATGGAATATAAAGTCAGATGTCTATTTGAATTATTCATAGTGTTCTTAAAAAATTAATTGATACAGAAAGAATAATACATGTCCAAGAACTAGTCCTTGTCATAATTTTCACTTTTCTTTGCCTATTTTGTAAAGGAAGGGTGCAGAAATCTAAACAAATTTGAATAATCTTCTGCGGCCACACATTTTTTTCTTTATTAGATGTTTGTCTAATCAACCGGACTGAGCCCAAAGATACCAATGACAAACCTGCCCTGGCTTATCCAATTAATACAAATTAAAATCAAACCACAATAAAAAAGACTTTCCTAATACCCAGATTTGTGCTCAATCACTTTTCTTATACAACCTAAAGTACAAGGAATACAAATCATTATATGTACAAACACATAATTGCTAAGCTAATTTTTTCCTTGCCAGAGTACCTAAATTCAGAGATAATTCGCCAAGCCAATCCCAATAATAGTCAACCTGTAATTTCTGTATCCTCTTTTACAATTGCAGTATACTTTTTTTACTGATACCAAATGATCTGACAAATCCAGGATGAATTGTTCCATCACCTTTCCTGGGAGGGAGGTGAGGCTGACTGGTCTATAGTTACTTGGGTCCTCCTTCTGACCCTTTTTGAAGATTGGAGTGACATTTGCTATCCTCCAGTCCCCAGGCATCTCTCCTGATCCCCATGACTTAGCAAAGATGATGGAGAGTGGCCTAGCAATGGCTTCTGCCATCTCCCTTAGCACTCGTGGGTGCACCCTGTCAGGGCCTATGGATTTATGTACATCATTACTCAACTGATCCCTAACCCAGTCCTCATCAACGAGGGCAAACTCCTCTTTTGTCCCAACTATCTCTGAGGCCTCAGTGGTCTGGGGCTTGATCAGGACAGCCCCCAGAAGTACAGACAGAGGGAAAGAAGGTGTTCAGTATCTTTGCTTTCTCTGTATCCTTTTTCTTCAGGGCACCCAGCTTATTAAGCAGGGGGCCTACATTGCCTCTAGTTTTATTTTTACCTGCAATGTATTTGAAGAAGCCCTTTCTGTTGCCCTTGACTTCTCCTGCAAGGTTTAATTCTAAGCAGGCCATACACCATAGTGACTGCCAGGGTGCAGTTTACTGATCAACTATACAATAGGTTTTTCCCACTATAACTAAAGTATAAACACCAATCCATTTGTACTGCTCCTAACAATTCCAGCTCTTGAGGAGACAATGATTGCTTAGGTAAATGAGGAACCCCAGTGTCCCAGGAATCAACTGCCCATCGTCCTGTGGAATCATAATGACTCAGTAGCCGAGCACCCAGCACCCATGGAAACACAAGGATAACCTTGACCCCATGTTATTAATGGAAATGGATTTAGCACGTATAAGGCTTTGTCTATTATTGCTAATGGAGTCTCTCCCTGCATTCCCCATTTTTGTTTTTTTGCAATAGCAATAACCATTTCAACAGGGCAAACGTACTCCATTTTCCACTTACAAACAAACTTATAGGTAAATCCCGCAATAAATGATGAGCTCTGGTGGCAGGGGGGGGGGGGGGGGGGGCCCAAGGAGTCCCAGACCACCACTTCTCAGCAGCGGGCGTCAGGAAAGGGGAGCTCCCTCTCTGGTCCCCTCGCCTATCTCTTTCTTAAAGGAGTTCCACGGTTCTGTCCATCTCAAGCCCATTGCTGCTCTGTATACAGTTTTTTGATCAAAGGTAAAATACAAGCAAAATTAATTTCAACTGAACTTAACAATTGCGATAAGAGTTAGTGTTTGACATACGGTTTGAATTCACAACTCTTAGATTCACAGTCCCGTGCTTTAACCAAGTGACATTGCTGAGCACTGTGTTGGATTACAGCTCTCAGTTGTTGTGCTCTCCAACACTCCGGCTTTGCTCGAGGTCTGACGACCACCTGCAGCACTTCTGCTCCGCTTTCGCCCGTGCCACTCTCTCCGCTGGCGCCCTGTGCCGCGTTTGCCCAAGCCCCGCGTGCCCCTCCAACTCAGGCCGATGCTGTCTGCACCCGCTTTTGCAGCTCCAGGCTGCTCCGCACTGCCTCGCGTGGCCACTTCCGAACAGCAGGTTTGCAGCTTGCAGTAAGATAACATGCACTTCTTAAATCTTCAGGCGTTAACACATAAATCTCAGCAATGGTATGCAAAAAGTTCTGGGTAGAAGGAATTCTCAAGCCATTCTTTTTCACTGTTCAACAGAGGTCTTTTACCAAGTTATACAGCATAGCTTGCCACCGCGCTTCTTTCTGCAACTCGTAAGTAACCATGAATTCTTGTAAAACATCTATCTCACCAACTTTTTTTGCCTCTGTACACACTTCTGCCCACATATCGTGACACTTTGCTTCTTTGTTAACTTTTCTGTGAGCTCTGTGCAAGTCAGGGGGACATAAATCTAATTCTTTCTCAAAGTCCACCCCCTTGGATCAAATAGATCCTCAGCTGAAGATTCTAAGAGAGGGATGGGCTTCTTCTTCCATCTGCCCTCTTTTTTGCTCCTTTCACCCAGTGAGGAGCCGCTTAAGGAATTGCTGGACAATTCCTCACTACCAACATGCACTTTCAGTGCCTCATGAATTGTTCTCCAAATAGCTAGGAGATTTTTCACCACAGCATCTCCCTTAGTAGCCAGATCCTGTAAACAGACTCTGGCTTCATCCCAAGTTGCCAAATCCACAATACTATTAGAATTGATCTGAGGATCATGCCTCTGTACCCAACGCATCAGCTGCAAGTCAGAGTCTTTATAGGAATGTTGCTTCTTAGCTAATAATTTTTTTAATAATTCCAACACCATTTGTTCTTCTCTGAAAGAAGTATTACCCATCTCTCCAGTCCCAAATTGCTCACTGTCTCTCTGGTGATTAGGCTGTGCACGGGCTTGTCTGGTGCCAACTCATCAGATTTAATAGTTCGATTGGGCTATGTAGCCAGCCTCAAGCAATTTGTAGCTTTTTCTCCAAGTCTCGCTGTTCCAGCAGCGTCTTCCTTAGTCCAAGAGGTCTCAAAGTTTCAATCCCTGTTTGGGCACCTTTTGCCGCACATTGAAAAATATGTCCAGAATGAGGTGTTTCTTGCTTCAGCCTCAGCTGCAAGAAAAGACAACTTTTACTGTAGCTTTTAGTGGTGGGCTACAAAGACCTTCTATTCTTACAACAATGTAAAAGATCAAAGACACTGAAAAATTTATAACAGAAGGAACTATGTGGACTTGAATAGTGCAGTGATTTTTTGAAGGTTCAGTACAGAATTAAAAAATACCGTTTATATTTTTACAGTTTACATCTCTAAAAGTGTCAGGGATGAATCATTACTGAAAGACTCCAAAAAGAGTGTTTGTATATTCTTATTCAGTCACACAGACAAACAGATCATTAGGGGTTAGAAGGAACTTCCAGAGGTCATTGAGCCCAACCCTCCTGCTCAAAGCAGGTCACACAGGGCTGCATCCAGAAGGGTCCTGAAAGTCTTCAGAGAGGAGATTCCACAACCTCCCTGTGCAGCCCATTCCAGTGCTCAGTAACCCGTACAGTAAAGAAGTTCTTCCTCATACTGAGATGGAACTTTCTGGGCTCCAACTGACTCCAAATAGCCCCTTGTCCTATCACAGGGCGCCAGTGAAAAGAGATTGTTTCTTTCTTCTTGACACCCAGTCCTCATGGATTTACAGACAGCAATCAAGTCTTCTCATAGTCTTCTCTCCAAGCTGAAAAGTCCCAGATCTTTCAGTCTCTGCTCGTAAGGCAGGTGCTCCAGTCCCCTAACCATCCTTGTGACCTTCCACTGAACTCTCTCAATCAAGTTGGAAAAGTTCTCTATAAAACCAATGAGATTCCAGTTGCATCACTGAAGCTGAATCAAGGATCATATTTTCTTTTTTCAAAACAAAAAAGTCCACCTTTAAGTTGATAGGAAAATGTTGTTAGAAGCCTAATGTCTTTGGGCCTGGATCTGCTGAAGCCTGTGTTGAATGACCAAAGAAAGGAAGGTTGGCTCAAGGTACTTTTGCCTTTGCTTAGTGCTGGATATAAAAGCTGTTTGAGAAAGCGATGTAGGAAGGACCTAGAGTCTGGTTCTATCCTGCTGCCAGTTATTCTGAGACTCTGGTCTGTTTCTAGGGGATTCAAAGACTGAATTGTGAGAGCTGATTAATCTTTTTTCCCCCAAATTTACCACCTAAACTCTCTGCATCTTCTTTTCTAAAATAAAACAGGAAAAAATGTTTCTCAAGCTCTCAAGAGAGCCATTAATTATATTAAACCTTAGAAAGTCTCTTTGATAAATAAAACTTGATATGATGAGTTAAAACATGATAAAGCCTGCCTACTCAGGCTAGAGCCTATTTAAGCTGGAGATGGGTTATGAAGGCTGTAATCAGCTGTGGGGGCTAGGGCATCTAGGAGAAGGGAATTTCTGCTTTAACATAATCCCTTAAATAAGGAATTTCCTAGAATGGGTTATCTGCTTCAACTCAAGCAATGGTAATCTGTATATTTCATGAGAGGTGGACCCTTCTGCTTTATAGAGGATGGCTTAGTTGGCTGTTGACATTAACGTTATAAAAGGGAAAGACTGGGAGAATAATATGAAGGATGTCTAGGTTTTTCACAGAATCACAAAATTGTTGAAGCTGGAAAAGACCTCTGAGCTCATCAAGCCCAGCCTAGGACTTAACATCACCATATCGGCCAGGCCAGGGTACTAAGGGCCATAGCCAGTCTGTCCTTAAACACCTCCAGGGCTGGGGACTGCCCTGGGCGGTCCATTCCAGGGTCTGATCATCCTTTCCATGAGGAAGGGCTTCCTAACATCCAACCTAACCCTTCCTTGGCAGCTTCAGGCCCTGCCCTCTTGACCTATCACTAATTGCCTGTGAGAAAAGCCTGACTCCCACCTGACTACAACCTCCCTTCAGGGAGTTGTAGAGAGGGAGAAGGTTCCCCCCAAGTCTCCTCTTCTCCAGGCTAAACACCCCCAGCTCCCTCAGCGTCTCCTCATCAGACTTTCCCTCCAGTCCCTTCCCCAGCCCCATTGCTCTTTTGGACCCTCTTCAGCCCCTCAATCTCTTTCTTGAAGTGAGTGGCCCAGAACTGCCCCCAGTACTCAAGGGAGGCCTCACCTTTGCTTCTATAAAGTAGGGCATGGAAACGGAAGTGACTGTAACCAAAGGTCCTGGAACATCGAAATCTCAGCAGTCTTGCTACAGAAAACCCTACAGTGTGCTGCAGCTAGCAAATGCTTCTGTGCTTTCCTGTCAAAGGGGTAACTACGTGAAAGGAGACAAGTGGAATTCAACTCTTGAAACATACAAAATGTTTCCACACAGTGGAATCGTAGAATCCTAGAATCATTTAGGTTGTAAAAGACCTTTAAGGTCATCAAATCCAACCATAAACCAAACTGTACCAAGCCCATTGCTACAGTGTCATCTTTTTGGAATAGCACTGTCATTGAGAGAATGAAAACACCCCATAGCAGAGAACCTGCACCAAATCAATACAATGCTAACAGAGACCAGCTGGCTGTGGCAGTGTGTTGTCTGGGCTAGTGTTGCTCTTGCCTCAGTATTTCATACAGCATCTTTAAGTCTAGAAGTAAACGGTTAGTTCATTGTGATTAACTGCCTTCCCCAACACTTGCCAAGAGTGTTGGGAGGTCTGGCTGATGTTGCTCCTAAACCATTGTGGTCAACAGGAGAGGTACCTGAGGAGTGGAGGAAAACTCATGTTACTCCAGTCTTCGAAAAGGTTAAAAAGGAAGATCTGAGTAACTACAGACCAGTCAGTGTCAACTCCATCCCTGGAGAAGTGATGGGAACAGTTCATTCTAGAGGTCATCTCTAAGGATATAAAGGATACAGGGGGAATCAATAGTATTCAGCATGGATTTACAAAGAAAAAATCATGTTTGACTAATTTAATAGCCATCTACAATATAATTAAATGGGTGGATGATTGAAGACCAGTTGATGTGGTCTAACTTGATCTTAGGAAGGCTTTTGGTACAGTCCCCCACAGCATCCTCATAAATCAGCTTAGGAATTGTGGAATTAATGATCAGATTGTTAACTGGATAAATAAGTGGCTGAAGAATAGAGCTTAGAGAGTGGCGATTAATAGTGCAGAGTCTAGCTGGAAACCTGTAACCAGCAGTGTCACCCAGGGATCAGTCCAGGGTCCAGTGCTGTTCAATATCTTTGTTAATGGTATTGATGATGGAATAAAGTGTCTACTCAGCAAGTTTGCTGATAATACCACACCGAGTGAATTGGCTGATTCACCTAGTGGCTGCTCAACTCTTCAAGACAGTTGAGCTGAGAGGAATTTAATGAGTTTTAACAAAACAACTGCAGAGTCCTTCACTCAGGAAGGAATAATGGGAGGCACCAATACAGGTGGATCTAGTGACCAGCTAGAGAGCACCCCTGGGGAGAGGGATCTTGGAGCTGTGGATAGCAACCTAAAACACAGGAAGTTTCACCTCAATCTGAGGAAAAACTTATTTACAGTCAGGGTTATTAAGTCTTGGAAGGGGTTGCCCAGAGAGGTTGTGGAGTCCCTTTCTCTGGAGGTGTTTCAGACCCGGCCCAATGCAGTTGTCTGTAGCTGATTTAGGCTTTGTAGGCAGTTACGCTTTTCAGTAATTTGTATCCTACTTGAGCAGGGGGGTTGGATCTTTGAGGGCCCCTTCCAACCCTAATAAACTGTGTAAACTGTGCTCAGCTGCTGGTTTGTGGCTTCATGGGTCTGGAGGTGAAAAATAACCACAGAAAAAGTGAAGCCTGGTTGAAGCAAAGGTTGGGGTTTTTTTTATTAATGCAAGCACATCCAGTCAAACACGGAATATCCTGCTTTATGGTACAGCTTTATACTTAGTGTTTCAGCTCAGAATAGCAAACCATGGCATTTCAGGAATGTATCAAACTGAGGGAGGAGAAATAAAAAAGGAACCAACGTGGATACTGCATTGATTTCAAGTTCATACGAGGACTGCTTGACCAGTGAAGTGCACATTCATGTGAAAGCTTCTCTTATACATTTACAGAAAGTGATCTAAAATTGCATTTCAAATATATATTTTTTTTTAGACTTTAAGCATCCCTTTTAATTTCCATTACATAAACAAAGCTGATATACAATCCCTCTTTATAGTGTCTGACAATGTTACTAGCTAGAACATCTCTGAAAGTGCAAAACACTGTAATAATACAGTATAAATAGTCTTACTCTAATCCAGGGCTGAAGGTCACTACTTCAGCACAAGAAAAGTAGCAGCGGATCATAAGAATTATCCCTTCCCCTCTTCTGGGCTGTTCTTTGCTAACAGCATTCTACTTCTTCCTTCCACATGGCATAACTTGCCATTGTTTCGGATGTCATGTCAGTGCTATAGGATAGCTAGGTGTTCATTTATCTCCCTTCCTACTCCAACTGACTCTAATTTTACATGTTTGAGGGGAGTGGAACAGGGAGAGAGGGAAGGCTCTTTGTACTACAAGGCCAATACAGCAGATAGTTTCTACGAAGTGGCTGCAAGTGCTACATGAAACAGTGGCACCACTCTTGTTGAGGCACTCGGCAAGAAGAGTCCACTGGACTGGAATAAATCAGACCCTTGGTGCAGGAAAACTTGCCCCTTCTTCAACAGAAGGCAAAATACGATAAAACCCATCTACTTAGAGCTGGTAATTTTTAAGGAAGCTTGTGCAGAGAACCTCTGTGAGACTCAATGAGGGAGGCTGCAAACACCAGAGTAAAAAAGAAAATAAGTCTAATAGTTTGTTTGAAGTCCTTATCTTTAAACATATTCAGCCCTGAAAACCCTAACAGAACAATTACTGGAAAGAACCAGAAATATTAATGAGTAATTTTTGTCTGATAATCCCGAGTCAGGTGAGAAAGACAAGCCCTGAACTGGGAGGGGGGGAGCGTTTCTGGAAATGAATACACTGAATTAGAACATAAGCTGCTTGGGTGCTCACTTGGGTAACCAGCTGGATAGCCATAGGCATAAACTCCAAACCAAAAGGAGAAATGAGGTAATGGTAAGCATCAGTGGGCTCTAATCTTGGTACTGACCAGGGGTTCCAAGGTCTGACCAATTTCTTACAGTGCTCTCTCTAAGCGATTTAATCACGGCTTGCAAAATCACAGCAAAAAGTTTGTATTGTCTTTGCTTTAACTGTGTGTAAGCGCAGACCAGAATTTCCAGAGGAACCAGGGGAATTAAATGACCGGTTCAGTGGTGACAAACTCTTCTTAAGCTTCTTTGGAAGTTTTAGCCTTAACTTTAAATTGGACATCCGAGTTGACTTCCCTCTCCCTAGCTCATGTCTGATCTCTATTTTCCAAAACCCCAAAAACTGAGCCTGTTTTGCAGAGATAATCTAGGTTAGACATCCTTCTCTTAAACAAAACAAAATCCCTGATTATTTTAAAAAGGAAAACACAAACTACTCTGACAGTCAGAATTCAAAGGATAGTTCCTAGAAGTAGTACAACTTAGATGTGTGCATCTTCACACATGCACGCATACGTACTCACGCACAAACACACGTCCCCCAGCAGTTACTCCCCTTATCTCTTTCAAAAACGTAACAAAAATATGTTTGCTGCACCATCAGTGTTACAGGCAGGCAGACTCTACCTCATGTGCCATATTCTCCCTCTTATTTAAAAAGTACTTTGTAGCTGGTTTCAAGACACTCCTATTTTTATTTCCTTTACTTCCAGTCCAGTGTGAGAGAAGGTACGCTGAACGATACCAGTACCTTGTAAGGCACTATTTTCTGGCGTAGAAGAACGTGCTTCCTGCAAATATCTGGGGCCTTGACTCCACAAATACTAACATGTGTGAACTGATTTGAAGGAGACCCAACACTTGACATGTTCAATGTTCTATAGGATACTGGTCCAATGGAGTATTTAACCTGAATGCTGGCTTTAGCTGGAATGTGTGTTTGAGTTTTTAGCCTGGTGGAAGTAATAGAAAATAAAAATTTGGATGCTGACAGAGTAAGATCTCCCCAGGGATACCATCTCCCGTGATACATTTCATCTCTGAGAACAGGGCCCTGCCCTTATATTTAAAATAAAAAAGCAAACCCTTCACTTAAGTGCCTTAAGGTTGACATGAAATATTTACCACATTTTATTTCATAAAAGTTACTGTATATACAAAACAGACCTCAGCCAGTGAGGCCTTTTTTAGCTCAGTCCAAGTCTTTCAGGCCGTAAAAACATTTTCATTCCATGTGCTTCAAAGTCTGCAGAATCAGATCCCATAACCTCAGGCTCTGTTAAGCAGAGTTGTCCTAGAAGAACAAAAAAAAATAAAGAATAGAATGATCTTTGATATCACAACAACCAGGTTTACAGTTTTGGTAAAGGTTACCAATAGGTCTCTCTTCTCCCTTAATAGCAGAGTATTAGATTATTTGAATAGAAGTCCACCCTTTTATAAGATTTGTTAGTGTGTAGATATGACAAATGATAGCACCTTCACAGCATCTTTGTGTTTGTTTCCCTGATAAAAGCAACTCTGAACACTGCTGAAAACGTAGGTGCTTCTGAATTTGCTAGCCTATACAGAGTATTCTCTTTCGTTACTCCAGTGGTGATCTTGCAGCCTAACTGATCTGGCTGGAGAACTGGTTACAAAATTCAAGCCCTAGTGAATTGTTTCCAATTTGAATTTTGTGCGAAAAACTAATTACAAGTGAGCCTTGATTACTGGAGCCCAGTCCATCTTTGCAAATAGGAGGGAGGAGGCTAATAACCATGTGCCTGAGCACATCTGCATCAAGGCTCTTATTCTGAGGCAGCATCATACCTGAGTGTTTTCCAGCTGTCTTTTTCCATGTGGTTTTCTGGACCTTCACTTTCAAAGGAAGCAATGAACAGAGCTAGTAAATAAAATAAAAACCATCAGATAAAATCTGTTGTTTTAACTGGGAAAACAAAAAGCTGAAAGTTGCAGTACAGCTTGTGTCACTTGGCAGACTTCATAATGAGGTTTATTCTCATTGAAAGCTAATATGGATGGGATATTTTTGCATGTTAGTTCTTTTAATCTGCATATTGCCTGCATCTCAGTGCATAGGAAGCTTCACTATAAGTCAAATAAAGGATTTACCTTCTTCACTATAAATGGGAGCTGTGAGTAGGTAGCTCTGGATCTTCTTGTCTTTTTCAAAAGGGCACTCAACCTGCTTCCATGTCAGAAAATCGTGAATCTGTCTTGAAATTTCCCAGAATTTCTGCATGAGAGAATTAAAGCAAGATTATGAAAATCTCCCTTGTTTTATTTCAAATAGTAGTTATGCTGTTGCAGTTGCAGAGCCTCTGAAATTATATAATTTTATCTCAAAGTGATATAACTTTATGTCTAGATTGGCGATACCACGAGCTAGAAGCTCAAAACAGTCAATATTCATAAAGTACCAAAGTGTAACAAGCATTAGTTTTGGCAATAGCAAAGCCCTACCTTGAAATTTATCTGCCCATTGGGCAAGCGGTTTGTGTGTATTTTGTGCAGAAAGTAGATATCTTTAATAAAGAGATTGAAAACTGGGATGACTATTTTCTCTCGATTGCTGTTGGCAGTCTGAGATCGCTGTGCTGCTCCTTGCAGGGCTGTGCGGTAATTGCAGAAGTTGCTGGACGGGTCCATGTGATGCTGTTTTTATGGAGGAGAAAAGGCAGTCAGAAAATGAAATCAGACGTTTCCTAAAAAGAAAAAGCTTTGATCTAACCACAAGAGTTCACTCTTTGAGAATTTGTTGAGCCCTTCTTTTGAGGTAGAATAGCTTATACTGGTAAGCTCTGTAATCAGGTTTCTCTAGCTTATGCCTTATTTCAGAAGAGGGCTCTGTACTGGCTTTACACTGATGCTTTGCTTCAGTGGTTAATGAAAGACTGAAAGGAAATTATAAAGGAATATTGGAAAAGAACCCTGAAATTCCAACTTGCCATCTCCACTCTTTCCAAGGACAATTAAGTGCTGTTTCAGATCCCCACTAGATGGAGTACTCTAATCAGTTTTAAGGGTAGCAAAATGCATTTACTGGCCCTTGATGCAATTACATTGGGTAAAAATATGCTAGGAAGAAATAACCTGGAGAAAAGTTGCATCCACTTGTTTTTACAGGTGTGTAGGGAGCTTGACATTCAGGAATGCTCTCCCTCAAGTTTCTGTGCTGGTGCCCACTGGCAGAGGTGCTTCTGTGATCTTAGTAATTGCACAGCAGTGGTTGAGGCAAACCTACTTGGTGTGTTTCTGTAGAAAGTCTAAACTTTATACGTACCTCTAAAACATCGAATTTGGCTGTTTTGACCTTGGACCAAGTTTTCTTTAGCCGTGCCACAGGACTCAAGTTCATGCCAGCTGAATGGAGAAAGAAGCAACAAAAGAAACTGAGCTGAAAAAAATCCAGGGCTATCATAGCTATGTTTTTGTACTAGCACCACACGTTTTAGAAGGCAGATCAGCTTGACAAACAAAACTCACAGCTCTCACTCACTGAAACATTAATCTCTTCCAGCAGAATTAATCCTGCCTCTTCCTGCTGGTGGAGTACCTGTCATCTGTTGAGGATACTCACAGATAATAGCCATCATTGAGTTGAAGTTTCCAATGTTGAAGCATTCTCTTGCCACATCAATGAAAAATTCCACCATTCTTGTGCGCTGCTTTTTCTTTACCATCTGAAAAAAAAAACAACCCCAATGAGATCTGTTAAGAGGAAAGGGATGGCCCAAATTTTTGATGGCGTATTGTAACAGGTAGGTTGAATCGCCTTTTCAAGATTGGACTCAGCTAAGTCTTGTGATGAAATAGGCCTGTGGGTATTTTGCTAAGATTGATTTTCAATAAAATAGCAGAAGTATTTGGGGCTACTATCAATTATATGCCTATTTGTGGGGGGAGTTCATTTCTGTTTATACATAAAGTTCAGTGTCTTAGGAAAGCTTGTATAAACAAGCTGGACATTTGGAGCAATTTCCTGTTGCTGGAACAGGGCCTTACCATGAAGCTGCTATCAGAAAAAACACAACAATTTTAAATCCCTGAAGAAGGAGGGTAGAAAAAGCAGTGGGCAGACTTAGGACTAGGGACATGTAACCTGAATGAGAGTCTTGTCATACCCTGATTTTTTTGATTTGACTGTGTTTACTCTTAAATAATCTCTTGAGAAGGTAGTGATGATGAGCACATATATCCCCACACATGCAAACAATCTAGCAAGTGATGCTGAACATCTGGCCTATTAATTGTCTTATAAACCAAAATGAACAGAGTTATACAGCGCTGTGTACAAACTTCCACCTCTAAAATATACCAATCTTTCTTCTTGTATAAAAAGACAGAGAACACCCATTAAAAACAAAAGGGGAGGTGGTGGTTATGGGCAGTAGACCTTCCATTTCTTGGCTTTCTATGTAATAGAAGCTACTTTAACTAATAAGGCTACTCTGCTCAGTTTTTTTCAAGCTTTCCAGTAATCCACTTTCTTTGTAGACTTCTGAAGAAAGTTTACTCCTGATTTTTGTACAACAGAAATGAATATATGACAGTGCTAATAATAAACAGATTATTAGGTGTTGGAAAGGACCTCCAGTGGTCATTAACTCCAACCCCCTTGCTCAAGCAGGATCACAGAACCTAGGGCAGGTCACACAGGAACACATCCAGATGGGTCTTGAAAGTCTCCAGAGAGGGAGACTCCACAACCTCCCTGGATGGTCTGTTCCAGTGCTCTGTAACCCTTACAGTAGAGAAGTTTTTCCTCATCTTGAGGTGGAACTTCCTGTGCTCCAACTTACACCCATTGCCCCTTCTCCTATCGCAGGGTGCAAGTGAAAAGAGATTGTCTTTTTCTTCTTGACACCCAAAAATATCTAAATGCAGTGGAAGGTCAAATGTTTACTGGTAAATCTGCATTTAAAAATGAGGACCTCTGAATTTATGGATATATTTAAATACATAAGCAAAAGAATTCCTCGCTCATACTCCACACAGGTTCCATTTCACTGCATGACTAATGCTGCTTGGAAGCTACACAAAACTAGACAATCTATGCAAAGCCATGAACATAGCCATGAATTCTTAATCATATAAGCATGTAAATAATGTAATGCTTTAGTAATACAATTATCTTCAATTGCACTGCTAATGTTTAAATCTTTATTAGACTACTGCCTGCCTTTTCATCCTTAAGACCAGGATCACTTTGCTATCTTGTTTTCTGTGAACACTTACCCGACAAATCTCTGTAGCCACCAGCATGCTGAGACAATTGAACCAATTGTCATAGGCCTCCAAATTATAGGTTTTGGTCACATCACCTCGGCACTGTTAAGAAAACAGCCTGTGTGTTAATCACATCCTGTATCGTGATAATGTCAACATAAACTTCCGTTTCATGTCTTGATAAAATCTTGCTGATTATTTTTTAAGGCATGAGCCTAAAGAAGTTTAGAAGGTGCTAACCTTCCTTGCCCAGGTTGTACTTGAACTATGGAATTCCTTTACCCTGGTTAGTTTTTCTTTTTTCCCCTCTGTGCCCCTTCTTGTACCTTGTGATTATCCAGAGAGTCCATGTGGCTGACAATCTGCATCAGATCCTCTGGGTAAATGTTGCTCACCCTCTCCTGTATTTAAAGAGATGAGAGAGGTACACTGTACAAGCAAACAGGGAGTCCAGTGGAAAACACCAAAGTTAGGGGAACATCTTGGCTCATTCTCCTACAATATGGATGTGTGAGGTGTTTTTATTAGTTTGTCTAACTGATCTTGCTCATTACTCATTTGGGTGTTTTTTAATTGAAACATTGGAGGGTTTCAGCGAGGGCACCGTAGTGGGCATATGGAGAAGTATATTCATATTTAGTAAATGGAAAATGAAATGATTTGCACAAATCAGTGTCTCACCAGTTCAATATAGGTCAGCTGCTGGGCCAAGATGAGAGGGTCACAGCACACACTCAGGATGTCCTTTTGAGTTGACTGTGGCTTGGTTTTGAGGATGGTGCCTTTGTCAGTAACAGGTTGCCGGAACTTCTCTCTGATTTCCTGGTATTGGCTCCGTGCAGAGAGGGCCATCAGAAGATTCTGTGTCATCTGGCTGATGATCTTTTTCACTGTTCCATTTTCCTAAGCAAAAGGCAGAAAAAATTACTGGTAAAAACTTTAGCTCTTATAGACACAGATTGCCAAAGAATTTCTGACTGGGGAAAAATAAATGCCCATTATCCACTTTCTTTCATCTTATCTGAGCTGATTATCCTGTGACAAATGAACTTGTTCGATCTGCCTACATAACTTCTCAATGATGATGTTATGCCTGCCTACCTTACTACCTTACCAACTCTTTCACTTGCCTGGCTGGTCTCCTCCTTGCAGCAGCTTGTGGCTAGTGCACCATTTTAAAGGCATCTGTGTAAACAGACTAAAAATGGTAATACCAACAGGTGGTAGAATTGCTTGTTCTGGGATACTCTGTGTGTACTACGCTCATTCAGATCAGACCCAATGATGATCAAGTTTGCCTTGATCAAGATACTCAGGCAGAATCCAGGAGTATATACCCGTAAAATGCCCTGACTTGGCTTTGAACAACCGTAGCATCCAAATATTTAGTTAAGAGTACAAGATACATCGTGTTCTTGGATGACTGAAATGCCTTCCAGTTCATGGGATGCTGACTTTAAATGTGGGATACACAGATACACAGATCACTAGGAATTGGAAGGGACCTCCAGGGGTCATTGTGTCCAACCCCTCTGCTCAAGCAGGATCACAGAACCTAAAACAGAGTACAGGTTACACAGAAACGCACCAACACAGGTCTTGAAAGTCTCCAGAGAAGGAGAATCCACAACCTCTCTGGCAGCTCGTTCCAGTGCTCAGTAACCCTTACAGTAAAGAAGTTTTTTCTCATATTGAGATGGAATGTCCTGTGCTCCAATTTACACCCACTGCCCATTATCCTATCACAGGGCACAAGTGAAAAGAGATTGTCTTTTTCTCCTTGACACCCAGCAATCATGTATTTCTAGACAGTGATTAAGTCTGTAAGGGATCTTTAAGGGTAAATCCAAAGAAATATAATCTACCTGCTCAGTGTTCTGGCAGCTAAGGCTAACTTAACTCTGTCTGCCATTGATTATTCATGTCCTGGAGATATTTCTCTGAGATCAACCCTGACAAGAACTTGAGCACCTTCCTACTCGACCATTCCTCCTCTTTTCTGCTTTAAAAGACACAGGTTTTCTGACTCCATTCTTCCAGCTGCCGGAAAAACTCTATTAAAGACAGTCTTTCTCCTCTCTCCTAAGCAATTGTCCTCTGCCTTTGTGAAAATTATTTCTCTTGAGGTTAGCCACAAGGTTAACTGTTAGTTTACAGCCTGCTGTGTTGGTTTCTGACAGTCAACTGGATACACTAGAACCAGCAATGAAAACAGGATCATTGAAAGAAGCCACTAATGCACAGTCATGACTGAAATTGTGTGGCAGATGTGAGAGACAATGACAACCAAATACTTGTGTATTCCATGCTATAATTAAGCAATAATATTGTCAGAACATTGCTTTACAAGGCAATAATATGACTCCCCAGTGAAATCAAATGAAAAGCTGAAGGCAGTGTAGCTCATCTTAAGACAACTGGATCACTGCTGAATAGCAGCTGTGGGGAGCCATTTCTGATATTGCGCTACAAGTGCTCAGCAATGCCAGGGGAGCTGGAGGGGAGATTGAACTAAAGCACTAATTCTGCTCTCTGGTTTGCTCAGCTTTCTGTTATAAATCGTTTGACTTCAGCTGCTGCATCTGACTTAAACTTGCGTCTGGGAGGAAGCTGGATTTCTAGATAGTGATCAGAATGTTAAACCTGAAGAACTCAAAGGCAGGTGAGAATATTGCAGACATTAAGTGAAAGTGAACAAAGAAACTGCAGTTCTTCAGCATGAGGATGACTGAATACTGGAACAGGTTGCCCAGAGAGCAAGTTGAGGCCCCATCCCTGGAGATCTTCAAGGGGAGGCTGGACAAGGCTCTGGGCAACCAGATCTAGTTGAGACTGTCCCTGCTCACTGCAGAGGGGTTGGACTAGGTGACTTTTGGAGGTTCCTTCCAACCTGGGCCATCCTATGATTCTATGACATGAAAGCTATTGTGAATTCATGGGCACTTAGATAAAGGCCCTCAGAGTTCTAGTGCTTTCCTTTCACTAGCTCATCAGTCTTACTCTACATTTTCTTAAAACTTTGGAAAATAAGTCAATAGCAAACAGTGATTTGAGTTCAAACAAGGCATTTGTACTTCATTTGGGGCACAACCATTGCTGCAGCTATAGCTTTCTGGTGTCACTGGGACAAGAACCAGAACGCTTTGTGCAAGTTCTCTGTTGGCTTTGTCTCACGTATGAAGAACAGCATTCTAAGGAGATTTGGAAAAGGTTTAAAAATACAAAATAAAACCTCAAATCATTTTCATAATCCCTTGCTGAAGCACAGCATGGGTGATTTCTTGTGGTAACAAATCCTGAGAGCAAAAGTTGCTTTTTGTCAGTGTCAAATTATGTTTCATAGGAGTGAGTTTGGTTCTGTGATTCTATAGGTCTTTGTCGATCAAACCTGATGTGAAGCATTGTTAAGGGGATAAATGCAGTGATGCTGTAGTTAATGGATGTCATCAGATGTTTTAGATGCCTCGGATATCAGAGTGCTGAGCCACTCCGTGAAGACACATTGTTCTCAAATGACAATTTATTCATTCATAATAGAATGAGAGGGAAGGGTAAGAGAAAGACCACAAATTCATTCTAGTTCAAAGTAACAGACAAATACTAAGACACAGACACTAAATAAAAACCTTTGCCAAGTCCCATTTCACAGTAGCATCTCTGCCAACATACATAGCTTTGCCCTTGTCTACAAAGGGAGTAGAAGGCACACTGTAATCCTAGTTCTCCTCCCTTCCTGCTAAGGCACTGATGGTAGTAACATCCAGGTAAACAGCTTTGATGCAACTCAACTGACATAGTTCCTTTTGACAGCTCAGTAACACCCAATTGTCTTGTGTCCTACCACTGATTCAGGCAGTGCCATCAAACCTGTTGTTCTTCATTTTATCTGCACTTGAATCAACAAATACACCTGGTATCATTGTCTTCCCATTTCCTCTTAATTGTTCTCAAAATTACCTTGAAGTTCTGGGCTTTAAAAATAAGGAGAAGCATCTACTTCTGTGTAAGTAAACAAGGTTTATACAAACACTTCACAATTAATTTCCTTGCAGTTCTTCTGTATCCTTCCCTCTGTCTCCTGGTAGTTACAATTTCTCTCTCAAGGTGAAAACAGTGTGGGCTTTCAGTGCGTATGGGGGGAAAAAAACCCAACCAAAAACCAATAACCAACAAAACAGAAAAACTAACTTAGCCCTTCTTTTATTTGAATTTACTTATTTGTTTCCTTTAGAAAAGTCTCTTGGGAGGTCTAGTTTTCTTCACAGGATACATACACAGAGCTGTTTATACTGGTGATTGGACTAGCTAGCAGTATTTCCACCCTGAGCAAAAGTACCTCTGATACCACTCATTGATATGTCTTGTAAGACTTCAGACACATAGAGTAACAGCTCAGCCCAAAAGGTGGTTCATAATTCATTATGAAAATTAAATATATTGTTACATTAGAATCACTGTTCCTTCATTTCCCCCCTTCATTTCCCCTTCTGTGCCACATCCATTTCTCATACGTCATATTTTCTCCTCCAGCATTGGGTGATTTTACATAGACATTCTGTCCATAGACTATCATGTTTGTTGCTCTGCTCTTGTCCTGATAGCTTAGCTGCAGAAAATACAAACCATGGCTCCTTCATGCAGGATGGAATATGACTTTAGTATGTGACAGCTTTTCTCCCCGTCCCCAACCCTACCTCATCACATTGCGTGATCCTATGAGCAATTTCCTTCAACTCTTTCATGGATTTTTCATCTTGGAAATCATAAGGGAATGTTTCGGTCCATTCCTTCAGGAGCTGAATGATTTTGGCAGTGAAGGATTTTAACTTGGCCTAGAAAGAAACAATGAGTTGATTACTGACAGAACTTCAACTTCAATTGCTGTTGAAGGCTCACATGAAAATAGTGGCACCTTTGAAAGTAATGTGAATTAGTAGTAAGTGAAGGGGAATGTGAAAGAGAATTTAACTGAGAGCCACTTAACTACATAGTAGGATTTAGGCTCCTTTCATTTTACCTTGGTGATGTGTCTTACCAAATATTTTGCAGATGCTTTCAAGGTTAGTTGGGTAAAGCCAAGAAGATGACAGGACAGTTTCCGTTGCAACTTAAGTCAGTGGGACTAAAGCTTATTTACACTGTCTGAGGCAGCAGTACCTTTGTGTTTGGATTCAAACCCACCAAAACTGCAGCACTCTACCAAGCACCACTCACAAGAAACATTCTCAGTTTTGTCCTACAGGATTTATCAGATCCTCCAGACTGAGCTGTGTATTAAAATAAACAAATTACAGGAAAGAGGTGTGTGTTCTCTCCAGGACATCTACATCAAAATGGACTTTTCTATTTTCAGAGTGTTGGGTCTTACTCAAAAAGCTATCAGTGACAGAAAGGGGAGGGAGAGCTTTTTTTCCTAAGTTTTTTTACCCCATAATCTTCTGAGGCTTTTTGTCAGTTAAGACCTGAATTGAGTGCCACTTTTTCCACTATCACAGAAAGAAGTTTGTATTTACCTTCCTCTTAGGGGCTGTGAGAGGACAGCACAGGGGTGTCGCTCCAGGAAATCAGTGTGTTTTCTTTTAAGACAAATAAGAGAATGTCTTCCAAGAAGTGCCAGGAACTCGTGCCAAAACATCATCTGTTCAGAGTATGACCCAGTTGATGTAATCAAAACCAAAAGTCAAACAAACTGAGTGCTTTTTTTTGGTTTTTACTTTATTTTTACGTCTTACTAGTATGCTGTCTCTGGGAATATTAACAATAGTTACTAAGAGCTCTGAAGTTAAACCATGCACCCTTGACTTCTCATTCTTGAAAACAAGGGAGGGGGCAGATGGCAAGCATCTCTATACAGAATTATAGGGCTGGAAGGGACCTCCAACCCTAGTTGGATTATCTAGTCCAAGACTCTTGCAACAAGCAGGGACATCACTCACTAGACTACATTGCCCAAAGGCACCATCAAGCCTGGCACTGAATGTCTCCAGGGATGGGACCTGACTTCCTACATTACGTATGGAGTAAAAACGGAAAAACAGGTATCTGCAAAGCACATCACTCTTCACAGCTTTTTTACACCTGAAGAGCAATGTTTTATCAGACGCTTCTAATGTTTGTGAAAATACATTTTCTTACAACAATGTCTAAAACCAGTAACAGAGCAAACATTGAGATTCCCATTCCACGCGTTCTCTGATGAAACCCGTAACAGTGTAATGGGCTTGCAACACATCTGTGATAACCTAGATGGAAATCCCACTGATATATATGGTGGGTAGCAGAAGGTGTCTTCCTTTTTGTCATGGTTACACTAAACCTACCAACCTTGTCCTGCAGTTTACTGCAGGTGTGAGCCTCACCTTGTGAAGCCTGACTGAGTTCTCACAGTCTATGGGAATACTTCTGCCATCAGTATTTCTTGGAGAAGAAAAACACTTCTGTTCAAGTACTGTGCATCAGCCCTGTTCTGCATGAGACAAGACAGGCAGGATGGAGAAACAGCTGCCAACGGGAAAGGAGGGCAACAGCAGTAGTGTGCTTGTAAGAAAGGGAGGTGTAATGACAATGACCTGGTTATGAGTATGGTTTTGATTTGGGGTTTTAAAAATGAGAACTTACTGGCAACAAAACCCCAGAGAAACCATAATTTTTAAAGGGACTTATGTATTCCAAGACAAGCTTAATAGAAACTAACTTCTACTTTCTCTTCTCCTTTCTTACTTAACCACTGCTTTCAAAAGCACTCTCAAGCTGCAGAAATCCTGCATCTCATTTTGAACATATTTTACACTAAAAAGTACCATACAAGAGCCTTTTTTCTTGGACAGTCTTGTTCGGGTCTTTCCAGTCTCTAATGCACTTAACAAGGGTTAAATTTTATCCTTTCTGGTGAAGCTTAACTACTGACTTGTCTATTATAATTGATGTCTTAAACTTTTGAAACCCTTCCCTTTTATGAGTGGCCAGAAGGGCTTTAAGTGGGCTCCAAGGCATCCCTGACTATTCTTCTTTTCAATCCACTTTTCTCTTTAGGACACACTGGTTACCCAGTAATGTAAAAGACAAAGGAATGATAAGCATTATGGTGTGTAACCTCAGAACCTGGCTCCTTGCCACTTGCCCAACTCACACACTATCCAGGTAACAAGTCAGCCCAGCTTCTCTCTTAACAGATGTGGTTAAGCAACCTCTATCAGAAACCATCAGAGCAGCTTTAACTACTTCTGCCAGCTATTTCCTGCTGCAGAGCCACTTAATTAGAAGGTGCTGGGAGCTGATGATACCTTAGTGGGTTATGACTGTAAATATGTGGAGTGTTTTGAGTCAGAAGTTTCTATGCTGCATGTGAAAGGAGCTTTTCTTTGTTGCCAGAAAGAAAAAATGCAAATGCTAGTGGCCAAGTGACTGTAAAACATGCAGTAGATGAGAGCAGTCATTTGAGAGTCAGATCAGAAGTTCTATGTGGAGTTTTCCAAGAATGTTGTGTTTAGTGGGTAGGAAAAACAATCCAGTTTAAGGGGTTAGGAAGGAATCAAGGGCACAGTAAGAAAAGCAGCCTCCCAAACACTCAATTGTGTTTTATTGTCACCCTGCTGTTCATTGGTTTTCCTGTGGGCCCATCCCCAAATTGCCAGCAGAAGTCATGAGTGTGCATGTCTGGAATATGGGCTGCTATATTTTACATCCTGTTGTTGGGCTGTAATGACACCTCATTTCAGCATGGAAGCCATGATTTTTTAACACATCTGCTGAAAAGCAGAATACTACTTTACAAATAACTATCTGGGGACTAAATCACTTGGATGTTTAAAGATAAGACAGTGGTTTTATTCTAAAATATTGCCTAAGCATACTGTTATTCACAATACATTTTTCTTCTATCCTATTATGTTTAAATCCAAGTATCCAATTTATGTATTTTGAACTAGCTACTGACAGCAGTCTTCCTCTTCACCTACATGACAAGTTAACACAGCTTTTTAGCGAGTAGATCATGAGACTGGTCTTTTGTGCAAGTCATTTTGTACCGAGCGGTTAGTTTTTTCCTGTGCAGTCATTTTGTGCCATAATATGATACTGCACCCCAGTCTCATAGTAAGGGAGAAAGAATCATAGAATGGCTCAGGTTGGAAGGGACCTTAGAGACCATCATCTCCAACCTCCCTGCTGTGGGCACGAACACCTCGCATCTAGACTTGGAAGAAGCCCTTAGGTCTGTACTGCCAAAACACAGTATTACCTTCTGTACCTCAAGAGTCCTGATGTACCAAAAGAGGAACAAAATGGACTGTCAACATACTTAAGACTAGGAACGTGAGTGTGTCATTTCTCACATAGGAAAAAGGGGTCCAAAACATACCCAGATTCAAAGAAACTAATTTTTTCAATACTAGCTGCTTTCATCCTTGCTTCAGTCACTTCTACCAGCATTCTGGTGTTTTATTTTCAGTCAAAAGCCCTTCAACACACACTTCCCACAAGGGTGAGACTTGGACAGGTATAAGTGCATACATATCCTACTGCACTGATCCAGTGTGGTCTAACCTGCTAGAGTAAAACTGCAGTCACACCTGTCAGTGCAGGCTACAATTTTAAGTAGTGTATCCTTTCTTTTTCATGAGAGGTAACTTTCTGATTTACTGTTACCCCAATGTAACAAAGCACCCCACTGATAATCAACAGCAGAGCACTCTAATAGGATGATGAGGGTGACTGCAGAGAGGGGGATCAGATTTGGCAAAGACTTATCTTGGTGAAAGCCGCAAAGCAACTTGCCGGGCTGGTGCCATGACAAATACATGTCGCTCCAGTGCAGAGTTCTGACCTGTAGCTAATGAGCAAAGGTGTATTTCCACACACTGTATCCAACTAGTGAGGTAGTACAGAACCTATGTTGGTGTCTAGCAAAGAAGGAACAGTACTTCAAGGAAAAAGGTCCAAATAGAAGTGTATCCAGTAACACACGCCAATTCTACTTGCAATTTATTCTTTATCGATCTATTTAGCTTTACAGTGAGAACAAGAGAGTATGAAATACATGACAGTAGCACAGCTTACTGAAGGACATAATCGTTTTTTGTTTACCTTTTCTGCCTCAGTCCCCGTTTCTAGCTGCTGCTTCTGTTTAATGCAGATCTGCCCCACTTTAGCCAGGAGCTCGTGTGGGTGAATGAAGACTCGTGAGCTCAATAGGAAAGTGAAGATATAAGTCCTCTGTGGAAGCAGAGAGGAAAAGAAAAACGAAAGCAACAAGTTGAATAACTTTAGCAAAAATAGTCTGTCTTCCTTAGAAAAACTATTCCATAAATCAGAGAAGTAACTTTCCTGCTTGGTTTCTTTAGGAGCCATTGTTTTTCACTGAGCTACAGGTGTTTTACAAACCACAGCTCTCATTTCTGTGTTTATGGGGTTTTTTTGGTTCCTTTTTCTCCCCACTATCACTGACACAGGCTTTAGATTAGACGGCAGCCACATAACAATAATTTAATTTGAAGCTTGGATAAATATTCAATGCCTGTTTTAGAGTCTTTTCAATGCCAACAATTATTATTTCTCATTAGAAATAGCCTCTCCATTTGTATTTTAAAAGCTGTCATGCAGTGTATTCCAAAACCTACAGCTGAGTTGATGCCTTCATGCCCTACTACTGCTTCAGTGTTTGAGACTTGGCTCTGTACTTGAGTGAAATTGCCTGAGTAATGACAGTAGCATTGTAAGCACTTCTGGTTTTGCTTCAGGCTCTTTGACAAAATTGGAGTTGGGAAATTGTAGGGGTTCTCCTTGACAATGGATCTCAATTAACTTCTGTTGTGTTTGCAGTGTGTTCCTGTGCACTGTGCTTGTAGAAATGGGATTTGGCAGGCCACAGCCAAGTGTGCATATAAATAGTCCAGGGCGCTAGAGACATCAAAAACCCTAAGCCCGATTACATCTCAACCATCAACTACCAAACTGTGCTGTTGGCAATCTCTGTTAAACACTAATGTTACCTTCAGGACCCCAGAAAGCTTAAGGTATTTATCTTTCTGCTCACAGTAAGATGTGTTGTTAATAAAAAACGTGTCTGTGTCTTTAGAACTCAGTGTGCCCTATAATATACATTTGGCACTAAAGCCCTCCAACTTTCAGAAGGGGGAAAATGAATGTTCTTTTTTAGAGATGAAAATTTTTAGATGAAATTCACTAAAAGTCCTAATGTTCTGGGAGTGAGCAGTAAAATTGGTTAAGCATGTATCTACTTGCATATCCAGCTCTGTCCTGAGTGTGTGGAGGAAGCTCATTAAAAGAATAGAATGTGATAGAGCAGAGGCTTTCAAAATACTTGTTCGGATTTGGAAATCTTACTAGGATTTGGGTTCATGTATTAACCTAGGAATCACATTAATTCTGTTCAATCAAACTGGATCTATATGCCTTGCCTTGTCTGTTATTTATGAATGGAAAAAGAAGGGAGAAGGGTTAGCTGGATGGACAGTTTAGATCAGGCTCTTGAGTGGTGCTTCCACTCATGCCTACAGCAGATGGACAGCTTGGGGCCACCTAGCAATTGGACTCTCAGCAACTTCAAGCAAGTGGCTGGGGTGGTGACAGGACAGTGAAAGCATAGCCTTCCTTCTTGATGGAGTGGCTGCAGACAGCACCCAAAAACATATATTAGGGAAATTTAAGAAAGTCTTTCTTCTCACAAGCAGTTAGTGATAGAACAAGAGGGAATGGGTTTAAGCTGCAACAGGCTAGGTTTGAACGTGACAATTAGAAAAGTTTTTTCACAGAAGAGGTGGGCTTCCTGGGGAGGTGGTTGGGTTGCCACCCCTGGATGTGTTTAAAGATTGTTTCAATGAGGTATTGAGGGATATGATTTAGGGGTGAACTTCTAAGGTAGGGTAGATGGTTGGACTCCATGATCCCAAGGGTCTTTTCCAACCAGACTGATTCTGCTTTCATTTGGTATTTTATGAGACTCCAGAACTCCAGAGGAGTTTCTTTGTAATGACAAAAGATTGAAGTTTGTTAACTTTAAAAAGACTTCAGTGTAGCCCTGGTGCCTGTACCTGGAAACACTTGATGGCATTGTGTAATCTTTTGAGAAGCTGTATAAATACATCTATAGTGGTGTATGTGGTATGTTACGGGCACTAAAATTAGGCTGAAGACTTGAATCACAAAAGAGGACTCAGTTGTGTTGTGTTACCGGACAACATGTCCGATCTTTTGTTCTTATGTGTGTGAGAACAATCCCCAGCAGACCAATATGCTCTGCATCAAACAAAGGCAAGAGAAAGAATACTGTTGGCTCATGAGATTTTGGGGGAGGGGTGTGGGGTTTTTCGTCTGTGCCTGGTTATCCTCTACTATTTTTTGTGGCCAATTTCTGTGTTCTGTTCTACCAGTATTGTCTTTGAAGTTGAAACTGTTAGTGTGGACTATCTAGGAAAGGACTTTAACTGTTGGACATATCAGCTGCCACTAGGCTGTGAGAAAATTTTTGTTCTGTAAATGTGAAGCAATCCATTTTGACAGTATCTTGCACTTGAGGGAGATGGACAATAAAAACAAAGAAATAAGGGATTTTCATCCCTTCCCCACATTCTTGTTTTGGGGGTTTAGAAGCCTATCTGAAAAATGTCACTACATGTAAGTATTAGGAAACCACAACTTAAGCCACACAGTCCTGCCAGTGACCTTTGCTCTGATAAGCTGGAACACATTGTTTTAAGGAAATATATAATTTTGCCTCTCATACTAATTCTAGTGTTGGTCCCTTGGTGAAAGTTTGTGTGATGTGGGACAGTGCTTATCCAGAAATGACTCTGAGAAAGGCCTGCACCACAGAGTATCATTTCTCTATTGTTATACTGCAAGGAAAGTGTGACCTGATGACCTGTGCTGTTGTTTGGTTTCTTTGATAATGTTTTATATGGTGTTCAAAAACGTGCTGAACTGCCACGATGCAGGAAGATGATGCCTGACCCTAAAAGTGCATACTGTCCATTAGAGGATCTGACAAGTAATCAGTTGTATGTACAAGCAGTGCTTTTCCAGACAAGGCTGGACTACCAGGCTTTACAAACTAATTATTGTTACTTCTGGAAACCATCTGCTGTATTTCTATTCAAATTGTTTAGAGTGCTTAACTGGAATGAGGTTCAGTACTTTGGAAAACAAAAGTGTTTCCATTATGGTCAATCAAAATAGGCTGGTTTGCAACGTATTGGTATGTAATGGTGGGTGTTCAATGCTTATGCTGGCATAAACAAGAGTAGCTGCAATTAAGAACCAAATTAACAATTATAGGTCTGGCAGCAGTAACAACCCCCATTTTCTTGCTTCTCTGCTAATAGCCACTCCCTATCCAATAAGGAAAATTCAGGTTGAACTGAGCCATGCGTTTCAGCTGAGTGGTAGGTGTCTGGGGTTATGAACACAGTGGTTAGGAAATATTTCATATTAAAGTTACATGTCTTACCTAGATTAAGGATTTGTGTGATTTGTTGCACTGGTACTACATACAGACTAAAAGTTAGAACTGCATAAAACCCCACACTCTCTTGTAGGCAGGCTTTTAATCCCAAAGATGATGGTTTGGAGAAGGAAATTTGGCTATGAAGCTAGCTGGATTGACAATCATTTAAAAATGCTTCTATAAGCTACAAGATTGAAAGTTAAGCTGTGTTTATCCTACAAAAGTGACAGGTATTTGGAAGGAAAGGCAAAAGAAATACCCATTCTGTGCTTGGAGCAAGTTAAGCTGACACAAAAGGGGCTTGTGCTTTACAAGAGAGTAAGAAGCCAAATTCCTTTAATGCCTAAAGTTGTTGCTAAGACAGGAGCTGACTTATATTTTTTAAAAAAAATTCAAAAAACATGAGCACACAAGACTAAAGAAGGAATTGTTACTCTCTGACCCAAGAAAGCACTGATGTCTTCTTGGGGAGGAGAAGAAAAATATCTGTGCAGTCACTGCTCATTCTGAAACATCTTGTTTGGGAAATACTTTCCTGAAATGCTTTCTTGCTTGGGCACAAGGGTTGCAGACTGGTACATTCCGTTCCTAACCTCCCAAACTCCTCTGTTTCATGAGTATACATTTTCCTATGTGCTGAACAAGTCCCTGTGCACAAACAAGCCTCAAAGAAGCAGTACACAAATGTAGGTCCTTATCTTCCCCACCCTCCCTTGTCCCTCTTGTCTTCTGCCAACATGGCAAATATATTTTTGTTTAGCTTCTGTAACCAGCACAGAAAGAGACTCAGTGTTTATTTTCTTCCCCGCCCTCCTTGGGGTTGGGATTTTTCCCCTGTCTAGAAGGATACTGTGATCTTTAGCTCCATGTCGACGCAGACAGAAATGTTTTCTGAGTACCATGCTCAGATGTACTCATCCAAAAATGTGAATGAGATCTGCAACTTACAGATATGGCACTCTGAAACTAATGCAACTGACAATTCATCACAGTGTCATTTAGTTGGTGATGTCTTGCTGCTTTGCTTCACATGTGCAGCCAGAGGCATGAGACTGAGAGGTATTCACTACCTTTCTCTGGCTTATGCAAGTAAGTGCTGGCTACTCTTTGACAGGGTGTATCAGCATAAACAGCTATCCCTAACCCTTTGTGGAGCTTCCCTAAAAATAGAAATGTGCATTAAATCAAGTATAAACATGCAGCTGAACTGAAATAAAATCTTTGGATTTGAAGATTACTCAAATACAGCTCCTTCTGTACGTTGTTCCAAGCTTATTTATCTACTTATTTTAAAATTAATTTGTTCAGCTAAACTGAGGTATCTAACTAAAAAAAGTGTGTCCTGCAGTACAGAAGAGTTTGGTTTCATGCTGTTTTCTACCTCTCTGCTGTTGTACCTCTCAGCTGTCAGCTTGCTGTCTCTAAACTGCAGCCTCCCAGGGTGGGGTCTGTCACTGCCTGGTTTGCTTGGGGTAAGGGATAGTACCATGCAAACTGTCAGCATTCCAAACCAGCTTGCAGACCCTGTAAGTAATGGTCACTTTACAGAACCACTTTCAGAGTAGCTGCATTGGAACTTGTAACATCAGATGTATTTATAACAGGGGATGTGCATTAGCAGCTACTTAAAAGAACTTAGCTGTAGTCCAGAAATCCAAGCAGCAAGTAACTATATTCTAGTATGATGTAAAAGACAAGGAATTGACTCCTTGGAAGGTTTTACTACAGACTAGCTCTACCCACTGCTTTTTTCTATGCATCTGTTCTGTATCGGGGGCAGAGAGCAGAGATTTCAGGGCTAACAATTATTATATCTGTGCATTATAAAACACTTGGTACTATGCATCTGTCAAATGGAGTGCAGTTGTGTGTTGGCCATATTTAAATGCAAGGTTTAGGATTACTTTGGAATATGAAAACATCCTGGGTTTGGTTCTTTGAATCTTCTGATGACTGCTGGCAGTTCAGCTGCTACAGTCGCTTTTCTATGCATAGTGATTATGAAGATGGGTAGTGTCTGTATGGGGGGACTTTATCCTGACTGATGTTAAACTGCAGTAAGAAGTTCTACAACAATCAGACTGAGAAACACGCAACACATAGCACAGCCAACGATGGTAAAAAGCAACAAGCTCAATGCAGGGATTAATAATGATTGCAGCTTCCCATCCCTTGTTAGTCTTTGCACAGAGCTGGAGTGCTTCTGTCATAGCTACTGCTTTTTCAGAGCTCAGATGGAATATCTGGAGCTTCGGCAACCTGTTTGAACAGCATCTCTCATTAATTGGTACAAGGGGTAATTTTAAGTGATCAAGTGATCTCTTAATATCCTAGGTTCAGATTCTTACTACACTGAGCTATAAGTAGTATTTACTTCAAGGGATCGTGCTGAGGATGTTTAATCAGTTGCAGTATTATTTTCAGGCTCAGGAACATAAGTTATTACAGTGCTGGTCCATTAAAATGTCTTGAGAAAGAAAGTATTTTAATTAACACCTGGTTTTGGGTCTTTTTTTCAATGGCCTAACTAGGAGATGCATAGAAAATTTAAGGAAAGAAAAAAACACTAGAGCTGGTCTTAGGTCTGCTTCCATAGGTAGGAGCTGGTTAGTAGTTAATCTTCGCAGCATTAGAGCTAAAGCAGCTTAGAAGGATTGAAAATTCTGTAGCTAATGCTGTTTTTAATTGGTTCTTAAGGCACCATTTGGGTTCAACACGGCTTTATCTTTCTAACAAGTGTTCTCCTTTACAACCAGAAAGCAGACAATCCCCAATGAGCAACATCTTTAGTGAAGGAACACTGCAAGTCAAACAAATGCATCTTTATCCTACACTTTGAATCACACCAAGACAGCTTCTTGGGAAGTACCAATGCAGATATTAATGCAGGACAAACATGGGAAGAAAAACCACCTTTCAGAGGCTACTTACGTCTGGATAATAGTCCATGGTGGGCACCAGGCGCTCTATCAAGGCCTCCAATGATCCAGAAACAAGGTTCCCATCCTGATAAACAGGGTCAACACACCTTTCTCCCATATCTGGCTGCACTTGTCCACTACTGGAACCAAGCATGCTGGAAAATATTGGCGTCTGGGGCATAGTTTCCTGCAGAAAAAAACAAGAAAGAGGGTTAAGCTTTCTTTTGGGATGTCCTATGTGTAGATTTTAGAAAGGCAAGCATTAAACGCAATTACATATTTGCCTGTGCACAGCTTGGGATTTAAGCCAAGTTCTGAACTCAAGCAGTCACACATCTATAAGCTGGCTTCATAGTTTGAACCCTGTCACTAAGGCTGTAGGTGCAGAAGCTACAAGGATGTAGCAGCTTCACTGTGCTTGATTTCTCCTTTCTCCTTGGCTCTGAAGCACAAAAGTATACTGGGATGAAAGCTTTGTTTGTTTGTTTGTTTGATAGGGGCTGTTTCAGGGCCTTTTAAAGTCCCATCTTTGGCCCAAAACACTTGACTTGCGAGGATAAATCCTTCACTGCTTCTGTAGCTAGATGTTTACCAGGTTGGGGCCGTGGTGGGGGCAGGAAACAGCAGGGGACAGACGTACTCTTTGAATAAAATCATCTTTGTCTCCTGCACGAACTGGGTGGAACCGAACGCTGTGTCATGTACCTTCATACACAACTGTCTCTTTGGAGATTTCTGCTGAAGAAGCCAACCTGCTATCGCAAAACCAAACACACACACGAAGGTTTAGGGTTTCCACCTCCCTCCCCTGGGCTCTGTGGGTATAATCCTGGTTACCAGCTGTGAGTAAACCCTGCGAGGAGGTGTCTGTTGGTTTGTTTTAAACCGGCTACAGAAGACTTTAACAAAACATTCTGCTACTGAACGTAAAGGTTGAAAACACTATTCGGCGTCAGCACCGAAACAGTTCCCCCTGGCTGTTGAAGCAGTTAAGGCTGGAAGGTACAGTGAAAAGACGGCGGCGTTAACTCTTTAACTGCTGTCTAGGAAACAAATCCGATGAGAAGCACTTAGGTGGGCGCAGGGAATTAGGCCAGTACCTTGAACCTGACAGGAGCTGACACAAGCTGACAGAAGCCGACAGCTGCTTCTGACTGTTTTAAGATAGAAGTCCTCTCTTCTGCAGTGTTTCAAAACCTAGTCAAAGAATGGAAAACCCTACATACACCGCAAGGTTGTGGCTTTTTTATAAACAGCTTTTTTTTCTGGTAGCACTCGAAACAACTGCAGCGTAAACCTCTATTCTTGTAATAGAAGGTATCTGCTTCCTCTCAAGTTTTCCCAAGTGATCACTCGTGTTTACAACCTGAGATACAAAGCGTTTTCCTGGTTCTTACAGCAGTGCTGTCGTGCGGCTTTAGCCAGCAGCCCCAGTACCCATAGGTGATGCAGAGGGAACTGCGCTTCCCTCTAAGTTAAAACGGAGTGACGAGGGAGGCTCCTCTGGGCCAGTTCTCCAAGTTCCGCACATGGTCAGAGCAGAACATACAGGTCTTAACGGTGTTATCAGAAATGAAACACCGAGGGCTGTGGCGTTAAGGCTACTGGCGTTCCACACCTCCCTGCTGGCGGTGGGCTCTGCGGCACGCAGCGCTCTCACGGGAGGCTGAAGCTGCCAGCTCGGCGCTGCGGGCGGTCTCATTGCCCGGCTATTGGGTTTTTTCCCTTTTAAGGTCCATAGCGAAGGAGCTGGAAGCTGCTCCTCAGGCTGGACTAGCCGTGGCGGGCGCTGCTGGCTCATCTCACCGCACCGCGGAGAAGCTGAAGGGAAAGTACCCCCCACCCCGCCCGAGCAGCCCCGGCGCGGTGCTTTCATAAAATCGTCGAATCATCACGGCTGGAAAGGACCTCATCAAGTCCAGTCCTCATCACAACATCTCCCTAACCCCTATACCATGGCCTCAAGCGCTCTAGCTACTCGTTTTTAAAACGCCTTCACGGACGGCGAATCCACCACCTACCTGCGTAGCCTGTTCCAGTGGCCAACCACTTTCGCAGTAAAGAACTTCCCCGTTTCGCAGCAGACACACCCCTGGGGGCGCCGCCGGGGGTCTGCACTCCGTTACCGCTTCAGTTTTGTTTCTAACAGCTCTTTCCGCTCCCGGCGGGGCTGCCCAGACGGGGACCGAGCGCAGGCTCCGGCTGCCGCCACCAGATCCCAACCCCGCACCGGCTCCCAGGGATGCAGGTTCCACCTCCGCGTGCAGTTCCGTCCCGCGCGTCTCCCCGCAATTCGCTGCTCCCCACGGGCACGAGCCCCTCAGGCAGCACCTGCCGACCCCTTCCTCCGCGGCAGCCCCTGCTCGTCCCCGCGGCCGTTACGCGGGTCCCCGGTCTGGTAACCCCCGAGCCGCAACCTGCACAATGCGGGAGGGCTGCGCGGCGTATACTCACCCTCATCGTCCGGCGAGACGCGGCGGCAACACCGCGCTGACAGCCCCAACCGTACTCCCGCCCGGCACCGCGCCTGCCGCGCGTGACGTCACGGCCCCGCGCGGCGCCCCGTTGGCTGAGCGCGAGCGTGGCCGGTTTAAACAGAGGCGGCGGGGGCCGCACGAGCGCGTGTGGCCTCGTGTTTGGTCCTTGTCTGTACCGGGTCCGGTCGGGTCTCTGTCGGTAGTGCAGTCGCCTGTGTCCGGCTCACACCGGCCTGGCCGCTGGCGATTGTCTCAGAGGGACTTGTGTTTGGAACGTTTCACCCTTCAGACCTGCTCGGTGGCTGCTTTTGAGCTTGGAGGTGTGTTTTCCCCGGAAAAGCATCTGTAACTGGCCAGGCGTTAGTTTCTTACAGCACAGACACAGCGCGGGTGTCTGAAAGTTCCTCACTTAGAGCAGTGAGGACCATGTGGTCTCCATCCACCACCCAGCAAGCCCAGTGCCATGAGGCTGAGCCTTTCACACAGCCAGAGCTGAGCTGTTCTAGGACTGAGCCCTTCACACCGTTAGCGCCCAGCTGCTCTAGGACTAAGGCCCTCAAACGGCCAGAGCCCAGCTGCTTGAGGACGGAGCCCTTCAAACCCCAGTAAGACATCAAGCAAGGCAGCGGTGCAGGAGACCTGGCTCATGGGACTGTTCTGCCAGCTAAACTGGTGATATCACAGGTGATAGCATGTGCTGTAACGACTGCAGTGTTGAAGGGATGCTGCCCAGCCCTCCCGGCTAATAACTAGTTTTACTCTTTCTGCTGAAGTTGTTTCTCTCTGCAAACTGCCTGAGCCAGTCATCTGATACTGCTGAGCTGGTCATGGACTGCAAGACTGTTGCAGGACCAGGCCTCATTGTTTCACACAAAGCACTGTCACCTATCCTAAAACACTGTAGTTTTAAGGTTTATAGCTAATCATCATCATCATCACTGCTTGCCTAACAAAATTTCCTCTTGTTTCTTGATTTCTTAACAAATCTGCTACAGTTTATTTTCCGTATTAAAAATGAACTCTTTCTCTTGAATGACAGGTGGAAAAACCCGTCCTTTTTAGCCCCACTCCTATATCTTAGCTCTTCTCCACCATCTTTGGAGTGTGCAGGTGTTGTAGCAGATCTGGCACCTGATTACTCTGAGCCTCTCCCCTGTTACAGCGTGCTGCCTGCTTTGGACACTAAGAAAGTCCCAGACAGCTGGAGCTTATGATGTCAGTGCTTAACACAAGATAAGGGTGAGGAACAAGTTCTGTCTAGTCCTATTGGAACATTATTAAGCTATTTGTAGAAGGTTATCAAATAAGGAGGTAGGAATTCACAGGCTAACACTGTATGTTAAATATAATACTGCTTTCTGAAAGCTATGAACACCTTTTACTAACTCATTTGCAGCTCAGAACACCACCAGCAGGCCTACAAATAAGTACTCATGGAAAACAAGTATGGGATGTCCTTCTGTGAAGGGCCTGGAGAGTAAATCTGATGAAGAGCAATTGAAGGAGCTGGGGATGGTTAGTCTGAAGAAGAGGAGCCTGAGGGGAGACCTCATTGCTATCTACAGCTACCTGAAAGGACACTGTAGAGAGATGGGTGCTGGTCTCTTTTCACAGGTGATTAACCGTAGAACAAGAGAGGAGGGCTTCAAGATGCACCAGGGGAGGGTTATGCTGGACATGAAGAAGAATTTTTTCACAGCAAGAGTAGTCAGACCTTGGAACAGGCTGCCCAGGGAGGGGATTGAGTCCCCATCCCTGGATGTGTTGAAAGGTTGTTTAGCTGTGGTGTTGGGGGAATCTGGTTTAGGGGTGAACTTGGTAGAGTAGGGCTGATGATTAGACTTGAGGGCCTTTTCCAACCTAAATGATTCTATGATTCTAGTAGATTTAAGGTAAATGACGCTAGCCAGGCCCGCTGTTTCTTCTCCAAGAGTCAAGCATCTGTACTCTTGTGTATAGACAAAGTCTTGTTATACCACCACACAGTGAAAAAACACTGTGAAGAAGCACCCAGGGCTACTTGCAAGGTTTGCAATAGCTGACAGACTGTTCTTGTTCCCCAAAGTACAGATTGCATAGGAGCTGATTCTTGCCATGGTTGGATACAATCCAAAGTAATACATATAGAGACAAATGGCCAAGGCTTACCCTGTTCTCTACAGTTCCTTATGTGGTGCTTACTGGTAGTGTTTTCCCACCCTCCTCCATTCTGCAGCCCAGCAAGTTCTGTTTGGATTTTTGGGGTATGTATACATGAAGGAAGGTGCGTCCATGTGCACATATTTCCTGTTTGTGTACAAACCTAAGTGTGTGTACATAAGCCTTGGGGGGTGGGGTGGGGAGAATATGACTTCAGGAAAACATGTCTTTTGCCTTTCCTGGTAAACGTGGTGTTTCATTTTGGAGGCACTATATTGTATAGCTTTGCGATGCTGTGGGAAGGGTTTTCACAAATCAGAGAAGCTGGAGGCCTAAATTAAGCTCCTGTAGCACGTAACAGATGAATCATGTTATCCTTTTATTCCCCTTTCTCTGTCTGTAAAAGGTGGATGGTGACCTTTAGCTATCTGTATTCTGAATGTTTAAAACTGTCAATACAGAAACTCTCTGAAGTCTAATTGTTTTTGTCATTATGTAACTTCTGTTCCTCAATAATTGCTTGCATTCTGAAGATGTTTTCATTAGGCATTGCCTCATGTTGCTGGTGGGTGGATGCTACAGCAAGTTTAATCAGCAGAGCCTGTACTTGCTCCATTGCTTTTGAAGCAACACTGCTGTGGTTCCATCCAGCTGGTCAGAGCAATATCTCTGAGCAGAGTGAGTCAGCAGCAATCGTGCTGTGACTGTCTCAACCTGGAAGGTTGCTTAAGTCTCTCTTACATTGGCTAACATCAGCCAAACACATTCTGTTTTCTTGTGATTAATGAACTGGATTGGCATTTACAGTATTTGGGTTCTATTCCTGCTTGTGCTCGACCTACTGGATAAATTCTTTAATCCCACTGTACAGTTATGTCTCCCCTTAGAGACAGAGGGTCACTGGATTTGCATGCTAGATGCTGTTCCAAGGGTGCGTTATAGTCCCACAACATGAGGTCTCCAAAATTCTCTTGAGAACCCATCACCTTTGCAAATGCAGTTACAGCAGTGATTTCTAGATCTTGTATTTTGGAAGGTTATAAGGCATATAGGGTAGATTTTAGAACCTAAAAAAGAATGGTGAGTTAAAAATGCACCTTGTATTGATGGGGTTTATTGATTGATGGCCTTGTTTCTAGACTGAACCATTTTATCTGGTCCTGAAATAAGGTGTTTGTCCAGGAAATGCCACTAAACTCCACAAGCAATAACAGCAGTGCCCTCAGATGGGGCTTTTGCATGGACCATTTGTAAGAATTTATAATTTATGAAGTAGAATATAGGTAGAGCTTCAAAGCCTCAGGCGAATGTCTTTAGGGAACATTAGGGGTTTGGTCTTATGCTGCTCAGAAGTTGAAGATTTCCTTGTTGCATACACATTTTAAGATTTGAAACCTATTCTTAAACCACTTTGAGATGACTTTGAAGATTTCTAAATTTTAGAGATTCATGCTGCAGAATAACTTCCTGGCACATTAATAACTTGGCAGCAGATGGGAGTGGGAGAAAAGAGTTTAAAATCGTGGTTCTGAATTGAGCAAAGCTTTTTAAGCTCTAGACTTGAAGTGAGGCTGAACGCTCTAACCATCAGTCTGTGGTTATTACTGACCATGCCTTCATCTCTCTGTCGCTCTCTCTCTCTGACCTGGGACACAATTGATCTTCCCACATGATAGTTCTGTCAGAGCTAATGAACGTGGTGGTATGAAAATGGCATTTTCCAGTTTTAAAACATTTTGTTGAGGATGTCTCCTCCAGCTCTACCTTTTGAGATACCCAGCAATTTTCAGAGCAAACCAAGCTGAAAGCGTAAGAACAAGTTAACCTGTGGTATAGCACTGTGTCTGTGTTCAATTCTACCTGAAAGGGAAAGCTAGTTGTGAAAATTCAGTCACCTATCTGTGGAGCAATCTGTGCCTCACTGGCCCGGCAACACTGTTGGAAATAGCTATTTGCTGAGCACCATGAAACTGATTTTTCACTGATGCTCAGTACTGTAGCTTCTCCTTGGAATGAACAGAAAGTTCTTCCCCAGGATTTAGAGAGAACCTGGTGCTAATCCTGAGTGTTTTGTGCCTCTGCCAAAATAGGAGATTTCACATAATCTGATACAAGTTGCCCATGATACTGGTGTGTGGCTGTTAATTAGTGACTGGGATTTTAACGCTTATTTTGGCACAGCTGCCTGAAGAAGTTCACAGCAGTCCATTTTGTTTGTGATTTTCATAGATGCTTCAGTTGTAAAATTATGTGATTTTTAGGCATTATCTTGCCTGCTGATTGAGATTTTTAAGGTATGCCCAGCTGGGAAACAACACTAACACATCCTGAGTATCTTTGTTGTATTGTTGGATGAAAAAGTTTCGATTTCAAAAAGAAAGACAAAAGGGGATGATACTCCTTTGAATCAATGGTGGAGCAAGACAAACGTCTTAGAGTGGTCTGAGGAGCTTGGGCCATTTAAATGCATAGGAGAGTAGTCTGAATGAAAGGAAAAGATCTCAGGAAAAGATAGTTGGCTTAGCCTGCTCTGCTTAGAGGAGCTGCTACAAGTCATCATGCATAAATGACATTTTAGGCAAGCAGGATATAGCTGAACAGCTGCTTCCACTAGAGTTGTAGATTTGTTCAATTCATATTCATGGTGTAAGTGTTCTGGAGATGATGGAGTCTGCTCAGTGTTTCTCATGTCTTGTTTTCCAAGCAAGGGCAGAAAAACCATAAAAAGCTGGGTTTCATGTTTGTGGTTCAGTCTGATTTTTACTGTAATGTGGAGGAACAGAGGTACCTCAATGTAATAGGCTCTCTTTTTATTAATTTTATTCAGGGCCATTTTGAGCTGAATATTGAAAAGTAAGTGATACTCTATTTTAAATTGGTTTGAGATGAAGGAGTTCTAGCCCTATCCCAGCTATTACATCCTTCACTTGCATATTCATGTTTGCTGTGACACCAGCTATTCCAAGAATGTGCCACCGCACAGAAAGTGAAAATCAATTATGCCAAGAAGAGAGCATGTTCGTACATCAGCAATTTGGTGCCCAGGGGAAGAAAAATCTGCATGTCTGCTGATGTCAATCTCCTCAAGATGGTATTTTTGTAGATGCACATGGGTTGCTATTTCTTTTAACCAGCTCAACAAAAAAGAAGTTTATTTTTAGTGTTATGAGCTTCAGGGCATGACAATTAGCAGATCAAAATTGCCAGTCTGACTAGTCAATTTTCTGTTTGCTTTAGCAGAAACAATGACAATAAGACTGTTAGCATTTCTACAGGTATTTTGCAAGATTCATTAAGGTCAGTGGTGAGGTGGGGGTTTTTTTGTTGGCTGGTTTGGGGTTTTTTTTCCCCCCCCTATTTCCAATGTCTTTCAAATTATATTGTACAGCTGGGCTGGGGAGCTCATCTGCAGAAATTGACTTGTGGCTGTATTAGCGTACAAACACTTGTATAAAACATATGATCTCATACCTGAATTGCTGCTGGTTATTGCTTGCTAAGTGACCTAGAATCATTAGGGATCTGAGGGGACCTTGAAAGATCATCCAGGCCAATCCCCCTGCCACAGCAGGATCACCTTGATCAAGTCGCACAGGAACATGTCCAGGCGGGTTTTAAACATCTCCAGAGAAGGAGACTCCACAACACCCCTGGACGGCCTCTTCCAGTGCTCTGTCACCCTCACTGTTAAGAGGTTCCTTCTCAGATTGTTGTGAAACCTCCTATGTTCCAGCTTATACCTGTTGCCCCTTGTCCTGTCATTGGATGTCGCTTAGCAGAGCCTGGCTCCATCCTCCTGACACCCTTCCTTCACATATTTGTAAACACTAATAAGGTTACCCCTCAGTCTCCTTTTTTCCAAGCTTTTAAAGAGACCCAGATCCCTCAGCCTTTCCTTAGCAGGGAGATGCTCCACTTCTTCATCATCTTTGTGGCTATGCACTGGATTCTCTCCAACAGTTCTGTGTTCTTCTTGACCTGAGGGGCCCAAAACTGGACACAACATTACAGATGTGGTGTCACCAGGGCAGAGTAGAGGGGAAGGAGCGCCTCTCTTGATCTCCTAACCACCCTCCTTCTAATCCACCCCAGAATGCCATTTGCCTTCTTGGCTCCAAAGGCACATTTCTGGCTCCTGGTTGTCCAAGTTCAGCCAGCAATGATTAGGGAAGTTTTAGAGTGGGATAAAATCTACTCAGTTTAAAGGGTACAGTTCTAATGACTTTATATGGAATAGAATCAAGGTACAGTAGTCTTGATATAGAGATGTATTGAGAAAATAACATTAAATATGGTTTAATTTTAGCATGAAGTTGTCACCAAATTAAATATTCAACAACTGATTTATTTTTAAGGCAGCATTTTGATGAATAACAAGAGCTAGGGAACAGATGGCTGAGCCCCCAAGCCTACTCAGAAATGTGTGTATAGATGAGACTATCAGCTACAGCATGTTTCAGCGTAGTTTGTGCTGCTTGGGGAGGACTTGCACTAGCATATCACAAACACAGTGAGTAAACATATGTACATTGAGTTGATGCTGTGCAGAACAGAATGCAGGATATTGTCCTAGGACACAGCCTCAAGATTATCCAACAATCAACTATTGAACGTTAAACTTTAAATCAGACCACGTATGGTCTGATTCGCACTGGGTAAAGTTGAGGACTAATCTGCAGGTAAAAAAAACCCCTGCTATTTATGCATTGATGTTGAAAATAAAATCAAATAAAATATTTAGTCAGGTACCTCAATTCTAGTGAAATTAACTGAGTGATTCCTTAACCTTCCATTTTGTTAAAGCACCTTGACAGAACTCAAAGATTTAATGTGACTGAGCTAACCGTGGCCCAACCCTTTATGGCAATGTCTGTGTAAGAAAACAAATATAAGTGAACTGCAAATAAAAGAGAGTCAGTGTCTTCCTGGAGCTTTTAGTTTTCCCTGTATTGATCAAGTTCAAATAACTGGTGATGAAAAAGCAGTGTGTGCCAAACAGGTTTTGGCTTTGCCATTTAGGACTGGCACTCATCTGAAAGCTAGCTACATTTATAAAGCTATAGATAGTTTTTTATATATATATAGTTATATACATATATATAATTATATATATTACTTATTTTGATATCAGTAAGATAATAATCACAGAGTTTCTCTGCCTCTTTTGATGTCATTGAGCCAATATTAATAAGAACACCTAGAGATGTTGTTTTATTATTTTACTGAAATATTAACATGTATATGCTTCTCTTCCTTCTCATCACAAGAGTCAAACAGGATGAAACAAATATATTGAGTTCCAGAGCCTTGTGTTCTCTGGTGTGTCTGGGATTCTGCCTTAGTGCTGCTGTTTGCCTTGCTCCAGTAGCACAAAACAGATGTTGCATCAGGTAGCACTTTCAGAGGGGATTCCCCAGATATGAGCATGTGGGAAGCTTGAAGCTGATCTGTTTTTGCCAGGAGAGCTTATACCTGCTAGTGTTCCCCTGTGTTCCTCTCCAGACTAGGTTATTTGGTCTGCAAAAGCTCTGCATGCAGTGCGCAGAGCATGGAGCCTTTAAAAATTCACCTGTGTTTGCCTTTTCTTAATTATTATTTTCATTTCTATGGGGATGCCAAAGCTCACTAAAATAGTCATGTTGGTGAGAGAATTTTGGAACTGGATCTGAGAAGTCTGTAACCTCTGTGGAATTCACAGTTCTGGTTGATGTTGTTTTCCCTGTATTTCCTCCTTTCCTGACTGCCTTTATTCTCCAGAGCTAGACTAGACAGAAATGGCTTCAGACTGTCAGTTTAATCTGAGGAGAGAAGCTGTAGAGAGATATAGGCTGGGTTTGGGGTTTGGAGAAGATATTGCAGTGACAATAAATGTGATAAAGAAGTATTAAGTGTAGTTCAGGTGGGGCAGCACATAGTCAGCTCTGTTATTTAGTTTTCTCTCTGCAAACTTGCTAAACAAACTGGCATCACTCTACATGTAAAATGTTACGTAATGGAGAGCATACATTTGTATGAGTGCCCAGGTAATCCACCCCAATACCCGGCACTCTATTCATTATGCTCTTAACTTTCCTAATTGCTTGGGAATTTGGAGCAGGTAGTACTCTTACATTCCTGTAAGATCTATATGCAGGGAAATAAAAGTACCAATGCAGCCATTTCTTGTAATGACTTAATGCTGTTGCGATACTGAGAGATAATTCGAGAATGTTCACCAAAAATTAGATTATTTTTTTCCTTCTGCAAGAGACTAATTCCTTATGAGCATTTTATAATTTCCTTTTTCTCATTATTGGCTGCCACAGAACATGTGCAATGTAAGGATTAACTAGAAATCCTAAATTTACAAGGCATCCCACTGGGAGTGAGTTGTGATATAGATTTTGCTAAAAGGAAATCAGGCAGCCTGATCCTGAAGTAAATTGGGTGATGCAGGAGGAATTTGAGACTGTACATGCACTCAGACGTCATCCAATGATAGGACATGGGGCAATGGGTGTAAGCTGGAACATAGGAGGATTCACATCAATATGAGAAGGAACTTCTTCACATTGAGGGTGACAGATCACTGGAACGGGTTGCCCTGGGGTGTTGTGGAGTCTCCTTCTCCAGAGACATTTAAAACCTGCCTGGACAGGTTCCTGTGGGACTTGATCTAAGAATAGACTGCTTAGCACCCTTTGAGGATCTGGGCTAGTGTGGTGACTGGTTTGTTGGCTAATGAATCTTCCAGGATGCTTTATTTTTTACCTGGAAGCAACTCCTAGGCTACTGTGGTAAATGACAAGGACTATTTATTTTTAAAAGCCTCATAAAGAAGTTAGGGGAGGTTTCACCAAATAAAATCAGCATCCTGTTACCCTGAAAGCCATTTACAGTCTGTCACAAAACTCTGTTTAGATACCTTTATGTAATTGAACTTGTGAGGATGTGCAACACAAACACGTGCCTCAAAAGCATAAAGATGCACTCAAACGTGCACCTACCTGTGTCATGGACTCACAGCTAAGCTAAACGTCCATCTTTGTTCTGCTCAGCACTGCTGTTTCTACCAACCCCCAATTCATTATTCATAACTGCTTCTAATTTTGGCCTAACTTTGAACTGAAGATAATTGGAATGTCTCCAATTGGTCTTATACATTCACTCATCAAAGAGCATCAAGTTAGCAGTCAGCATAGTTCCTGTGGCATATGTGATTTAGACTGAGGAAATACTTGTTTTACTAGTGATATTGGGACATTCCCTAGTCGTATTTCAGCAAAAATGTTTTGCAGTTGTTTTTTGGACTAATGGGGTGGTTAAGGAAAAAGATGATGTTTAACAAGTCCGTTATGCTCACGTGCTCCTAATTTTTCTGGTTTTTATGTGCGTTTGTTTGCTTTCCTATAAATTAGGTGTCATCCTTGGTTTTATCAGACTTGGAATTTTATGAGCCTGGGCTATATCTTGAACATGCATTTATATGGCCAGAGAGCCCCAGGAGTTAATAGTCTGGATTTTATTGTAGAGTCTTATCTGAGAAGACACTGTAAGTTGGTGCACTGGTGTATGCTAACTGGGCAGTTTACAGGTGAACTCATATCTTCTGACTACAAATAAAATCATACCCACAGCTGAGTGTGTGAATTCTACTTTGGGAAGTAGTGTAGAATGTCACAGCCAGATAAAATTATTTGGAGATTGCCTTTGAGAAGCAGACAAGCCATTCCCAGAAGATCCAGCTATGGGTTGGCCCAAGCACTGAACAGCTGAAGCCTTCTTGCTTCAACAGATTTTGGCTACAAGTTCAAAGCATTTTGTGCAACGGCATTGCTTCTGAAAGATTTAAATGCTAATCCAAGTACTAATAGTCATCTGTCTTTTAAAATAATCAATGAGGTCTTTAAAATAGGTATTTTACAATTCACATTACAAGGGAAGTGCACTTAACACTGCTGATGTAATCATTCTAATTGGACTTTGCATTTCTTATTTAAGCTTTAAACATCTCAAAATTCATTAAGGGCATTTATACCCACCTATTGGAACAGGAGTTTAGCTTCTGTCCTTTCAATACATTTCAAGGCTTAGACATGCTGTTCCTGTGTTTCCGTTTACCTACAAGAAATTACTGCTCTTGGGCAGTTGCATTATGTGTGGATTTCTTCCAAGTGTCTTTTTCATAGTCTTTGCTCTTTTTTTTTCCTTATAAAGGGTAATCTTTAGCAGGAACAGCTGTCTGGCAATACAGTCCTCACAAGTGAGCCAGCTAAGTAATCCTCCCGTGTTTCTGATCACTCTGAGAAGCATTCCTGTAGTTATGGCAAATTTCCCAACATCAGCTTTCATATCCTTTTAGTGATAATCTGTTTTCAGCTTTCAGCTGCAAAGAACTAAAAGAGTATTTTAAGTCCACACAAAGTCTCACAAGAGCTCGTGGCTGATACAACTGAGAACAGCAATCTATGTGTTCCCTGTTGCAGCAGTGAAGACAGTAAGGATTTTATTTTTATTGGGTTTTTTTTAGCATTATTCAGATACAGCTGATATCTACCAGGAAAAAAAAAACAACCCAAAAATCTGCAAGTTGTTTAGTTCTGTGCTAGCAGAATAAATAATTTTGGAAGGAGGGGAAGGGTGGGTTGAAGATGCAGAGAAGTTTTGCTTCTTAACTTTTTGGTGAAAAAGGGAAATAAAATCAGCACAGGAAAGACATTGCTTACCTTGTAGGTTTTTAACCTTTCCCTAAAGACCTGTCCTGCAAACCCCTTCAAGTGCCATGGTCAGCTTCCAGCATTTCTTCCTACCCATCTTTCTCTTTCCCCTCCTCCAGCCATCTTCTTCCCCCTGCCCCCAGCATCCATTGAAAAGGAAGCCTAGCGAGAGCTCATAAGTAACAGGCTCATGCTTTCAATCAAAGAAGGGAGCTGAATAGCCTTCCACCCCGAGTGAGTTCTGCAATTCTAGAGTCAGGGCGCCTTCATTAATGAGAAAGGAATCCGTTCACCTTCTGCAATCTTTCTGCGCTCCCTGAAGCTGCCTGAACCACACAACTTGCATTTCTCATAAATTTCCCCATTGTGGCCACAGTTCCATTTCTCTTTCACTCCCTTTATCTCTTGAAAACCAAATAGGCAAAGGGAACTACCCTGCTTTTGCATGATTGGATCCTGAGGTTCCCAACCTTTATTTGCTCACTAGGAGATGACATTACAAATTCATTCCCTCCTTTTCCTGCCCCTCAAACCCTTGGTTTCATGAGAAAAAAACCTTGTTTGGCTTAGAATTACATGAAAGGAAAACTAGCATTTGTATCAGGCTTGCCAGTCGTGTGTGTTGTGTGTGTTTGTTGGGCTAAAGGGTTTCCCCTCACTGCTTTTTCACTCACACCTCTTGTTTCAGTTACACCAACTGAGTTTTGTTTTGAGTTCACAGAGATTAGAACAAACCCTAGCAACTCAAATGCAAAGCTCCACCAGAACAGCTGCTGTTCTCACTTTAGGTCCAAGCTACCACAGAAAATGATGAAACCATCCTTAGCTCCTGAAACTTAACTTAGGTTTGGGGGAAACCTCATTAACCTAGTATGATATACACTTGTTTTAGGAGATTTTATTAACTTTTCCTTTTCCCCCTCCTCACTAATTCTATATCCTACGTATTAATATGACATAGACACCCTTCCCACCACATGTCTTCATTCTACATATTGTTAGAAATAGAAAAGCATTATTTGTCCTTATTTCAAAAATGAGGTTTTACTACGTTTGTACCTATGCTGTGACTATTATGTTCCATGAATAGTTACTGTCAAGGAGAGTAAAGACCAGTGATGAAAGACAACATATGGTATGATCATACGGTATGATCATACGATCACAGAAAAACTTCTATCAGATGGATCCCAAGTTTCAACAGAACACATGAGTGATCTCATATATAATACTTTGGTGACCAAAATCTGGGTATCCTTCCTGCTATGATCATTATATACATATATATCACTGAAGTATTGAGGCGGGAAAAGACCTCTAAGATCATCCAACCCTAATCTAACATCACCACAATCTAGATCAGGACACTAAGTGCCGCATCGAATCTTTTCTTAAATGTCTCCAGAGATGGGGTCTCCACCACCTCTCTGGGCAGTCCATTCCATTGTCTGATCTTTCTGTGAGGAAGGGCTTCCTAACATCCAACCGAACCCTCCCCTGGTGCAGCTTCAGGCCCTGCCCTCTTGTCCTGTTGCTGGTTGCCTGGTAGGAGAGCCTGACCCCCACCTGACTACAATCTCCCTTCAGGGAGTTGTAGAGAAAGAGAAGGTATCCCCTGAGTCTCATCCAGGCTAAACACCCCCAGCTCTCTCAGACTCTCCTCATCAGACTTTCTTTACAACCCCTTCCTCAGCCTCGTTGCTCTCATCTGGATCCGCTCCAGTACCTCCATATCTTTCTTGAAGTGAGTGACTCAGAACTGCCCCCACTACTTGAAGTGAGGCCGCAATAGTAAATATATAATATTTATAGAAACACGTCTTTATTGTTTTTACATATATAAAAATATTTATATTGATATATTTATATTTGCATTTTTATTTATGATGTTTAAATGATATAAAAATATATAATATATAAATAATGTATGTAATATATACAAAAAAAGAAAGTGATTTGTGAGAGCTGTGGAGAAAGATGCTTTGTGTGTGGCAATTCGAGTTAAAAAAGAACAGCATTTGCTAAGAAAACTTGCTTTATAGATTCTGTGTAGCTGCGATTGGTTTATATTTTTGGGATTTCCTTTGACATTGGGCAGGTTTACTTCTCATTATAATATGTAGATGGCTGCAGTCAAAGTTCAGACTGCATTGGCCAAATTCAGACTTCTATTGGCCTTTAGATCTCTTTGACTTCAAGGGTTATCTTTTTCTATTAATGCAAAACTGGTAGTAAGAGATTTTTTGTTAATTTCCCTGCTGAAATCAGGAGAAATAGTCATAATACATGAGAAAGAGGACATGAATTTTTGGTTGCTGAGCTCTGTTTATTTTATGTTGATAGTTGATGCATTTCAAGGATATGGTGGCAAGGTACTTGGCACTCAAATTTTCAGTTTCAGTTAGAATTCCTAAATAAAAAAAGAGAGGACCTCTCAAAACAAGTTCTGTGCAGTAAAGATTTCCATGGATAAAGAGAATGCACAACTGGAGTGCTCAGTAGGTGAAGTTCATTGCTGTGGGTACTGATTGCTTGCTGATTTAAATAGATACTGTGAGTGCTCCAAACCAGAAGATGAAGTGCTGGCAGCAGCTTTCTCTGCCTGACAATCATGTAAAAGAGTAAATTGTGATCAGAATTACAGGTACAGATGTAAGATTATAGCCATGACCAACGAGGTTTCCCTCTTCTTCCCTTACAGTGATTTTGTTTCATGCCTAAAGTCACTCCTCCACAGGGTGAAGGTATCGCATTCGTAGGTCAGTACTGCTGTAGCGGTTTATTACGATGCTGGTGTGTTGCAGAGAACATCACTGCAGCAAGGGACTGCAGCCTGCCCAAGTGCCAGTTTGTTGCGGCTCAGTCACTGGCACACAAGCAGCCAGTCAGCTGCTCATGGTATCGGTGGTGAATATCCTTAAGGGAACATGTTTGTGCTCCTAGCCGTGCCCACTCTTCCAGCTGTTCAGCACCAGTGCCTGCTGGCACACTCGGCGGCAGCAGCCTACGCAGCAGAGGGGAGCATCCGCTTCTGCTCTCCAGGCTTGTTTTTATACCAGCAACCTTTTCTGTCCTTGCCGTCATTTCAAACCAGGGATGGGAGCTGTTGCTTGCCAGGACTGCCCAAGGGCTGTGGCCTCTGGCTGTTGTAATTTGTCTCCCAGGACGGCTCTCAACCTCCCAACCAAGCCTTGCACCTCAGTGCTTCTCACAGCTCGCTGGCTATGCAGCCTCACTCTGTTACTTGCTGCTCTCTGCCCTTGGCAAATTAGGAAACCAAAGTGCTTAAAGCCTAAAGTTCCTCATTGCTTGGCGCTATCACTGCTTTGAGACATAGGCACTATGCCCTTGTACTGCAAACAAGGCACTAAAACCCTGAGTGAAGGGTGAGCTGGGTGAGCTGCAGGAGTGCTTAAGCTGTGCCAGATACAGGCAGCAGGGACATATCCTGGCTGCAAACCCTGTCCTCTCTGGACAGTGAGGAAGACAGAAGTGGAAGTACCTGGCCTGGGTTGCGCAGTAACTCCTGGGGCTGGAAGGAGAATCTGGAGCACCTGAACCTTCCACCAGTTGCCTCCTTCTTCCTAGGTCCCAGGTGTCATTTGAGCATTTGACATCTGGACACTCAGGGATGGTTTGAGCAATGACCTGCTTTTTCCACTGTGTTTACCTCCAGGACCACAACCACCAAGACCACAACCCTGTGGTACAGCAAAAGCCCCTTGCAGTGACTGAAACTGCACTGAGCCCACAGCAAATGGCACCAGAACACTTCAAGGACTGCTCCATCATGTGCAGCTCCCTGCAGCTGTGCCCAGAAGTCTATTTAAAACTTGTGTTCCTATTTCAGTTTTCTAGGATAGGAGTCTTGATGGTTTTTTTTTTTAATTCTACCCAATAGAAACTGAATTAAATGTTACTGTCATGTGTCTTCTATATTCTGGGTATTTTAGAATTAATTAAAAGCTCGTTTACTGTTCTGTGGGCTGCTCTGGATTTTCAGGTAGGCAAAGAATGGGATCCTTTGAATGATTTACTTTTCTATTGCTACTGTGTTTTGGATGAGGATGAGGGGGGTAAGAGAAGCCAGGCCTGGGTTTATTTATGCTAGCAGCTTGCACTTTCCACTGCTGCCACACAGGAAGGTCCATCCCTAAACCAGTTTGAAATCTGGGGCTGTGAGCATTTGCCTTATGTTTTGTTACAGCTGAGGTTAACACGTCAAGGGTCAGGGCATCAATCAATTACTATGTGGTGCAGAAAAGAGCTGCCAAACGTATGGTGGAATCTGAGGTTGGTGTCATGGGAACAGAGTGGAGAAAGCAGCACTTGGGAAGAGCCAGTTGTATCACCCCAGCGGCAAGGCAGGATAGGGAGAGCCTGAAGTACTGCTTTAGTGCTGATTTACATCTGTACTTGTGCTTTCCATGTTTAATATTAATTTGTATGGATTTTCCTGTAACCCTTAACGTGTCACTAGCCTGCAAGGGTCTGTTTCCTAAAAATCAAGGTCAATCATAAAATATGGAATGATTGTTGCTTAATCTGAGTGGTGAGATAGTACCAACTGGTGAAGAACCCTTTAAATGAAAAAGCTGCGAACAATCAGCTTTTGCAATGCAGTTCTGAGCCACAGTGCTGAAGGTGCTGAGCAGATGTAATGCCCATCCGTTTGCTGTTATTATTGAGAAAAGAGGACTCTCTCATACAGATTCTCCCTTCCTTCCATGTGCCCACACAGCCTGACTTTTTTCTTGTTCATTTATGATCAAAATAGGACGATGCTGCTCTTATAAAGAGCAGCTAAATGAAGATGTTGTTATTTCGTTCTTTAGAACACACAAATCAAATTTCATGTTCTCATTCAAAACACGGACTTTTTTGTCCTGGGTATCACTAGTCTATAGGGAAAGCTATCGCACTTGAATATAACTCCTGAGCAATTCATCATACTGACTGTAGTTTTTCAGGAGGCAAAGCTTTAGTTTCTTACAGTTGCTGCTCTTTAAACTGAGACTATTTATTTACTGTACATCCTCACTCCTCCTTCAGGATCTTCAGGAATGAAAAATGTATGGGGATACCAGCTTCTTCTCTGCTTTCAGAGCTTTTTTTTATGGTGAGAGCAAAGGCAAAAGAAGATGTGGCAGAAGGTAATCTAGAGTAATGTGTCCAAACTAGATTCTGGTTCTAATTTGGAAGTGTTCAGTGCTGCCATCTGTTTCATAATCCTGAAACATGTACGGATGCCCCATAGCACAAGCCAGGGAAACCTGGCTGTTGCTCTGATTTGTCCATAGTCTCTGTGGCTATGGGCACACTGCAGGGTCCTGTCATACCCCACCTCAGCCAACTGCCTTCATCTCCTGCTTTGCTAGCCTAACTTGCCCATCTCCCTTCCCTACAAATTTCTAAGAGACTTACAGCCCCACTTTTAGGAATCAGTGACTCTGTGTTGTAAAAGACAGTCTATTACTTGCATTTAAAAGAAGAAAAAGAAGAAGTGATGTTCATTTCCCTTATTGCTTGGTGGCAGAAAACTGTAAAGTGATGCCTACTGCTGATGATGAACATGTGCAGTCCCTGAAAGCAAATGAGATTTTGGCCAGACTGTGCCTAGCCTGTGTTTTCCTAATTTCTTGCCCTTGGGTGGCTAGGGTGGCTAAGTTGTATTGGTATTGCTTTTGCAGATTATTTTTATTTCATTTTAAGATCCGTTTCTCTTTTTTTAAAAAAAATTATTGAACTTATCTCAGGAAATCAGACTTCTTTTCAAGCTGTTATTTCTCACTGTCAGTTTCCTAACCTATTTTCTTCCTTGGGGGACTTAAATATATGAACTTCTAAATACAGACATAGGCAGTTTTCCCCCTTTGTCCATTTCTTTTCTTTTTAAGGGATTTCTTCTTTTTCGTGCCTGTGAGGCTGGAGCCCTGGAGATTTCAATCTTCTTTCATCCTCCAAGATGTCAGCAGTTTGAAAGAAGTGAGTTCTTTTTACCTGCTCTGCAGTACTCCTCAAACTTGACTTGCAAGCTCTTTCTCTGCAGGTGAGGAGAGAGTGCGGGCAGGGGACACTCTCTGCTGAAACAGTCCCCAGAGAGAGGAAAGCACCCTAGCACCCGCAAGCTGTGCATAGTCCAGAAGAGTGACATTGACTTTTGCGTCTCTTCCCTCTTTTCATGGCCTCCTCCTGAAGTTTGCCAAGTAGCAAACTCATGCAGCTGAGAGCCAGCTTTAGGCTGTCTTAGCTGTCTGTTCCAGTAGTGGAAAGAGACACTAGAAACCGTTAAGAACCCAGCTACGTCCAGTACATTTCTGTCACCGGCTGTGTTCTACACACTGCAAGAACCTTTGGCCTTTGACTGTTATGGTTATTTTTCTGGGTTACAAACTGCCAGATGTCAGAGATGGAGATTTGTAAGGGTCTTCATCATCATAGAATGGCCCAAGTTGGAAGGAACCTCCAGAGGTCGTCTAGTCCAATCCCCCTGCAGTGAGCAAGGACATCCTCAACTAGATCAGGTTGCCTAGAGCCTTGTCCAGCTTCACCTTGAATATCTCCAGGTTTGAGGCCTCAACTCCTTCCTCATTTGAGGAGATGATGAAGGAAAGCATGAAGGAAAGCAATGAAATCCAAATCCCAGTAGCCAAAACTAGCAGTGGTATTGGAGAGGCTAGTGACTGATAGAAGAGCAACATAGTGAAGACAGCCAGTGGCATGACCAGATTAACATTGAGAGGGGAATAAGGAGAGAGCAGGTACATGCTGGGAGGAACAGTGGGAGATGTGGACAAGCTGGGAGGAGAGTGTTTGTTAGGAGGGGATGCAGAAAGGAGGATGAAGAGACAGGATTGCAGAAATGGAGCAAGGCCAAGAAGTCTGTGCCATAATCTTTGACCTAAAGCACTGAAGCAATTTAAAACTTGTCAAAAATTATTTTCTCTCTGGGTAAATACTGCCAATGGGTAGTAACTTTCTGAGAGAGAGAACAAAGGTGCTTCCCGTGTTAATATGAATTAAGAGCATCAAGAAACACTGAGAGTTGTCTGATCTGTTGTGTGCAAAAGCAAATGTCTGTGCTTAACACAAAAATATCTGTGTGAAAATAACATATTTAGACATTTTTTTAAATTTGTATTATGCTCTTGAGGAAAAGTCACTTTTTCCTGTTGTTCTGTGCTCAAGATTTCCTTATTTCATAGTGTGTGAGGGGTGCAGCTGTCATACTCCTTTGATTTTAATGGGATGAAGAAGGGCATGAGTGTACTGCAATCAGGAAATATTGTTTGACAATTCAGGAAAAGATTTTCTAAATGTGACTTCCAAGAAAATGTCTTCCAATTCAGGCTAAAGCCTCCCCTCCCTGCAAAATTTAATCCCTTAAAGCATAAAAGCTGAATTCCTGTGCCATCCTCAGAAGACAGGTTCTTTCACATTCTCAGGGTGCAAACAATAGTTTTTGGATATAAGAGCTGTTACGGGATTTTAATTGAAGTCTGCACAGTAATAACCTACAGGCAAGACTCTGCAAAGCATGAAGACACATTGAGTTTCTTGCAGCTTGGAGTAATCTTTATGGCTATACATAGATGAATCTCAATGTAAGTATTCTGGAGTGTATTTAAGGCAAGTGTAATTAAATTTAATGCATAATCAGTTATTAGTCTTTACCTGCTCCTCCTTCATTTTTAAAGCCCTTTTTGATGGAACATTAATCATGCTGTCTAACCTTTCAGTAATATACAAATAGTTTCTATTAAAAAAGAGCCAGGATCATATTAAGAGAAACTACTCCTTTTGTTTTCTTCCTGAATTAACAAAGCAGGACCATTTTAAGAACAAGGTGAAATAATTTTTGAACTTAATATTGAAGGAAGTTTAGCAATTGTGAAAATGATCAGTGCAGACACCCAGAACGTGTATTTTCACGTGTACATCTAGGTAATAACATTTTATGCGGACGAGAATCACAGATTTATTGGGGGTTTTATTATCTCTCTTGATAGCATTCTTTTACTCCTGTGGAAATACTGTAACTACAGAATCCAGATGCAGCACTCTGTTAAGATGAACTGGAATGAAATTGTTCTGCTTCATGTTGCTTTATCCTTTGAAGCATACAAGAAGCAAATCTGGAAGCTAATGTGTCATGAGAGCTTGTGGCTCTCAGGCTATCATAGCGGCTGTCATCCTGTGACAGATGTATTACAATTTCCCTACCACAAATCAGGATGTTTAGTTTTACTTACAGTCTGCTAATTGTTTAGCTGCTGTATTTGGCAAAGCTATGTAAAGAGAATCACAGAATCACTGGGGCTGGAAAAGATCTCTGAGCTCATTCAGCCCAGCCTATGGCCTAAAATCACCACATCAGCCAGAACAGGGCACTAAGGGCCACAGCCAGTCTGTCCAAACACCTCCAGGTTTGAGGTCTCCACTACTGCTCTGGGCAGTCCATTTCATTGTCTGATCACCCTTTCTGTGAGGAAGGGCTTCCTAACATCCAACCTAACCCTCCTCTGGTGCAGCTTCAGGTGCTGCATTCTCATCTTGTTTCTAGTTGCCTGGGAGAAGAGCCTGACCCCCACCTGACTACAACTTCCCTTCAGGTAGTTACAGAGAGAGAGAAGGTTCCCCCTCAGTCTCCTCTTCTCCAGGCTCAACAACCTCGGCTCCCTCAGCCAGTCCTCATCAGCCTTTCTGACCTGTCTCTTCTGCAGCCTCATTGCTCCTCTGGACCCACTCCAGCCCCTCAATGTCCATGAAGTGAGGGACTGAGAAGGAAAGCAAAAAATCAAACTGTAGATTTAGCACTGTCAGAGGAGTGGATGTTGTATGTGGGTGGGAAAGGTGCAAGGAAAAGGAGTGACATTCACTGAACTTATTGCTCAGGTTCCTTGTAATTTAGATATGCCCACTGATGGTATTTGTAGAGTAGCCCATGTGTGAAAGTGGAAAGTATGACATTATACTTAAAAAAGAAAAAACCAAACCTCTAGCCTCCATTCTGTCTAAATAAAAAAATACATTAAGCAATTCCAAGTAGTTCTTTGTGCCTTCAGAACTGTCAGATCTGTCACATATTAAGGCTACATCAGTGAAGAGAACGTATTATATTAGAAGTGTTTCTTGCCAATAAGGAAAGCCTGTTGAAAACATAAGGACAGGTATGGAGTCTTTATCTATTGACTGCAGTGATTAGCTAAATGCCATATGGCCCAGTTGCACAGGCTTCTGACTGGAGGCATCATCAGCGGTCCTGCAGGAGTGTCATACCTACAACTAAATATACTGCTGAAGACAACTGATAGGAGGCTCCACAGAGAGCAAACCAACTGCTCTTCATTTTCCAAAGTAAATGAACTAGGCAGTACATCAACCACATAGTTATTTGCTTCAGTGAAAGAAATAAAAGCATTTGCCGTGGGTTTCTTCATGCTGTTAGGCTCCTAAAGGTTAACTACGGTGAAGATAATATTTAGTCGTCATGTTGGGTGAATAGATCAGGATGCGTAAGCAGGAAAAATCAGCACTTGGTCACATCTGTGCAGGTCCCATGAGTTACAACCATCTCTAACAACTCTATTGTTACAGTCATTTTCAATTTTATGTTCTACTTTGCAGAATTTCCCAGGAGATGTGATGGGTCAGTAGCAGGCCAAAGCAGGACTTCAGACTAATCTAATCAATATTGTGACAAATGTAAGGAAAGGAGCGATGTCACCTTGGAATCCCAGCGCGTTTTAACAGCTCTGCTCCTAATGGGATGTGACAGTGAGGTTGATCTGTGTCTCCTTAGGACAGAAGTTGTGCAAGGGATTGCACAAGGGCAGTTGTGTGGCAAAGTGTAGTCTAACTGCTTGCAGCTAAGGTTGAAACTAGCGATTCTTACTTAAACATTCAACTTAAAACATCTTAATAACTTCCGTTTTCAACTGAAATGTTAACGCATTTATTACATTCTCCACTACTCTAACATGTTGTCCATGTTAGAAGAAATGGAAACCTCTTTAGAGGGAAGGTTCTGTTTTCACAGATGAGAAGGCAATAGTCCCTGACTGGTTGCCAACTGGTCCTCTGTAATGGTTTTATATTTTATTTTGAAATGCTCCTTTCTGGAATCACATACAACTAGATCATTTGTTCTGCCAGGTGTTATGTTTCTATGCGACTAAAGTCAATGACTTTTACTTCTTTTGTCCTGCAGTTTGCTTCCTTAGTATTTCTTTATCCTAAATTTAGCTGCTACCTTGGTAGCTTTCACTGATGCATTTTGGAGCACATGCTCAAACTTTTGTCTCATCTACTCTTGAGGTGGCAGCCTTGCTGAAAACTTTTGGTTGGATCACTTTGTTTTCCATGCTCAGGTTTGTATATATCATTGCCAGACTCAACAATTTCTGTCCTTAAATCTAATAATTCTAGTTTCTCTGTCCAACTAAGTTATAGAATCATAGAATCATAGAATCATTAGGGATGGATTGGAAGGGACCTTGAAAGATCATCTAGTCCAATCCTCCTGCCACAGCAGGATTCCCTAGATCCAGTCACACAGGA